>VZTZ01020717.1:116012-142329 GCA_013400955.1 Drymodes brunneopygia | reverse complement strand
CAAATTGAGGAGACGCAGCAGAACACAAGAGTGAGGAGAAGGTATATGAGGATAACAAGGGAATGGTAAAAGAGTAAGTGACAAAGAGGCAATGAACACCTAGGAAACAGATAGATAAAAGAGATTATTAAAAATGGAAAAAAAAAAAAGGAGCCAGGAGCAGAAAAATTCAATAAAGTGCCCATAGTATACTATGGCATAGTAAATATGTGTATATATATATATATATATATATATATATATATTTATGATTGAGATACTTCAATCATAAAAGGAATTTAAGGACAAGAAATGGTCAGCTGACCATCAGCACTCTCATGTAGATGATTTGTGACCTTGAAGGCTGACCAGCAGCTACCTCATCCACCATCTCTCCTCATCCCAGGGTATAAGGGTTTCATAAGTGACTTGGCCTGTGGATTGTGACCCTGCAATAATTTTCTAAATCAGAGAAAATAGCAGTCATTCCTATGGTCTTTGGAGCCAGGCCATGCCCTACTGTCTCTTTTACTACCAACCAGCATGTCCAGAGAGCAGTGGTTGCTTTGTGTCTGAAAACTGATGCATGCAGCATTAGTTCAGAAGTGCTCTCTGCTTCTGTTCACTCACTAAACAAGAACAAACTAACTGAGTACATGGAGTGAACAGATGTAATGCTGATACTTGAGAGGAGCCTGCTCCTAAAGATAGCATTTTAAGGTGTAAATTGCTGAGATACTCAAGTCCTGAGAGTGTCTGGCAATAACACTTGAGGCAACAACATCCAGAATTACAGTCCTTTTTTCCCTTGCTACATAATCCTTATAAATGTTCTTCATTTTGCTTGTTTTGAGAAATAATTTATCTTCAGTTGAGATTAGTGATTCAGTGCCTTCTTAGCACTAATGCCTGGACTAGATCCAGCAACTCTAGCTGCTCCAGTAACTAGCTGCTACTCTGCCTATGATCCCTAAGGACTTGTGTATATTTGGTCGTTCTCAAAGAATTCCTGACTTCAGAGTCATCTCTAATGAAAGGGGTCATAGCATGGCTGCCTCCTCATCATAAAGCTTATCAGGGATGGGGGTGACTAGAATTCAACAAAGAACCAGTCGTTTGGGATTTACCTATGCGGTTACTCCAAGAATCAAACAGATATCATCTATTACACAATCTTGTCCTGTCCAGAAGCCTAGAAGAACTCTCAGTGGCAAATACTTGGGATAAATTTATGAATAAATTAATATAATACAATACACTGTATTTTTTTCTCTCACAAGTGGCTATTAAGTAATGGACAAATATTCTATCAAAGATTTGTATTAGTGCAAGTTATACAAATCATGCTCTTTGAACTCAAGAAATCTGGTGCTAGTTGTGTCTTCCCATAAGCATTCAAGAAAACTCTCATTAGTCTATTTACTCTGATTAGTCTAGTTCTACTCGAAGAACCTAAAACTGAAAATTGTAGAGAATCATGAGTTTGCTATAGCTGCAGAAGAAATATATAGCCATTTTATCCAAGTAGTATACTTGTTACTTCTGCATCTTTTGCTGTCTCATACTCTCTTTACCACTGCTTTTGTTTGGGTTTGTAGTATTTCCTTACAGTTCAGTGGAATCATTGCTTGTTTGTTTATAGAGCAAACAGGTCGTGGCAATCCCTTTATGTCCTATATTAGGCTCAGTCTTGATGCTTTACTGTTGATGCTACTCACTCCTGACACTGAGGATGCTTCTTTTTTATATTTGACTGCAGAAATTCAGGCCAACAGAGATGAAATACATCCAAATCCTTCCACTAGAGTGATTGGCTCCTTTGGCAATGTTAATACTTTATACATGATAAGTAGCATTCTTAATAAACCACTGCTGAGCTGAGGGTGTGTGCCTGTGATGTGCCTACGAGGAACACTAAGAAATTTACATTCATTGTGTAAGTCTGGATTTGAGATCAAGATTTCAGTCATAAAGGGCTATACGGTCACACTGAAGATCATACAGCCTTCATCCATCTGTAAGGTACTCTGTCATACACACAAGCAGTGTACAGGAGCAGCAAATTTTTGCAGACTGAAAGCCACTCTCCAGTCCTTCACCTCAGCTTACTGCTCCCAAAGACAACCACACCTTCTCCTTACTAAACTAGGTGCTCTGGAAACAGAAACCAGAAAGTGGCAACAGCCTGCATCCAAATACCTATAAAACAAAGCAATGCAAGACCCTACTCAGATGTGCTCAAGAGACACCAGAGACACCAACATGTAAAAAAGTCTCCATTTTCTTTGCAGTAACTCAAAGATGAGATTCTGTTTTTTTCTCAGCCCCAACAGAATCTTATTTTTCTCTAAACATTGCTACCGGAACTTTGCATGCTCATGTGCAAACAGGCCACTATTAATTTTTAAAGGCTGGGATTTCATTCATGCTGTTCCTTAGGCAATCTGGACTGTATGATGCTAATTCTCACTTCAAAAGTGAGACCAAAGCAAGAGGCTTTTTAGGCACAGGACAAACAGCTACCTCCACTTGTCCAGTGAAGTGTGAGGACTCATGGACGTGCAATGAATCTTAGTTCTGCTGGTTGGCAGTAACTCTTTAAAATAGCTAGAGCAGAAAGAGGCTCAGCATCCAAATACCTATAAAACAAAGCAGTGCAAAGCCCCACTGGGATGTTCCCAAAGGATGTCATGGAGCAACATGCTCCCAGCACCTGCAAACACCACTATGGCAGAATCCTAACCACCTTTTCTGGGAGCTGTAACAAAGGGCAGGGAATGGTTTCAGTGCCTTATCTGTGCTTGTCTGGAAAAGAGGAACCCATTCACCACCAGCAGTTGCATTTCTGTGCAGCTCTGCAGAGTCAGCTCTGACTTACTCCAGCATTTTTTAACATGTCTAGTGATGTAAACTTTTCACCCATGGGAATTCAAGGAGAACATGGCCACGTTCTCTTTTGAAGGAAGCCACTATTGGAGCATGTGCTTGAGTAGACCTCTCACAGAATTTGTCTTATGCAAACAGGGAAGGATATTTGTAGGCAAGGAAAGTGTTCAGCCCCTTAAGCAGAGGAGGGAAGCCAGCTGCCATGTAGGAAGCACTCTGCGTTGCTGCAGGTATTGTACTCACCAGAGTTTCTTGGTATCGGAACGCTTTTGTTGGAGAGGCATCCCCAGTCATATCCCCAGAGACACGTCCTGTGGAGAAGGGGTTGTTCAGGGCAGTGTCCTCCTGTCTGCCCTCCCCAGCAAAATCATGGAGTGAAACAGGAGCAAGGCTTCAGCTAAAATCCCTCAGAGCACCCTGAGAGAGAAGGTTACTGGTGAGGGAAAGACAGAGAGGGAGAGTGTAACCAGAGACTCCCTGCCCCCTCCTGTTCTGTCTGCTTTCCTGCTTTAATCTCTCTCTGCTGTCCTGGCAATGGGACAGCTCAGTAAATTAACAGGAGGTAACGTTTCCTCCTCCTCTCTCAGGCACTGTCATTCTTCACTTCGTTTCGAAAGGGTGGGGGGCCACAGATAGAATGGGTATTAATGGCAGAGGTAAACTAAGGAAGAAAAGGATGGAAATGACAAATTGGCAAAATTAGAGACAAGAGAACCATCCTGCAAGCTGAGGAGGATTATTCCCACTACCTGTTTCAGGGACAGTTTTGTGAGGTGTCAGCATCTGAGAGGAGAAGTTCTCTAGCAGGCCTTGGAAGACTGTTCCTCATATGAACTACTGTTATGCTGTCCCCACATTTAACATAATTTTTCTTCAAGCATACCCATATTGCTGGTTACTTTACCACAAACAGCCTTCCTCGTGGCCTTTGTACCTTCATGAACCTTCATCCATGGGCATAACTAAAACTCATCTTTTACATCCAGAACCACAGAATGGCTGATGTTGGAAGGGAGCTCTGGAAGTCATCCTTGCTCAGCCAGGGCCTTCTAGAGCCAGTTGCTCAGGACCATATTCAGATGGCTTTTGAATATCTCCAAGCATGGAGACTCTGCATCCTCTGGGCAACTTCCTCCAGTTCTCAGGCACCCTCATGGTAAAGAAGTGTTTCCTGAAGTTCAGATGGAGCCTTCTGGGTTTCAATTTGTGCCTTAACCAAATTTCTTATCCCTAAAACCAATTAAAGCTGCTCAACAGCATAGTCAGGAAGGGTTTGTGGACTGTTGAGGATCCTGGAACATCTGCAGGGGTGCAAAGTAGGGAGGTTTGCCTCCTGCCCTTCTGTGTGTCCTGGGCCTTTGCCACAAGAAAAGAAAGGAGGAGCTAATAGTGTAGAAAGGACAAAATCAGAGTGCTGCTGTGGGTTACTGCCTTGAGAAACAGAGCACTGAGCAGCTGTGGCAACAGCTACGTCCCCAGCTGAGTCACAGCTACTGTCTGCTGTACCCTGAGGCAGCAGCACGCACAGAAGTTAGTGGGGAATGGAGCAGATAATATAGGCCACAGTTCTTTCCACAGACAACTGCTCTTTTTTTTTTTTTTTTTTTAATCATCTGCTGTCTATAAAGCTTTTCATTGAGGGAAAAAGAAAAATTCTGTATCTAAGAAAGCAGTTACTTAGAACAACATCATCACTTCCTAAGCCATTTCTTCCACTAAATAAAAATGAGTTATGTAAGAGCATGTGGAAGGTGAAAGTGTCGCCTTTATTGAGGTTATCCAGTCAAGGAGCTTTTCACTCCAGAAGATGGGAAGCCAGACATAAAACTACTCAGAACTTAGAGACAATGGGGAGCAGAGATCATGCAAAAGACATGCAAAAATGTCTACAGTCACCATTTGACAGTCCATTAAGAAAGTACATGCACAGCTTTGCAGAGGGCCAGCCTGGAGTTTGTAACTATTGCAAACTGGGAAATGAGGAACACAAGGATTAAAGAGTCTGTGGAACTCTGCAAAACTTGTTAAGGAAGATGGCTGGGGAGGAATAAAGCGGGAAATATATGGAAAAGGACAGCTTTCATGAACACCAAGGTTGGTCAGTGTCTCTCCCCTATCGTCATATTAAATGCTTTCTTAACTATCTTTCCATGATATCTCATTATCCCATGTACACAAGTGCTGTAAGTTTGAGGTGCCAGCAGCTGATCAGACTGGCATGAGTGAATTTGGGTCAGCAACTGCAGTCAGGTCAGGGTTCTGGGGACACTAGCTGAAGCAAATGGGGTCTCAGCAACAGTAGTTGGAGCAGCCCTAGCTCTCTGATAAGCTCAATGCAGTGCTACAGTTCAGACCTGTGGGAGGGGACTTGGCACCAGAACTGGAAACACCAGGGTTGTTGGCACCCCAGGCTTGTGGTCAGAGCACCAGGAGTGGAGGAGTGTCTGCTCCAGCCTCCAGAATGGGAACAGTACATGTCCTGGGTGCAGCTGCTAAGGCAGGGAGCCCATGGTTTCTGGGCTGGGCAGGAGGAATTACCAAGCCATATTTGCAAGAAGCAGTGGCCGTTTATAAAATTTCTTAAGTGTTTATTTCTGTGTGAATCCATTTAGAAAATCTAAGCCTATGCTCAGCATGACCTTTTCCTCTCACCCTTTAAGTCACTTTAAAAGTGACTGAATACCAACTGCTAGTAAGTTTGTGTTTTTCTTTACCACCTGTACCTAACAAACCCAAACTCAAGCATTTTATCAATACAGCGTGAATCTTACCTTTGTCAAAGCATGGTTTCTATGGCAGGTGTTGCTCCTTTTTTGCAGCTGCAAATAAAAACTTTTAAGAGTGCCAAAGGAAAATAAAAATTTTTTAAAAGTCAGCCTAAACCACAGCAATCCCAGCTACAGAGAAATCTGAGTGTAACTCTGAGCTCTTTGAAAGATGTAGTAAATTACACAGATGTCATCTTAAGAATTTGTGCATGCAGGCAAAACAGTTTGTGCAAAAATACGGTCTGAAGACCAAGTTATACATAGCACTTCCCACAAACAAGTAACAAATGCAGATGAATGGAAACAAAAGAATATCAAACTTGAACAGAAAAGAATTCTATGAGAAGTGGCAAAGTCAGCAACTGCAGGCCAAATTGCACTGGGTAGGACACAGCAATCATTCCCAGTGAAACAGACTCACCAAGGCTGCTGATCCTGTGACAACAGTTGATTGTAACTTCTCTGGAGATTTCCATTTCATTCCCTTCCTTTTAAAGAAACTGTTCTCTGTATGCAGATGCTGATGACATAAGCAATTACATAACAGTATCTTCTTGCATTTCCTTCTCCTAACTTAATAATTTAGTGTTGTGAGGTAGTGAAGAATTCTCATAGCCTGAAGGGTAAGAACAAATTATACAACACAGGTACAGTGCATGTTAGGAGTCTCAGCTCAGCAAAAATTTTCTAAGATGTTTTATAGAGGTTTAGCCAAACCTTTTGATGTTTTGGAAGCATACGCTGTCTTTCAATACCATTCTGTACATCCTAATTTTTAAGGGGACCAATGACTATTTTTACAAAGTCAAATCCTTTGACTAACTATTAGTAATCACAAACAGGGAAACAGAATCAGTTTAGAACTAAAATTGTAGTAATTTACTGAATTGTTCTGTTAATAAATATGATTGTCATGCAACTCAAGATTTTTAAAACACATTGTCTACATCAAGTTTACTGTTTTCACTCCCCATCTCAAGTAAAACCCTTGACCTTTTTCTTCTGGTTTCCAGACAAAATGTGAATCAGTTAACATTGCCCTGCTATCCCAGCTCTTAAGAGTAATTCCTTAAACTATGCTAGCAGCTCAAAACTTACCTATGAAACTGCAAACATCTTGTTTACTGCATCTTCTGGCCTACTAGAATCACTTTCTGCACAGGTAGATGTTGGTAATTCCAAATAATATCAGTACTACATTTCCTGTATCAGAATTTTATATTTTTAATGAACCAATGTACTTTCACTAAGAAGAGATCTTGGAAGACAGGAAACAACTCTTCGAGGTGTCATGGATGAAATGGGGTAAATGGCAACCTCTAGTGGATCTGGATGCTGGGGATTATTTTTAGAACTAACAGTAATAGAGCCTCTACCTTCTTATTTCACACGAATTGACTTTCTCCCAGGTGCAATACTTTGATCTCAGCTTCCTTGCCCAGCAGTAAGATCATGGCTCGTTTGTGAAGGTGGAACAGAAAGCTCTGTTGGTTCTGTGTAGTACAGCTGCTCCCAGTTACAAGACTTGGGCATTGTGCATCAAACATTCCCTGGCATTCCTTCCCATGCAGCTCTCTGATCCCCTGGACCTTCCTCCACTTACAGAATCTTTCTGACAGCTGGTATTTTCACTTTCTTCTCAGCCCCTTCCTCCTTCCAAGATTCATTTTTTTCCAGGAACCTTTAATTTTGACGCCAACTTTTCCTTCAAGAACACTAAGCCCAAAATTTTCCCAGTATAAGTATTTCATGTGCTGAAGCACAACATCAGCCTCCTACTTGGTGATTCTGCCTCATATCTCTTTATTAATGTATCAGTCTTTGTCTGGCCCAGGTGTTACCAAAATTTACAAGCAGCTCATAGTGGTTGCATCTGTAAGTACTCACACGCTTCTGCCTGAGCATTCAAAACCCCCTCTGGGATGTGCTATCTCAAGAAATTACACAAAATTCTCTTTATGTAGAACCTCCATTTCTGCAGCGGTCTAACTCTCCAAATAGAAGACACTGCACAGGTTAATCAAACAAAAATTCTTTATTTCGACACCTCAAGGCAGTAAAATACAAGTATACAAAAAGATATACAAAAGTGGCAGTGATAATGCAACTTGATGCAATCCTACAGAAATTTCATCCATCAGAATGGACTGCTTCAACAATAAACCCATCTGTAAAATATTGCACCATTTCATAGAGGGAGCACTCAGGAAGACAGTGTTTATACTCCAGGGAGGTACAGGAGCCCCTAAACTGGTATATATTAATCTTCAGAGTAAGGCACCAATTGGCAAGCATGGTTCTTGTTCTGTTTATCACATTGTGTGTAGGATAAATGGAAGGACACATGTTAATGCTGCACCTTTGTCAGCTGGAGGAAACAGAGCCTTCATTTTCTAGGCAGAATAATAAAAAGAGCACATGCCTAGTTTTCCAGCCTCCCTCCATATCCCTTTGTGCTTCCTATTCATAATTCTATCCTGAAAAATACATTTTAAAAGCCATTACTTACATTTAAAAAAAAGCCAGGAGCTATGCCAACTTAGTGCTATAAAATGGAGAAGTGAAGTGACCAACCTGAGGTCCACATGTAATCCAGTATCTCAGGATTTAGGCTCTACCACAAAAGGAGAACTGAGAACAATGCCCATCTCCCACGTCACATCAAGTGGGAGTAACTGCAGTTGGACACAGCAACAGATTACAGCATGAAGAGACTGTGGAAGAAATTTCTAAAAGAAGTGGTAGATTATGCTTTTAAATGACCATGGCTTAAAAAAGAAAACTCACAGAACAGGATAATAATGTAAAAGTCTTCCCTCTCATTTAAAAAGGGAAAAAAACTGCAGTGATAAATAATCCAAGCAACATGCTTAGACTGTGAAGAGCTGCCTTGAATATTTTTGTTAATTAAAAAGACAAAAGATCCTCCTGTACAAGGTTGTAGAGTTTCAGGGCTTCAGCTGTACAGTACAATTGACAGACTCCTGAGAAGCTGGTGGACTGAATGTCTATTGTGGCACGTAAGTACTATGGCAAATATATTCCTCAAAAGGAATATTCCATGCAGTTGCTCAGTCTTGGTACTCAGAGGAGTTAATCTAGAATTTCTAGATTCAAAACTATTTCTGGGGCATTCTATGCAGGCATATTGGCCTGGGTCTCTGTATGTTTTGCTGATAATCTGGGATGTCTTGTAGTTCTCTCTATAACTTGGCTACAGAAAGAACATAGAAAAATAGACTTTTAAGTGCTCAAAATGGAAAGTGTTGAGTACTGAGAACAATAACCTTCCATTCCATTTTAGAGACAGGGAGGATTCTCCTTCACAAGGAGCCCTTTTCTAATGTGCACAGGAGACAACTGTCCTGTATGAAGAACCATGCAGAAAGTATTTAAAAATTTAGAAGTACAAGCATAAGATAAGTAGCATCTTTTGACTGATTTTCCTTTCAGAAAGGCTTAACTTAAAAATGGTACAAGTAGTCCATTTCCATTTTCACATTCACTTTGTTTACAGATACCCTTACGTCTCTTTCCAAAGGATGTTCCCACTTCTTTCCAGTTCCAACGCTGATCCTCTTTCCATCACTTTCTATACATACAGAGCTAATCAGGATATTAGAATTTTAAACTCTGAACTGAGTCAGATCACATGGAGAGTTGCCAGTTTATTTTAGAAAAAGACAAAGAATTAGACTGGCATTCCTTGCTTGCACATCTCATGTCGCAGCTCCTAAGAGTGAAAATATATCCACTGTCAACGTTCAGCTTTGGCAGTATCTCTCTTCAAACAGAGCTGGCAAGGTTATTTTCCTGGTAGATAGCCAGGAAACAGGTAAAGGTCCCGACAGAGTGTGCTAGAATATTCTGACATTTCCTTGCAGCGATGAAATTCAGTGCCTGGGGCATAACCTTCTCGTTGCTTGATCTGCCTATTCACCTAGAGATGAGATTAAGAAGAAATTAAAATAACTGGATGGATTAAAAAGACAGAAGAACAAATGTCACCTTTCTGTACTCACAGATTATTCTGTTTTATGCATTAAGGAGTCCCCTAACTATAAAAGAAGGATAAGGAACTAGGGTGCAGTTCCACAGCAGCTCAAGTTGCCATAGCCACACTGCCTTTCCCACTCCTTCCTCCATTTTCTCAGTCTTAACCTTACAAGAGTACTGGTGCTTTTGCAGCTGTGTTGTGTGCATGTTCAGGGAATGAGCTCACCTGAAAAAAAACCTATTTCTATAGTAGAAAAGTAATTCTTGGAAAGCAATATTAACTCTACTTGCAAGTTCACCATGCAACCACACAAATGGAACAGAAGGAGTCAAAGAAACAGCATCTTTACTTGGGTTGAACTGCAATGGAACTGTATATAAGAACAAGGAAAGAATTATAATTTTGCTACAAACAAGACAAGAACAAGTGCTTTAATAGTACTAGCTTAGTCCTAGCATTTTGAAGCAATGGAAGGCCCTCCAAAGACCAGGTAGGAGTGGGAGAGTAAATGCAGCTGTGCTTTACCTTCACCAGCATGTCAGCCACGTGAGTGTGCCGGGAGTCCTCTGCAAACACCGAGGTGAGAGCCTCGACGTACCAGGAGCCACGCTTGGTGTTCCGCATGGCTGCGGTGCCTGGTGGGAGATGTCTACCATGAAGGCTTTTGGGGAACACAGGCACATCAGAACTCCTTATGCCCAAACAATGAGAGCCCGGTACCTTTCAGACAAGCGTATCCACAGATCATATCCGAGCACGTCGGCAGCCGCAGCTTCAGACTTTCTTCCTTGTTGGCATCGCTCTCCTCGCAGCCGGGGGAATCTGACCATCCTTTGCCATCTCTTTGATCCACTCCCCGGTCCAACTCATCTGTGGTGGCAGTAAACAAGGAGAGGGAGAAGGGGAGAAGAAATTATCCTGAATTACTGGATGCAGCTTTCCTGTACTCCCTGAGTTTTGGGCTCTGGTCAGCAACACCACAACAACTGTCAAGCAGAAAGTTTTTGCATTAACTTTAGGCTTTCTCGCTGTTTTAAACTCATCTGAAAGTTCTTCTGCACAAACTAATGCAGATACCAACAACTGCTGCACCTGCTCAGCCTAACCTGACTTGGTCTGCATGCTGATTTCTGCTCTCACCTCTTCCTGTGCAGATCATGGGATAACTGTGAAAGCAGGGAAGTTTCTGGTAGTTCTCTACCATTCATGGAAGGATTTGATGCCCAGCCATGAAGTTTTTATTTTCCACTCATACCTACCTCAGAAACAGCCAAAAATGTCTAGTGCACTTTGCAATGCTACCTATCTATTTACTGCAGAACTCAAACAAGAGCTGTAATTTTGGTTGTTAAGGTGGATGACATGTAGAAAACCTGGACCAAGTAACCCATCTAGTTCTAAAACCTGGTTACAATACTAATTGTTTCAATTAAAAGCATAATTTGTACAGCAGAAAAATGCAAAATAACCTGACCCCAAACATGAGACAATGCTAGTCCATGGAGATTAGTTTAAAACCTGGAGAGCATTTAGTGCCCTTTCCAGGATTCATTAGTATGTATTATGCAAGTGTAGATATTCTCAGCTGGTTTTCTACATGATGCAGAGTTTCCATGATAATCTCGACTAATTGCTTAGTGGTGGTAACCTTGATAGTCCAGATGTGTGGCAAGAAAATTAAAATTACATTTTACACATTTTCCATATAATTTTGCCTTTTAGTTTTCTTTTGTTCTAAAATGAGAATTTATTATTCTCCTTACTTCATAACAGCACAAGCAGAGTCTAGTGTTAGGAGGCTTAAGTGTCCACTTCAGAGGCCTTCCTCTTAAGGTGTTCCTCAATTTTTTTTGCTAGCTCATGCCTAAATAATACATTTGGATTTCTAACCCTTTAACAGGCAGTGGCACAGATGGCATCTCATAATTATGCTCAGGAAGTGGTCAGCTCATAAGTCAGCAACATTGTTCTTTTCCTCTTAAAAAAAAACCAAAAAACCAGCAGTGGGAGGGCTGTGATTGTCTGAAACAGCCTAGAATTAAAGTCTCCATAGCTCAAAGTTTCATGATAGCTTCCATTAAGTTCCTTTTTCATCTCTTTAAGGTAGCAAAGCAAATATTTTTTCATTTTTAAGCACACTTTTTCACATATTTTAATCACACTTTTCCAAATCCTTCCAGTTCTGTATATTTTTAAACATTTAGTCTTAGTGTACTGTTCACTGTGCATTTTATTTCAGAAAAGACTCAGGTAATTTTACTATCAAACTCTATATTCACACTGTCATCACCCCATTATGTATAAAGTCAAAACTTTTTTGATTAAACCTTCAGAATGACACATCTGCCTCATGCATTTGTCTTCAAACACCACTCCAATCAACTTAACTAAAATGTGTAAAGCACTAACCCTTTGCATACTTAACTTCTCATTTATAGAATCACTGCCAGATTCATCCAGTCTGATTAAATTGTATTGAAGCTCCCAGATAGCTGTTCTGCCAATTAATTTAAATAACTGCTAACTACACAGTTGTCATTACTTAGCACAATTTTTCACTCTTTTGAATCTACTGCATTAAACATAGATATTAAGCAACTTCCAAGTTTCATTTTATGCCACACTGAAACTTTTCCCATTGTTTCCTACTGCCAGTGGTTTTTGATCCATGACTGTAGTTGGACTACTTCACTTCCTTAGTAGACTCCTGCCAAAAGCTCTTCAGGAATTCAGACTGTACCAACATTTCTTTATCTACATTTTAAAAATGTGTCATTAATAGAAGACAGAGCAGGCCTACAATGCAAGGTCAGGGAAGAAGAATAACTTATGCATTTCTCATCTTGTTTCAACTAGTTCCAGCTAACTTGCATGGCACAAATAGATTGACTACTATTTCAAAGTTGACAATACTATTTATACAGTCTTTTGAATGCTGTTTAAAGGACACACATTTTTGTTGACAGTTCAATTACTTTGTAACTGGCTTTCCCCTCCAAGTATTAATCAAGGTTTAAAAGAGGTTAGACAAGGCAGGGTTTTGCCTTGTTTGGTGGGCTTTTTTTAAAATTGAACTTTTCCTTTCAGTTTTTCAAGTATCTTAATCCTTTGTCTATTGCGCTATCCTAGTTCTAAAGCATCGTGCATAGCAAGCGTTACCACTCTTCCTTAACTGCAATGTTTTTGGAAATACAAAGGCCAAGCTTGATTGGTTAGTCTTAACAGACTCATTTTGGTAACATTACAGTCAAATAAACCTAATTACCTACTGAGATCAGCTGAAAATTCTGGCTTATTACACTTATTTCCACACTGTGCATTCACATTTGTTCAAGAGTGTCGAAATGTCCATCCACATCAGGAAAGCAAATCAGATTCAATTCATATTGTAAACATGCATGTTACAATATTCTCAAACGATTAGAAGATCAAGTATTTCTGATCATTGAAATGCTTCATGTAGACTTCGGGCTTTTCCCTGAATTGGGGTTTATCAAGAGTAGAGACTAGAGGACAAACTATAAAGCTTGATAAAAATGAGAAAGAAGGGAGACAGCTGCTAGGAACAAGGGAAAAGGAGGGGGGAAAGCATTCACACTAGGAAAACTTCTCTATCTCAAGGGGCAAAAAGAAACTATAAGACAGAGCTTCACTTTGGAATATCTGCAGTTTCACAGAGTCCAAACACTTGAGGGAAAAATTTGGTCATTAGCAGATCTCAGAGGTAATTAGTTACAGATGTGTTTGTTAAGTTACAAAAGGAAGGAAAAGGAATAGCAGAATTAAAAATAAAAGGTACACAAAGCAAAGAAAAAGAACAAGTCTGTAAGAATCATGACATGAGTTCTGTATAACAGCATGTAAGATTTCAAGAATAGTATGTGGAAAAGGGTGCAAGGAAAGGTCATTTTAGGCTGAAAACAGGCTAGGGTAAAGGAAAAAGACAAAATCCCCCAAATAATTGGAACAGCTCAAGAGGTATCCACAAGAGACACAACACATGGGGGATCAAGAGAGACAGGGCCTCAGCAAGACTCCAGGGCTAGTGTGCTGCTCCATGCTGTGCTGCAATTTGTGCATCATGTGCCCCACTCCCCCTACTGCAGGCACAGCATGAGGAAGCCTCAGGGTATGAGTGGGATATGAAAGAGCTTTATGTCACTAAGGTGCTCTGGGGTCTGCAAGTCAATGCACACACCTCATGCAGAGCTAAAGACACTTACAGAGCAACAGATGCAGTGGCAGCAGCAGGGCAGAGGGAGGTGAATATGGGTCCCACTTACACCTGAGAGAAGCAAAGAGGAGAGTTGACAGCAGGTTGAATGTGAGGGTGTGCATGTGTGCAAAATGAGCCTTAATGGTGTGCCAAGTACGTGGCTTTTAGTGTTTGGGAACTCACCTCCCCGGCAGGCCTGAATAAAGAACATTTTGGGCTTATTCTGGAGATTTGGGCAGTTTGCATTATCGAAGAGCCGGAAAGTCTCCTGCAACTGAGAGAAGAAAGAGGAAATTTCTTCACTGCAGTCTTCTGTAAGCCAAAGCCAGTCTCACCTTGCTTCCCCGTATTTTGGTTATTACCTCACCAGTCTTGGTATTTTCTCCTTTATCTGCAAACTCAATGTGTGACAAACACATCCCTTCTCCACCCTCTCCCCAGGTTTCTGCTTGCTTGGGTTCTGCACTCTACCTAGTATTTACACAGAGAGATAATTTCTCCTACTTGCCATTTTTCATCTTCCAGACCTCTCACAGACAGACCCCTGCCCTTTTCTTCCCTCAAGCCCTTATTTTTTTATATTAAAAAAAAAATGAATCCTCACTCTTACATAATGTATTTTTTAAACATTGTTACTTTCCTAGAGATAACCTACAACAAGAGATCAGGACTCAGCAATGTACCTCTAGTAGTTTGCCATCACTGCCATAAACCCCACCCTCCACACCATGGGAAAGCAGAGCTATAATGCAGGAATCCACGTCTCGATGATCTCGCAGCTTGGAGAACCTCGCCAATGCATTCTGCATCTCCTAGAACAGGAAAAGAAAATAATTTTAATGCTTTCCAAACTTCCACAAGGAAAGTGAATCATATTCTGGGAAAAACACAAATGGCCCTCCAGTTAAAAAGAAAACTCCTACACACATCAAGTTCACATGAAAAAGACGTGTTCTATCAAAAAAAAAAAAAAGGCAAAATATTCTTGTTCCTTTATACAAGATTCAGTCCTAAGTATAACACTGTGAAGCAGGAATCACTTAGACCAACAGGAGAAACCAAGTGATGTTTTGCAGAAGTTGTACACTGGCACTGGAATCTGGCTGGGATATTGAAGCAACTTAACAGATATATACTCTGGGATTTCAGGCATTCTGACACTAGTGGTCAATTCAAAATTTAAACTGGAAAACGTTAGGAACTCTGACAACATGGCAGGTGCAAAAATCTTAGATCAATGTTGCAAAAGCTCTGTTCTTGAGTAAAACAGTCTTTAACAGGTCCTGTATCACTTGAACTCATAGGGATTTAAAAGGACTAAGATCCAATGATGCTGAAGAAGGCAGCAACTGCATTCCTAGGGAAAGCAGCTTGATTAAGTTTGTCATGAACTGGAACACAGCCAGTTTTCCTAAGTGAAGCACAGAAAGGGTTTTAGCAAAGTAAAGACTGAAAGAGTGGAACTGAACTGCATGGATATTGGAAGACTGACAAATAGGATGGCAATTGACTTTGACAGTGAAAGGACATGAAAACATCACAACAGCAAAGACTACATCAAATATTTGCAAAGTTTAACTTTCAGGAGAGTAGAACACTGGAAATCTATCTAGAGTAAACTGGAGACTTCATTCATTTGTGCTTTTAACACACATGCCAGGTGTGGTCTCAATTCTTGCCCCTTCTGCTGGAGTCAGAAGAGAGCAGTACCTCTTGCAGCCTTTTGTGACACTACTTTCCATTGGAAGAGCTCAGCCTTCCAAAGCTTTCTCACGTCAATCAGTATGAGAGCAGTCATCATCCCATTTAGCCTTATCTTCTATTCATAAGTGATAATTCACATATTCAAAACATAGCAACACAGCAAAGGGAACCTCTTAAGACAATTATGAAACAAACTCATCCACACCAATGATGAAGTACTGGGATCACCCCTTACCTGTGCAGTCTGATCACGAAAAACAGTGACTCGATAGCCGAGATGCTTGAAGAGCATCTCCAGGGAAGCACAGTCCACGTCTCCCCCTGTGCGATATTCCAGGTCCTTCTCGCTGCTGAAACGGACATTGCTGAGGATCAGTGCTAAGCCTCGGGGCTCTGATGTCAGCTTGTACGCCTGACAGGAAGATTAAAAATGGGTAAATTTAGACTACACAAGGAAACAATGGTGTGCTAGAATAGAACAGCAATCATTCCACGCCAACTTGATATGCCTGTGCTTGCCAGCCTCCACAACTGACAATGCTACAATACTATTAATAATAAGTTAGACTGGCTTGCCTTATTCCTCATGTTAAAAGAAACACAGCTAATCCATTTCAAACTGTGAATTAGATATTGCTAACTTTTCTTTCCCACTCTCATCCCAGCAAGCCCCATATATTTATATCATCCCCATCAAAGGACAACACTATGTAAAATGTAGCTAACATTTCTTAATTGCTGTTGGGAGCAGACAGAGATGTAAAATAGCAGTGAGTGTAATTGTAACAGCAAGAGAGTATCAGTCATTGATCTTTAAAATTATGCAACTGGCAAAGAGGTTAACAGGAAAAGAACTGATTTAAGAGGGGTGTCCCCAAATTAAGTTCCCTCTCTACCATTCTAACAACAACAAATCAATAGTAATTCACTTACTAACACTCCTGTAAATTGGAAGTAAAATTTAATACTGAAGGAGAATATCAAATAAGGTGTATCCAGGCACAGATGTAAAGGCAGCCTAGTTAAGTTCACGTTGGTACTGCTTATTAATCAGGTCACCCCAACAGACAGTTCCAAAAAACTCCACAACAGTAACAACAAGACACCCCAAAAAACCCAAACCCAACCCAAAAAAAAACCAACACACAAACAAAAACTCTGTTTTGCTACACACAGAGTCTCTGATGTCGTGTAACCCTGATGAAGTGTTTACCTCACAATACAAAGTAATTTTTCCTTAAGCCCACCCAACCACAATCTATGCTTTACAGACAGAATAAACAAAAAGTATTTAGATTACATACAACTTCAAACACTGCAGCAGAAGATATTGGAAATTCAGATTGTTCTACCCAGCACAGAATTCTGATCTGGCTCTTAAGCCTAAGGACTCCTTTGGGTAGAGTTGGTAATTAAAAGAGCCAACTTACTAGTTGAAAACACAGTTCTACTATCTTACAGTCATTTACAAGGTTTGTCATCTTACAGAAGATGAGAACACACACAAATAAACTTGAGGCAATAGTACTGACAGCTCAGAGAGAGCAACAGAACAGAAGTCATTTCACCAAGCTCTTCACGATCAATAAAACAGAGGCAGAGATTTGTACAGAGTTACAGAACTTCTCAGGATTTCTTGACACTTGTAAATGAGAACCACATCAAATGGAGCACGACTGGTAACACCTTTCAGTTACACAAATAGCACAACCCTGATCTGCATCCCAATGAAGGATTTCAACTCAATTTTAAGAGGCACATGTTCAGCTGATATATATCCAAATATATATATATCCAAACATCTCACATCTCTCCTATCTGAAGACTTTCTCTGCCAACAACTTACCAAGTGCTGATGATTGTGATAAAATTCAGGAGTGCAATGCTTCACTGGAGGAATTGAGGGGCCATCTCCGTTATCCAAGGAATGTTCCACTGGTTCTGTGCAAAACCAAATACATCAAAAATAAAAAATTCAGACACAAAGCCTCTGCATTAAGGTAGTACCTTGCAATTTCTGACCTATATTCTCTTATGCATATTTCATACCTCTAAAAATTTTGTTTGATCAGGGACTACTGACATAAAATGAAACAGAAGAGAAAAAGGTACTCTAACAGTATACTTATTTTAACTGACAGCTTTTATTTTTGCTTGTATGTGGGTTAGCCTTATCTAGGGCCTAGTCTACAGAGTATGAAAACAGAATTCTCATCTAATATTAGATCCTTGTCCTTTCTGCTGTTTTGCACAGTATGTTCTTACTTTCAGAGTTTGGCTGACAAAATGTTGCTAGAAAATTTCAAACAGAATAGTTCTTTCCTTTCATAAAAGGCCTCCCATGCTGAACACATGCATAAGTAATCAAACAGGACAATTCGAACTTTCAAAAAGTGCAAAGCCCTTTTCTTTTTTTATCTACCTCTGAACACTTTCCTCTGGATAACAGCAGATGAGGGCAATGATAATCAACTATTTGCCATTTGCAGACAAACACTCACTCCTCTGTACCGAAGAAACTGAGCTAATGACATTCACAATCTCTTCTGAAATCCTCTTTCAGCCTTTTGAGGCATGGCTTTCCTGGTTGGAGGAACATATGCTCTAAAAAAGTCAAAACAACCCGACCTAAAACCCTTGCACATAAATAAAAAGGTTTCCAAAAATAAGACACTTGCTTTTTAACACCAGAGAGAGTTCCTAGTAACCAGCATACAGGTAAACCTGTGGTTAGGGAGAAAGTACTCCAGGCATTACCAGAGACAACATAAAAACTTGCAAGGAGATTCATTCCAACAATTGTTTATTAGACCAGTCCCTTGATCTAAGTCACAAATGCATGTTAATGAAAAGCTGATTTGCTGCACTTGACAGAAGCTACAGAAAACCAAGCTGGACCCATGTAACACATATAAGGCCTTAAACTAATTTTTCAAGAAGAAAGTCCTGGTTAAGAAATACTGCCTGAAGTCACTGTCTTATCAGAGTGCTTGCTCAATGACATTCTATTACAAATCTAAAAGAAAATCTTGGCTAAATCTAGAATTTTACTGACATGTACTGTTTTAAGCAACAAAGTGTCCTATAAGAATAAATGAAGCTGACAAGAAACTGTTTTGGTTGTCTCTTCCCATAGGCTATAAAGCACCCTCTTTGATCATAATATAGTCAGTTTACTGCCAAGTTTGTATTCCTGGGATGAGCAAAGTGGTGGCAAGATTATTTCTAGAATTGAATTAAGAGCGTATGAGGAAATTGGCAGGAGCCAACCAGGTAGCAAATCATGTGCAACTCACCGATCCAACGGGGTCTCTTTGAATTACAGGACTCACTGGCAGGGTATGGAAGATTTGACTCATGACAGTGTTCAAGCTACAAGACATCAATAAATCCATGAAAAAGAGTAGCATTAAATAGCTATTTTTTTCCTCTATAGTACAAAGCTGAAGGTATCATGGAAGAAAAGATACATGCATTTATATGCACATAAAAATGACTGAAATATATTATTGAATTCACATCCAAAAGCAACATCATGACAAGACAGCAGCAGCACTTTCTCTCAATGCAAAACTCCTTCCCTTCTTTGATCATCTCTACTTCTACCCAAATCCTCAGTTTAGAATCTTTACACTGGAGTCATCCTAGCCTCCTTGGTTTTAACAAAAACTTTACTGATCTGTGTGATTCTGATATTTTTGTTTGCTGTCAAGATTTCACTATTTGTATAGTAAAGCAAAATTGAAAACAAAAAATTAAAAGGGCAGTCTGATAAATTTTACATTTTAATAAGGGAACATATGTTCAAAAGTATTTGCTGTCCCTTCCTTTGTATAAAATATATTTACTGAGAGTTTCCATCCTTGCCAATGCACTAAGAACATGGAATCTTTGCAAAATTCTTCCTTTAGTACAGCACTAACAGCTACACATAAAAATAGTTGTTTCCTCAAGAGTCTACTCAATCACTGAATATTCAACAAAAAAAATTAAAAAAAATACTTCCCTTTCAATTTTTGGATAATTGATTAAACATCCATTAAGAACATGTTGCAAGATGTTCTGGATGCAAGAACACTGCAGGAGCTTTGTACAGTTCAACAAAAAGCAGTGCAAAGTCCTGTGCCTGGGGAGGATCACCAATATATTCTGGGGGCCACTCAGCTGGGAAGGAGCTTGGCAGGAAATGACTTAGTGGTGCCAAGCCAAACAGAAGCCAGCAATGCACCCTTGGAACAAAGGCAAATGGTACCCTGGGCTGCATTAGGAGGAGTGATGCCAGCAGAAGAGATGAAGGGAGGTGATCCCTCTTCCCTCAAGGGGAACTTATCCATGTGCATGAATACCTGAAAGGAGGGTGCAAAGAGAACAGAGCCAGGCTCTTTTCAGTGGTGCTCAGTGGCAGACCCAGAGGTCATGGGCACAAACTGAAACACAGGAGGCTCCCTCTGAACATCAGGAAACACTCTTTTGCTGTGAGGCTGCCTGAGCACTGAAGGAGGTTGCCCAGAAAAGCTGCAGTCTCCATCCTTGCAGATATTCAGAAACTGCCTGGATGTGACCCTGGAAGCCTACTGAACGTAATACTTGAAGAGGGAAGTTGGAAGAGATGACTTCCAAAGGCCCTTTCCAACCTCTACCACCTTGAGATTCTTTATGGAAATTCTCTTCTTCCCGTTTCTTCCTCTCTGCTTTTACTAATGCTACTACGAGTTTCAACTTGCCACAAAAACCCAACCTATCCTTTGTAAACGACTGGGGTTTTTCCATTTGATAAAGATCCTTTGGTGCCCAAACCCAGTCTAAAATGCAAACCACTCATTTTTTTAAAACTGTTGTACCCTTGCAATCTCATGGCTCAGGTTGGACATGGTCTCCAGGATCATTGCCTCCAGATGCTGCTGTTGGGTTTCTCGCAGAGCTTCACAGAAGGCTGAGAATGCTTTAGGGCCTCTCTTGGGCAGCAAATTGAGGAATTCCACATTTCGGTCAAAGCTCCCAGACTTGGCCTGAACCCAGAGGAAAAAAAAACCAAAATCCATAAACAAGTAACACCCGACACAATTAGCTTTCAATGAATCTTCAGAACAACAATTTTTTTTCAATTTCAGAAAAACATCCCACCACTATGCTTAGCTGTGCTAGAACCATTATTACACTCTTCTAGTTGATTTCACTCACACTCCTCTGTTGCTATTTGCTTAAGGGTGGGAGTATATGACAACACAACAAGCCAACAATTCACACATGACCACACACAGTAATACACCATATTCTCTCAAAAATTCTACTTCCAGTTACCCTTGGAATAGTATCTACTTCTCCTCAATGAATACACAAAGTTGAAAACATGCTTCCCCTACTATCCAATAGTTTATGGTCTCATGCAGATCATCAAATCCTCCAGGAAACATTAAGGAAAATACTTCTTATATGCCGTCAATTCCAGAATGATATTTCCTATGTGCAGATGAATACTTAGACTAATGAAGCAATATATACTAGTATATGTGGAAAAGTAACCATCAAAAAATGAAACTGTGCCAAAAAGTTCTAATTGCTAGAATATTAGCAGGCATTTGCCAACAAAATGTATAATTTATACAATAATACCCTTCCCTGTGAAATCTAAACCACACCAAGAATCACATACCTAAATGCTGGGTATCAGATTGGAATTCATCCTATATTTTCAAATTATTGCTTAGATCCAAGGTCTCTCCTTTTGGTGGATGATTGGGAATAGCTGATGAGTTACACAGAATTAAGGCCCAACACCACAGCAATCACAAGAAAATCAGAAAAAAAAAAAAAGCCTTGAGGTACATGTGTAAATCTTCTGCTACAGAAGATATCACATCATCTGGTTTCATTCAGAATTATCAAGCTCAGTGTGAAAAATAGTTTGGTTTTTAACCCAACACATTGTTTGGGAGGATATTGCATAATCTTGCTGATCCAATGTTTATGAACTGATTTAGAATTTCAGACCTATTTCATCCATGACTGACTAAGAGCACTTGCTTTTTTATCAACAGTGTTCCTTGACTTTAGTGTTCTGTCCTTTCCCTTATTTATCAAACTTCTTTCTATAAATTTGGTCTTTATTTGCTACAGTAAACAAGTCACTTTCTTTCATAAATGGCCTCCTTCCTTTAACAGTGTAAGTACCTTTTCCTATTCCCACAGTACCCTGAATTTTCAGGGTACTGTTGACTAGAAATACCTACAATACAACTAGAAGTATGAAGGTACCTTTCTCCTGGTACCCCTGCCCCATTAGTCCATCGAAAATAACCAGCTCCATACATTTGTATCTTGCTGTAAGCTCACTGAGTTTTATTGTAACTAATACAGTAAATTGAGACTTGATTTCTAAAGTATCTAATGAATTTTTCTTCCTTTCTAGTAGACATGCAGATGTTTTGACACAAGCTAAAGGTCATTAATCTTTTTCACTGTCTATGACTCTAAGCCATAAATTATAGTTAAGAACACAAGCTGACCTCAAGAACCAGAACCTAAATTTTAATGAAAACTTAAGAAATTTCCATAATATTCATATTTTACTCTTTGTATGTGCAGCAGTCAGTTTTGGTAGACTTCTTCCTTAAATACTCAAAGGGCTGCACCTCCTGATATGACTTCATCTTCAACATCCCATTTAGGTTACGCTAAATAATGTTCAGCAAACATTCAGACGTTAATAAGACACTTCTTTCATTTTATTTCCCAATACATCCTTAATTTATTTCCTTCCCCTCACAGATGGGTTTGATAATCTGTGTAACAGAAACTAGTAGTAAATAAATTCTGAATTCCTGTCAAAATTCCATATTAGTCTTATAGAGCCTGAATATACCTGCAGAGTCTGTGGAAAAAGCATATATAACTGACAAACATACTAATCAAATTTATGTCACTTGTCAAAACCCTTCATTATTTTCTAGTGATCAACACTTTATCTATAAATCTCTGTATCTATACAATCTCAGTCTTTGATTGCAGTACAGAGTATTCAACTTGTTCAAAAAGCAGGAAAGCTCTGCTACCATATCTGCAATTTTAGAAGTTTATCCCAGAGCTCTGGAAGAACATCTGATGCTCTGACAAGGCATTTATGCAAGTAAATCTTGAAGCTTGCCTTACAAACAGCTGTTTCCACTGTCCCACTTCATTTCCACCCCAATTTTCCCCCTCTGTTTAAAACCTCCCTCTTCTGGGTTTTCATCTAGATAATTATAACATAATTTTCACTACAAAGTAAACACTATTTTTTTCTTTACTCTTTATTGAAAGTGTCTACAATGGAAAAAAACTCAGATGGTTTAGTATCTTTCTGAATGACCCAATTTAAATTCAACCCTGTCAGATCCTACTACCTCCCCACATTTCAGACATCAAAGGAAGCCGCTTCTATTTACTGATTCTTCTCCATTGTTATACACCTATAAACTCTTTACTTACTCTTCATATTCCTTGTGAGATCCTCATCCTTTGTCTTCACACTTGGAAAAAATGTCATGCTTCACCTCCCTGAGCTCCTTGATTTATTCCACTTTCCTTAGATTACAGAAGTTTATTTAAGTGCTCTATTTCCAGAACCATTTTCTTCTTTTTTTTAGCTTAAATCAAGCCAACAGGACCAGTGTACCTGTTGTGTTTTTATGAAAAGATGATTTAGAACATAACTATTTATCCAGATCTTGATTTCCTGACTTATTGGGGGAGGAGGAGGATATATATAGAATCACTCAGTTATAATATCCAGGAGGATCTATTCTCTTTCATCAGACAATGGCATTTGGCTCCTCCTGTTTCCATTAAGGTATCTGATGATCAGCATCACAATACATTTTCAATAACAGGCTACTTAGCAGCACTTCTAAGACCTGTGCTCACATTTGCCAGGAACAGGAAGAATATTAAAAATTCACAGACCTACTACAGGAAAATGAAAGTGTTTTCCACTCAAGTGATTTTTTTAAATGCACTTTTCTTTTTCTCCATTGCACTGTTATGACTAGGACTATCCAGCAAATGTTCCCTTCATTTCCATCCTTCTAGTAAAATACGTATTTTGCAGTTCCAGCTGTGAATGCTTTCCTTCTACCTCTGTCATATTTCTATTTTTGTTGCAATTTCCAGATCAATACCCTGCAACAGTAGTTCAAGTCACACTGTTCTCTTGCTCAGACTGCTATTGCTATTTATACACATTTAAGCTCTTGGTTATGTGTGTTTATTGTATAAGGCATAATTTTTTCCACTAAGCTATTACTCTTTACCTGACTTATCCACCATAACACCTTTCTCCTTACTGAGTAATCCATTACTAAGCATTGTTGCATTCCCTTTTACTCAATTACATCTGGAGGGGAAGATTCCTTTAGACTTCCTCCCTTCTGTCTCAGTTTAATACTTTTTAATTACAACAGCACCTTACCAAAAAGTTTTTTCTCTGGCATTACACCTTAAGTTTGAGAGGATTTTTTTTCCATTTTCTTCCCTTCTCCCCTTTAAGTGACAAACTGCAGGCCATCAAAAGAACACTCCTACTCAACATCCACACTTCAGCAATGCTGTTGCTTAACCCCTGTGAGCTGTTAAGCACCAGATGCTCAGTTACTTCCTCCCCAAGTGCAATGGTGGGGAGAATCCAAAGAATAAAAGTGAGAAAAGCTGAGATAGAGATGGTTTGATAGGTAAAGCAAAAGCAACAGACAGAAAGGAAAGCAAAGAATTCATCCACTACTTCTGTTGGCAGGCAGGTGTTCAGCCATTCCAAGGACAGTGGGGCTCTCATCACTCACAGTGGTGACTTAGAATCACAGAATATTTTGAGTGGGAAAGGACCCACAAGGATCATTGAGTCCAACTCTTAAGTGAATGGCCCACACAGGGATCAAACCCAAGACCTTGGCATCATTAGCACCATGCTCTGTCACTCAGAATTTGCTCCTTTCTTCTTCTTCCCCTAGCTTTACATGCTGACCATGACGCAAAGAGTGGGATGTCCCTTGGGTCAGTTGGGGTCAGCTGTCTCAGATGTTTCCCCTTCCAACTTCCTGTGCACCTCCAGCATTGCTGGTGGGGTGGGGTAAGAAGAAAAGGTTTCAGCTCTGGGCCAGCACTGCTCAGCAATAACTAAAACAGCTCTACATTAACAACACAGTTTCCAGCACAAATGCAAAACACAGCCCCATACCACCTACTATGAAGAAATTAACTACTCCAGCCCAAACCAGTACAAGAAGTCCTTGATTCATTCTCTGGCTTGCACTGTTTCACTCTGTTTTCTTATTCACTCTATCTTTGTTTCCAATAGGGATTGGAGCTATTTCAGGTGAGACTGCTGGGAGCTCCCACAATTCAGCACTGATATCCTTGACAGGCCCCATGAGGCATCTAACATTATCTTTCACACTGAGTCAAAGTATGAAAAGTGATTCACATTACCTTTGACAAGGACTCAAAATTAATCAGGAAGTTATTTCTTCACTGCCATCAAAACCTTATCACTCTCAGGTTTACACAGCCTGCACTCGTGCCCAGAAAATAGTTCATAATCCTATTTTTCCGCATCCGTTCTTATTATGGGACCATGAACTTTGCTAGGGGACTAAAAACTCCCTCAGTTGCTTCCTTGAGCCCTGAGATGCACCTGACACGCATCTTCAGCCACTTCCTTTCCACTCTGCTTTCTCTGAAGAGCTGCACGTCCATCCTGCACAGTGTTCTGTGTATTACCATCCCTCGGGGAGAAATCCCAAGCTATTCCCAATGACTTCTCTCCATAGTATCACTGCACAGGGAAATTGACACAAGCCGACAAACAAACATCACTTGTTATTTGACAGTGAGCTTTGAAACCTGCAAGATCTTCGTGCAATTTACAAAAGGATATATGAAGCACAAATTCTTTATGTGGAAGGTGCCCCAACAAACTGGTATATAACATACTCATTTACTTATTTTCACAGTATTCTTTTGGAAGTAGGTCTTATTCCCACTTCTACGTGTGGAAAAGGAAAGATAAGTACAAAATGAAAACAAAGGACTGGAAGGTACCACCCGATCCAGAAAGCGCAGATCCTGCTGCAACTGCACACCAGAACACAGGGAATCTTAGAGGAAATGCACATTTTCTTTCTACAAAGGCACCTTACAGTTCTCCTGCACGCTGCAACCAAGCCCCTGCAGGTCCTCTGAGTGCAATCACACTGAAATGTGCAGGTTAACAGGTGACAAACTCAGTGAATTTTCTCCATGCTGCCACTGCAAGCGAACGGCAGCGAGCTCAGCCAGAAAAAATGCTCCCGGCGCAGGCGACAACCCGCGTACCTGTATCATTTCCACCATCTCGGCGGTGAAGATGTCCTTCTCCACCATGTGCTCCACCAGCACATTCAACACCAGCTGCTTGGCCAGCATCACCCGGTTCTTCTTGAGCGCTTCCTGGTGGCACCGCTGCATGCCGCACGCCGCCAGCATCCTGCGAGGAGTGGGGACACCGGGGATGAAAAGAAAGCCACCCGTGCCCCCTCCCGCTGTTCGGCTCGGGAGGACCCGGCGCGACCCCGGGCCGCGGCCGCCGCCTGACGACGGGCGGGCGGAAAGAGCCCGTCCCGCCTTTTCCCGGCGGCCCCCGCGATTCAAACCGCTTCCCGCCGTCACGTGACCGCCGCCGCGCGGGAGCGCCTTCCCGCCTCTCCCTGCGCGCGCTCGGGCTGGGCCGCGGCCCCTCCGGGGAGCGGCGGGGCGGGG
>VZTZ01020717.1:90388-115980 GCA_013400955.1 Drymodes brunneopygia | reverse complement strand
GGCGGGGGTGCGGCTTATGCTGGGAAACCTATCGACTCTGCGCTGGTTTTTGTTGTTTTTTTATTTGTTTGTCTGTTTGTTTTCCCCGTTTTAGTTTCTTTACCTCTGCCGAGGTGGGTGTCTGCGGAAATCAGCTGCAATATCAGAAATGATAACGTGGCTGTAATTAAGAGGGAGGTGAAAATGGAGCACACGGGATGTGCAGGGAAATACGAAGGGAAAATCAAGCCCTCGCTCTCTCAGGGAGTATCCTAGCAAAAGCAGATTCACAGCTCTCATTACGGAATCACAGAATCAGTTGGAAGAATCAGTTGGAGGAGACCTCTGAGATCACCGAGTCCAACCTGTGACCGAACACCACCATGTCACTTAGACCAGAGCACTGAGTGCCACGTCCAGTCTTTCCTTACACACCTCCAGGGACAGTGACCTCACAACCTCCCTGGGCAGCCCATTCCAGTGCTCGACAACCTTCCTGAGAAGAAATTCCTCCTGATGTCCAGCCTGCACCTCCCCTGGCACAGCTCGAGGCCAGTTCCTCTGCTCCTGTCGCCAGTTGCCTGGGAGAAGAGACCAACCCCCACCTGGCTACAATCTCCTTTCAGGGAGTTGTAGAGAGCGATAAGGTTTCTCTTGAGCCTTCTCCAGGCTAAACAACCCCAGCTCCCGCAGCTGCTCCTCATAGAAATTACAAAAAAAGTCACATAAAGCTTCAGATGGCCGCTACCTGGTGCGCAGGAATTCTACCTGCTAAAGCTTAACACAAGTCTAAAGGCTTGACAGCCTTTACAAATGTTGAAGACAGAATTGTACTGATTGTAACTGGCAGCATTTTTGATTTTGGTTTTGTCTAGTTTTTAGTCTGTGCTGGTCACCTGAATTTCTTCCTGGCTCCTGGCAATTCGGTGCACTCAGACAGATCCTGAGTTGCCCAGTTTAAGACTCGAAGTTTCTATGCCTGTGTCACATACCTGTGCCCCCTTTTGATGAGGTTTTTTTCTTTTATGTTAGCAAATACTGGAGGGAAATGCAAGTGGTGATTGCCATTAAAGAAATCACATTGCCTCTATCAGCAAGTTTGTCTCTCCTAATACTTCCGAGATAGAGGTAGCATAATTGCTTCATCAATAATGATAATAAAGTGATTCAGCTGTGTATTCAGAAATGGAACTCCTCTCTTTTTTCTAAGCCAAGATTATCAAATAAGTGTGGCTTTGTGGAGTGCTTCTTTTGGGAGGAAAAATTAATGATGCCACCAGGATTTTTTAATGCAGTCCTGTTTATTTATAAACAACATAAAAGATCTTTTTTTTTCCTTTGAACTATAAAGAATCAAACAATAAGAAATAATTTATTTGCTTCTAGCCTATGTTTGATGGTTCCTCATATGAATTAAAGATGCAGTCATGAGCAAGGCTGCGATGATTGCTGCTCTCCTTCACAGGAGATTGGGACCACCATTTTTGTTTTTTAATTTGGACCTTCACCAGATGCATCTCTTTGCATACTGCAGACCACTTTGACACTGCAGAGCCGATCAGTTTAGCTCTCCCATTTAAAAAGGCACAGCATCACTGACCAGTGAGAGCTAGAACCTGCCTACAGCCTGGAACCATCATGATGAAGGCCACACGTGCCTTGGGACTGTTGTCCTCAGGTGCTCCGCTACCTCAGCAGACAGACTGGACCTTTCCAGAGCCCACAGAGAACTACAGGAGCTTTGGCCTCTCTGTGCATGATGACAATCAAGTGTCTCAAGCCATCTGTTAGAGTACATCTGTAGTACAGCAGACACACCCCCTGCTGCAGAGCCATGAAAACCAGTGGTCCATGCGGAGGATGCTTCCATGTATACGTATCCCAGTGCTGGCCTCTCTTGCGGGGGAAAAACTTATCTCCCTCTTGTCCACTCCTGGGATGAGAACTTTTTGAATAACAGAAGTCATTTACTGCATACTATCAGCTTTTCAACCCGAAGTGACAGGTTGGTGGTACCACCTTCCAGCTGCAGTCAGCCACTCTCCCCTCAGTCACAGTCCCACATAGCACAGTTGAGTATGTGGAGCAGGTGTGGCAGAGGGACAGTAACAAATGGCTCAGACCATAAATTTGCATTGCTGCAAAACAGCAACCCGGGGAGCACAGGCTTGTTCTCTTGTTCTCTCTGTAGGGATTTCAGGGTGGCTGATGACCACACAGCACTCAGCAATATTGCTGTTGGCAATGCACAGGCAGAAAATGCTTAGTGTTGGTTCTATTCCCCCCCTTTCCCAGGCAGATTCTTCTGGCTGCATCCTACAGTCCTTCTTCAGAGGTCTTTTGGCAACCTCGTCTCTTCTCAGGATTTACTTCTCCTCTCCCATAAAGGTGTATCTCCTGTTTGAGAATGCTGCCATGCATAACACAGCTTTCCTCACAGTGGTTTTATGTATCTGCCAAGACAAAGCGGTGTAGTATTGCATTGATTTATATTTTGTGCAAAAAGATTCTAGTAACATCAGAAGCTGTAGTTCCACTCTGGGTCAAAGAACGGTCAGACAAATGCTTACAGTTTCATGCAAAACAGTATCAGCCATTTTACCATCCCTCTAGGAGCGTCCTGTATTGGGGTGAGGGTTTGGTTCTGTATTCGTGGAAGGTGAAATCAGTCCTATCACAGAGGGGTGGTGAACATGTTCAAAGACCTCATCACTGATGGCAGTCTCGTAAGCAGGCGGTGGAGTGAGTGGCTCCAATGGTTCAAACCTGTCTTCGATATCTTTCTCCTCATGGATGTCTGAAACAAACCGCTGCAGTCTTGGGGGCAGCACCAGCTGCAGCTGTGTCCTGGAGCCCCTGTCTGTGTCAGAGATGTGCATTGTGTCTGGTGGCACTGGCCCCTGGAGGGCCTCCACCATCATCTCTTGCTGGGCAGAGGATTCGATGACAACATTGTATGGGGGAGGCTCGCTCAGCGGTGAGGGCACGGAGCCTGGGTTGGATGTGATTGTCCATATTGCTGGAGCTGACATGGTCATCACCTCCTCGTAGGTGGGCGCTTCGTAGGCAGTGTTCACCCTGTGTTAGAGAGCAATGCCAGATGCACTCATTATTTTACTGCTTGCTTTATCTTTATAGTACAGATCGTGGCCACAGGGACCATGCTACAATCAGCAAATGTGGCTGAGACAGGATATCTCACGTGGTATTGCTGTGTAGGATATTCTGCCCTTGGATCAGCTCACCTCTCCAGCCAACTGAATGTCTTTCTTGCTGGTATAGAAAATAACTCATCTGACCATTTTCCCCCACTCCCCAGAGTTAGTGAAGCTACCCACACTGTTCAGTTCATTGTCCTAGGCTTAACTTGGTGTCCTCCTACCAGTTAAAATTTATTACCAAGCATTGCTAACTACTAGTTATCTCATGGGATAAAACAGGACCTAATTTTTTTAATACATTAGCTCGATGTTCATCCATTTTTAAGAAGTAGAGAAAATTAAGTACTTTCATTTAGTTTGAACAAGGACTAATTATTCTGTGTTTAGAAGAATTATCTGCAAAGAATAGATGTTACTTTGGAGACATTTGCCTTTTCAAGTCATATTTTAAAATAAAAGGATACTAGTTTTCTTCAAGTATGCCCCCAAACTAGCAGGGCCCAATATAGACTTCTTTTTTTATATAGTCTTTCTAAAAATAAACACTGTATTTGAGAACATCAAGTCATTTATGCACGTGGATAATGATTATCTAGATTATACAAGGAAGCAAGGCTACAAATAAAGTTAAACTCTTCAATGATACTAGGCAAACTGGGGTTAAATTAGGTCATGCTGAGAACCTGCAAATGCACATGAAACCAAAAGGAGTTAAAAGTATTCAGTCTCTAAAAATCAAGGGTTTTATTAGTGTCAAGTAGGAATTTTAAGAGTGGAAACACACCCAGTTACAGGTTTCTCTAAAGTTTGCCAAGAAACAGTTGCTCTAGAGATAAGGTTTATAGAGCTAAACCCAAATAAGATTTGGTATTGCTTCAACATTTTTTCTTTTTCCTTGTCTGACTCATTGTTTGGCAAGCCTCGATTACTCAAAAAAAAATAAAATGGGCCTGGATCAGTTTAACATTGGCAAGTTTTAGTGGATCAGTTCCCAGGGGGAAGAAAATACATATTATAAAAGGTACAGGACATGCATGACATTGACATTTGCAACCTCCACGTCAATAATGAGGGAAAACGATCTGAAAAGAACTTTTGTCTTTGGGAACAGAGTCTGCTTGTGGTGCCTCAGGGGAAGGGCAGCAAGAGTGTTTAAAATGGCCATGAGTGAGGTGAGGGAGTAAAGAGGAGTAACCAGGCTGCTGCTTACCCTGCTTGGCTTTGCCTGTTTGGAGGCATTTCGTTTGCGTCATGCCGGTGCTGATTCTTCAGGTAACACTCGACAAACACACTCAGCAAGTAGCCGACCAGGCACACTCCCCCTACCCCGAGGAAGAAATAGCCTACTGGGTTGATGTTAGAGGAGATGGCCAGCATGGTGACCCCGATGAGAAGAGCAGCAGTGAACAGAAGCAGCAAGGTTTGGCGGATGTTCTTCCAGCGAGTCTCCAACCACATGGCAGAAGGGATGGCGGCAGCAGGCACTTGAGAACAGATGGGCAGTTAAAGGGACAGACATCTGTGGGAGATGGAATAGTTTTTTCAACATGAAACATGAGCATTTAAACACATTTCTAAGTATTGTGACCGAAGTAAGAACATACACACTTGAGTACATGCACGTACATCATAAGCCTCGGAAATCTGTGCACGCCAATGTAAACATACTAGAATATCCTGTGTGCATGCATATTGAATAGTTGGGATACTTGGACACAGTTGCAAAACATAAAACGCATAAATATACCATCAGCACTTATTACCAGGCATATCTAAAAAGGTCTGGCTTAACAGGGATGCAGACTGAGGTTACTGTGAAAGCAAGACACAAAATAACTTGAAGGGTTAATTCCAGGACATTTGTGCCTTGCATAATCAACATTCAAATACTCATTCAGATCCCGGAAGAAAAGCAGCACTATTTAAGGGGCCTATCTGCCCTGGTAAATTGAGCATCTAACTTCAGTGTAGTTCAAGAGCAGTAATGTAACTTTGGGTTTCGGATATCACTAGGGTTTGTGTGTTTTTGTAAAATGTAGGTATTTATTTAAGTATTTGCCTGTATCCTCAGTTCTTTCTCTGTTGATGTGCTTTTTTTGCTCTGTTCAAAGACATGAGAGCCTTTCCTGTCTCCCATTCCAAACCCCATTTCTGTGAAAGAGGCAGCAGTTGTCACTGTGTGCAGTCCATATGGAATGAATACCAGGGATCCGTGGCATTCAAGAATACCATAATTAAGGAGCTGTTTTGCACATGTTATACTAAGCTACATCTATCCCGCTGTTTTGGTGAAGACCTCTGTGAAGGAAAAAAGCATGACGTAATGGGCATATTTTTATGAATGTGCATCTCCAAACAAATACACAGTTTTATATAGCTCCATGTTACATTGTATGCTTTCCCCTTATTACAGCAAAAATAGTTAAATGCATCTAAGCAAAAGAAACACATTTTTTCAGCATCTACTTACCAGAAAGAGGTTTTGGTAGGTACGAGTGGTCATGTTTTAACTTCTCTCTTCATCACAAGGAAAAATGTGTGCTGCTGCTTCCCGTTCTGGCCCGAGAATAGAACACCAGTTAAAACTCTCCCTTCCTTCTTTCCAGTTTTTTGGTAGGGAAACTATGAAGATTCCTTTTGAAAATAAAAGTCGGAAACTAGTGAATATGGGAAGATACCAACTGATGTGAAGATCTCATTGTACAAGTTCTGTGTGGGAAAGTACAATCTCCGTTTTCCAGGTTCTGAATCTACAGCAGTTTCTAGACGATCACATAACTTCTACTCTTGCAGCTCTTCTCGGTCTGTCCCACAAAAGCAGGAAACTCATTAGGAAAGAGGGCGGAGTGAGCAGTGGGGGAGTGCTTACCTGTGTCGTATCTCTTTGGTCTGCTTCACTTCAATGAGAGAAACTGCCCTGAAAATTGTGGGTTTTCCCCACGTAGCAAAGGAATCTTGATCTCTGCTTCACAAAGCAGGAACAACTGCCTGCCCAGCCCACATCACGTGGCCCACACATAAGTCTATTTATGACTTCTGTAAAATGTAAATTCACATTTGTCCTGATCGAGTGCTGTTTGTCAAATGTTGTTTTATGCCCTCTTTGATTTTACAAACAAAAGAGAAAAAAGGGGGCAAGAGATTATTAATTCCCAGAGGGCTGAGTTAAAAACATTTTTTACTCTGTGATATATCTGGGAATGAGAGGTAATGATAAGCAACAGAACTGAATTAGGTACTGAATTACTTCTGTTATCTGAACCTTTAGTGTGTGTCTGAAAATTAGAATGGTATGGAATGGAATGGAATGGAATAGAATAGAATAGAATAGAATAGAACCATTTCAGGATTGGAAGGGACCTATATCTGTCCCAACTCCCCACCTGCTTCAGGGCTGACCACAAGCTAAAGCATGTTATTAAGGGCATTGTCCAAATGCCTCTTAAACACTGACAGGCGTGAGGTATTGACCACTTCTCTTGGACGCCTGCTCCATTGTCTGACCACCCTCTATATACAGAAATGCTTCTTAATGTCCCCTGACACAGCTTTGAACCATCTCCACTTGTCCNTCTTGATGTCCCCTGACACAGCTTTGAACCATCTCCACTTGTCCTACCACTGGATCCCCAGGAGAAAGGATCAGCACCTCCCTCTCCCCCTCCTCAGGAAGCTGCAGAGAGCAAGGGGGTCACCCCTCAGCCTCTCTTTTCTCCAGACTGGGAAAACCCAGAGCCCTCGGCCACTCCTCACAGGACAAGCCTTCCAGCNGATTGGAAGGGACCTATATCTGTCCCAACTCCCCACCTGCTTCAGGGCTGACCACAAGCTAAAGCATGTTATTAAGGGCATTGTCCAAATGCCTCTTAAACACTGACAGGCGTGAGGTATTGACCACTTCTCTTGGACGCCTGCTCCATTGTCTGACCACCCTCTATATACAGAAATGCTTCTTAATGTCCCCTGACACAGCTTTGAACCATCTCCACTTGTCCTACCACTGGATCCCCAGGAGAAAGGATCAGCACCTCCCTCTCCCCCTCCTCAGGAAGCTGCAGAGAGCAAGGGGGTCACCCCTCAGCCTCTCTTTTCTCCAGACTGGGAAAACCCAGAGCCCTCGGCCACTCCTCACAGGACAAGCCTTCCAGCCCCTTCACCAGTTTTGTTGCCCTCTTCTGCACACATTCAAAGACTTTCACACCCCTCTGAAGTGGTGGGGCCCAGAACTGCTGCCAGCACTGTCTGAGGCTGCACCAACGCTCCCACGAGTCCTTCTCTATTCACAAATAGCAAGTCTAGGAGGGCATCTTCCTTAGTTGTCTCACTGAGTATCTGTGACAAGAAGTTAGCCCCTACAAACTTCAGGAATTTCCTAGATTTGCTCATCTAAATAATTTGTTATTCCCAGGTGATGTGTGGGAAGTTGGAATCTTCCACAAGGGTAAGGGCTGCTGATCCAGAGATTTCTCTTAAATGCCTATAGAAGAACTCATCAGTGCTTACCTCACTGTAAGTTCTTGAACACTATAGGATGAATCATCTCCAGGAGCAGGGTGCAGCTCATGGTTGTTTGTAACAGGAAGATGCCCTAGTGCTAAATATTTATTAATAATATTTAGTTTGGAAGTTTGGGCCAACAAGAATTGCATGAGTTTCAAAAAAGATAAATGTAAAGTCCTGCAGGAATGGAATAATCCCAAGTAGCAGTACAGGCTGCGGCCAGATTGACTGGGATGCAGCTCTGCTGAAATAAACTTGGTGGACAAAATGAAAAGGAATCTCAACAGGAGTTAGCAGTGTGCCCTTGAAGCAATGAAGGCAAACAGTGTCCTAGGCTGCATCAGAAAGAGGGTAGGAAACAGATCAAGGGCTGGGATTGTTCTGAGCAGCACTTGTTAGGACACACCTGAAATATTGTGTACAGTTTTGGTCTCCCCAAGTTTGGATGTGGTCTGAAAAATTGGATGTGGTCTGGTGAATGCCTTGAGGGTTGGAGAACTTTGCAGCTTAAGAGGCTGGATTTGTACAGTTGAGAGGAGAGAAGGCTTGGGCAGGTGGTGAGTGTCTACTCACAGTTTTCCAATAGTAGTAGGTAGTTGCAGAGAAGAGGGAGGGAGTCTTCATGAGGGTCCATGGTGACAGGACAAGACGCAACAGGAAAAAGGGTAAATGCCTCTAGATATAAGAAAAACAGTCTTTAATGTGAAAACAGCAAAATGCTATTGCTTGCCCAGAGAAGTGGAGGAGTCCTCTTGGAAATATTCAAGACAGAGCTGAGTTCAGGGCCCAGCTTTCAGTAAGATGTTGGACCAGATCATCTGCCCATCCAGCCTAGACTTGTCAATGTTTCTGTGTTTTGAATATTTTCTCCTTATAATTGCCTTTCTGGCTGCTCACAGAAAAAGGACCTTTAGCTTTGATTGTTATCCATTCTTTGCTTTCAAGAGAATTCTTTCAAAGATGACAGACTTAACACCCACATAAAGGGGAGAAAGTCAGGATTCTGGTGTGTAGCATGTAATTTTGCAAGGCTATTATTTTTTTGGATAATATGATTTCCATTTTGGGGTTGCCTGGTGTTGAGAACACCTTAAGCACTAAGGAAGATTTGAGAGAACTGTTTTGACAGCCTCTTTACACAGGCATCATGACTGACCCATGGTGGAATCTGCATATGTCAGTACAAAAAGCAACTACCTTCTAATCAGTGTAGCTGGTGGTTATTAGAACAGTTCCTCAGAGATAAAAGATTTATATGCTGCTGATTTGAGGAGGTAATTAAAATTATCCTCCTGCCTGTTCTCCATTTCCTCCTGTCCTCCTTGCAGTGATTCAGTGCTCAGGTGATCTCTTGCTGAACGAGCCCAGCCATCTCAGCTAGTGGGAAAGTAGTTACATTTCTCCAAAGTGAATTGAGTGGGCTTAATCTAGTCCCTAAAGTATCATCTAACCATTAGTTCCCCATTAAAGGGAAGCAATAGGAATGAGTAGCCAGAGTGGTGGAGAAGAAAGGAAGGAAGAGTGGGAATAATTTCCAGGGCTATAGTGGCTATCATTTGATTGACTTGGCCTAAACCATTGAAGCAGAAGGAAATTCTTCCTTCTTTGATGGAGTAAGCCCCACGGAAAGGTGTAGAGTCTAAGACCCATTTCTAACTCAGCAAAGCCTGTTAGATATATCATGGATTACCAGCTCAGCCTGATGACTTTAGACAACTCCCAGCTCTGGTATGCACACTGACTACTGTCCAAAGGCCTCAACAATTTGACCATTGTTGAATCCCCTTTGTAAGTTCCTATAGAAAATACTTCAGCTGTATAGAGGGAGCTGAGGTACTTTGCTTATCTGCACATTCTCCTGTGGGGAGTAGGCACTGCTTTGGGAATAGATCTTTTTGTTTAGTTAGCAGAAAGTCAGAAAGGTGAAAAAATTCTTCATGAATTGATAGAAAACTACTTCTGTGATTGGAAAGACTGTATTTGATTTGTGGATAGACAGAAAGATGTTGGGTTTTGCTGAAAATCTGTAAAGTAGTTCTGATTACTGCACCATTGTCTTAGACATAGTTATGAAATATCAGGATGAAAAAGGCTAGAAATGGTAGATCTCTGTTGAATTGGTTGTTGCTTATATTGAGTGCATCAGTTTATTCCTGTTGAAGTTCAGAGTTCAGTAACTCCTGTAGATTTTACCCATGCAGTTTGTGGATGACTGTGCTGAATCTTTAGGAATTTTTTTTATTCATTTACAAGCACGCATAAAACAACAATACTTTATGATGCAGCTGTGAGTACATTAATTGAACATGTTTATGAATGTGATACCTACTGCTTTGTGGGTCTAAGGATACAAAGCAGGATGAATTTCTATGACCTAATCTTTGCAATATGTTTTCTAGAAGAAAAGTGCTTCTACATGAGGCCTTTTAGCATTTCTGAAGGACTTCTGAAATTTTTGTCTGTCTGCTGTTTTAGTTCTCGGCATAGTCTGGTTCAGGCTGTCACTGGGATCTGTAACAAAGAAAAATTGATCACACAGCTACATCAAGAAGTTTTTGGTGATTAAAGGGCACAGAAAATGCAGTGGGGCTTGGGTAAGGCCTGAGAGATATCACTCTGCAGGGTTTGTTAAACAAGGTGTTGAAGCCTTGTTTGGGAGAGTAAACAAGGACATTTATCCTGCCATGCTAAACTGTCTCCCTTTCATGTGCAGTAGGGATTTTTTTCTTTTTTTACAGAAAGCTTTCTGTTCTCTCTTGTTTGGTCATACTGTGGGAACATTCATTTAACAGCACATTTCTTTAGTTAGGACTGTGAATTTCCTTTTTTTTTTTTTACTTCTTTCTTTGTTTCTTCCAGTATCTTGTTGTCAGCCCCTAGGAAGCATTTCACCTTTCCCCTGTTTCATCTCACTATCTACTCAACCTTCTGCCCCGACTGCTACTAATTAACTTAGTACCTACAGTAAGCTCAGTTATCAGCTCGGTATGCAGAGGAGCTTGCTTTATTCCCAAGGGCTTGTGACGTGCACACCACGGCACGATTAATCTGACCGTAATCGCTACATCTATTCTTCCCCAAAACCTGGTCCTGAAGCAATTTCTGAGAACCTGAGCAAGTACTGGGGACAAAGTGTTACTGAATCACCTTTGCCAGCCTTGTCTGCCTCTCCTTTTGTCCCCCGGGTTTTGCACAGTCACTTTTGTGACTAAGCAAATTGCATCACTGCATTTTATCTGGAGATCATGGGGCAGTCATGAGCTCTGGTTGATGTTTCTGGTCAGTTTTAGGCAGGAGAAAGCAAAACCCCAAGGAAAGCAGAACGCCTATGCTTGGATATTCAACATACATGTGTAACTTTGGGAAAACTATTTGTGTTTGACCTGCCACAATTTAATGGTAATACGTTTCTTGGGAACTGGCAATGTCTGTTTCCTTCCAGCTCATTCCAGTTCTTACAGGACAATGGTTGAAAGTTATATGTGTAGTCACTGTGTGGTGGGGTTTTTTTGGCATGGCTGTCTTCTACCTGCAGTGGCTTTTCTCTGTAGATCAGGGCTGAGATGTGGTCACAGAGGGACTGATATTACACAAAGAGCTTCTACTGCTACTATTAATTTCTCAGCTGTCTGAAGGATGCCTGAAAACAGATATGTACAGAGATTGAGTCAGAGACACTTGTTATGTTGTGCAGAACTAAAGGATTTCTCTTTTCTGAAAGTGGGGAGTCACATTCAAGATGTGAAGTGTTTTCAGGGCTGTCTGCACACCTAAAGTTCCTAAGTATTTAAAATTAACAAAACAGCACCTCCTTTTCCTGCCAGGAGAGGAACAGAAAAGTAACAAGCATTTACCAAGATGATATGAGGGGTCTTAAATCCTCTTACAGACTTTTAAACTCACTTACATCATGTTTTGCTTTTTGTCTGGAAAAAAAATGGAAGAAAGTGAAGTCTAGAAGCTTCCTCATCTTTTTATTCTGAGTTCTCCTTGGGGCAAGCATTTAAAATGGTGAGGTTAAATTAGCATTGGTCAAACTTTCTGCAGCTGATTTAGTTTGATGATAGAGCCCAGCCTTGTCTAAATTATTTACTTTTTACTGGAAGACTTTCTGCACTTGTGTAGAATCTCTGCACGCTGCAGTACTTCTACTGAGATGTTACTGTATGTGGGATGTAAATTAGCCATATGCGCTTCTCTGAAGGAATCCACCCTGGTGACTGAAATGCTATTAAATGGGACACTACAGTGACCTCTCCTCTTTTGCTAATTTAGAGCTCCTGATGTAGATCAGACAGAGGAGGAGATGGCCGTGACTAAATTTGAAGACGAAGGGCAGTTAAGATCCTACTGCCAGAATATAGTGAAAGAATCACGTGGAATGCTGTGGAAATTTCCATAGTGTGCAAAGAGCAAATGAGCAGAAAGAAATAGTTGTAAGATAAAACTAAGGACTCAACTGAGAATAGTTAAAAGAACACAGGAAGATAATTTGCTATCATTCTAGACTGTACTAGGTGTCTCTGGAAAGAAGAGAAAATAAGACCTGTGTGTGCTGAGCAGCTTTACTCTGGAACATTCCTTTTCTCCAGACATAATTTCACCATTCTAAAATAGGAAACTTTTCAGCCAAAGGACATGAGATGCAGTGAGAAAAGTTAATGTGTAATTGCCACAGAGTTTCTGTTCCTTATCTTCCTCCCTGGTCCTAGCGACATATTCTTGCTGCTTATGTTGCCAAACCTGTTATACACTGGAGCCCTCCCTGATATGTTCTGAACTGCTAACAGGGCACAAACAAGTAAAAAGGAAAAAAGTGCTATTTGCTCTGGTGTTAATACACTAACAGTCACAGAAACATGCAGGAAGCGCCAGCATGGCCACAGGAGAGGAGAAAGGACCTCATAGTCTATTTCTGTGTTGAAGGAAGGGGAATGCCCTTTACCTTTCAACAGCACTAGATGGTTTTGCTAGGGAACCACACCTGAAATATTTGGGAACTACCACCCAACAGTAAAATACAGTCTACTTGGGTTGGAATTTGGCAACTGTGAAATTTGCTGTGGACTAAAATGTAATAGACGTGAGAAGGTGAGAAAGAGGTTGAAGTACCTGTTGCAGAATGTAGATTCCTGAGCAGAAATTTGGCATCGCTCCCTGCCGCTGGTGGGATCCATAGTGTCTTTCCATAAGGTGCTCCTACATTCCTATAGTATAATGTTGCACTTTCTTCAAATTCTTTCAGTGAATAGTGGGGTGGGAGAGTGGGGAAAGTGTTGCCGGGCAGAGAAATCACTTAACTATTTTCTTGATGAGCTGTGCTTTGGAGAAGAAGAGGACACTGCTGTTATTGGTACTGGTCCCTCTCTGAGTGCTGTGCTTTGTAGCAAATGAAGCACAGAATCCCACATGCTCCTTGATGCCTGTTCTCAGCCTAAGGTGCTCATAGTCTAAAGAAAGCATGACAAAGCCACTGAATAATTTAGCTATGGAAGACCAGAGATAGATAACTTAGTATGAAAAGAAACTCTAAGAAAGAAAAGAAAAGAAAAATGGGTAAAATTTATTTTAGTAAAGATAGGTTTTGCCTGAAAACTCGATCTATAACTGGGATCCTTTTTTTTTTATTCATTAATTATTCTCCACTCAAAGGCAGCACTGTTTCAGCCTAGTTTTACCACTTGTTTTCACTGCACTTTGCTCCAGTCGTGTGCCATAAAGGCAGCACACCTTGGAGAGGGGAAACTCAGTCTGGTTCCTTTTTCTGCCTCAGGAAAAATGGGTGTTATATTTCAGTTATATCCCTGCAAATAGGCATTCACAGGGGTCATTGAAAGAGCAGATATGCTATTTTGTGAAAGCAAATAGTCACATGAGCTGAAAAGAACGTAGTTTTTATCTTGGCATGGTTCCTCAGTCTGAGCTGTCAGTTTATTTAGTGATACAGACAGGTTTTGTCCAGTTCTGGCATGTATTTGCATTCCTGATGGACACTGCCAAATTAGCAAGAGCACATGATAATGCACTTCTGGTATGTGCCATTGTCATGCCTTGTGGTGTTGCAGTTTGCGTGGCATCTGCATTGTCATTCTGGTACATTCTAGAATATCATTGTGACGATGTTTCGGATGTTTGTTCCTGTGGGGGCACACCACTGTTTCCAAGGTCAGCCATCAGCTGCAGGGACAGTCTCACAAAAGAACCACACCACATCACTGCCCGTCCAGCCTGCTCCTTGTAAATGAGCACTGTGAAAGCAATACACCACCTTTTGCTTTCTCCCGAGGCAGCAGTAGGAGCGATACTGCAACTCCTATTGTTTGTGAAGGGGAACTAGGCATTATCAAGGCTTCTGTTGCTGAGAGATAGCTTTCTTGTTCACTGTAGGCAACAAAAACCAGGACACTCAATATGTAGAATTAAGTGTATATCTGGTTGAACTGACAGCTTTGAGAATTCATTAATGGTGATGACTGTGCAAGTCTGCTTGTTCCACATTGTACCTGTTTTATGAGAAAGCGTTGACTGGTTGCCAAGGGTCTTTCTGTGAAAATGACAAGATTGCCATTGAAGGGAGAATTTTAGGGTAGAGTGGTCACAGTTTGCGGACATTTGTGTCGAAATGAAGTCATATTTGCTGCCGAAGATGATCCTTGTGATGGTGCCTCTGTTTCTTGAGAAGAGTTGTTACATTTACTGGCTATTGGCAACCTCTGATTCATAGAACTGTTCTGTGAAAACCCTTGCAGATGATGAAAGATGTCAGAGTGATTCATGAGAAGGTGTTAACTATTTGAAAAGCTGTCATTGACACTTGGGGCATGAGAGACTGTAGTCTTGGCTGAAGAGATTCCTTTGACTATATTGGAAGTACTGATCAGGTATATATTCTAGTCCACTGCCTCCTCTGTTCTTCCCTGCTTCCTCCAAATATTGCCTTGTTTGATTAAAAAAAGGAATAATAGTATTTTATCAGAATCACCATTATATGACCCTTTACTTCTCACACCTGAATGTGTGGCAGAATGTGACACCCAGAGGTCTCACAAGTTTCCAGCCTACACCTGCTTGAGATCCACTGATTTTGACAAAGTCCCCAGGTCTCCGTTAATACTGATGCAGTTTCCCAGTTTCTGATTTGTAGTGGTGCTCCTTTTAGCCAGATTCTCCTGCTCATGAAGCTACTCAGCAACAACTTTGACCATTACGAAGACTTCCTAAATTTATACTTCAGGCACTGCTATGGCATGAACATTTGGCCATCTGAAGAAAAGATAAAGGGCCTCCATGATGAGATCTAACTCCTCTGCTTCCTTGGCAATAGTATATTCACCTGCTGTTTTTAAATTATATTTGCAAAGTAGGGGACAGAGCAGAATGAGGACTGTATGGAGATGAACTGATTTTCAATTTCCTATGCGCACTGTAAAGGCCAGATGATTTTTATTTATGCAAAATCCCTGACAGTTGTTTGCTTATATTGAGGAATACAGCTTTCTGCATGTCTTGCTTCTGCTTGCTGCTTTCCTCTTCCAATTCTACCCTGAAGTGTTGAACCATGGCAGCCCAGCTATGGTGAACTTTGTTAAGCCTGTCTCACAATTTCTAAAATTCTGAACCTCAAGTACACCAAACTGGCAACATCAGTATCTACCATGTCAGCATACTTCATTACAGAGTTGGAGAAGGCAGAGGCATGTTGATTTCTATGCAAAGGCTTGTTTCAGGGATTATTTTTATGCTTCTATTTTATATTTTGTTAATTCAGAGGCTGAATATTTTTCTTACAAGTTGTGTTAAAACTGAGAGGTTAAACAAGCAGTGCGAAATTTGGCTGTAAACATGTTTCCAAACAAAACATAGACAAAATCAAGTCTGCTTGTGAATTGGAGCTCTATAAATGAAAAAGTTTTAGACAGAAATTGTCATAGTAAGAGGTTTTTGCGGTAGGTCAGTAAGAGACAACAGAAGAACCGCTTGAAGAACATACACAAAATGGTGAAAAATCAAACCTGACATTCTCCAGATTAATAATGGATGTATGCTCTTGAATGAGTCAAAGGGAAAAGAAATTACTGTTTTGGGGTCATAGATGAGATACTGGTATTATAAACAAAAAGGCTGTGGTTAGGTGATTCCCCACATTTGACATGCCTATGCAAAACTCTTCAGGATGAGAGAGTTGTTGCTGATCCTGAACTCTGGTCTGGCTGTTGACCCTTCCGAGTTATCTCCATAGCACTCACACCAAGCCAGCTGGGCTGGTTAGTTGAGCACTAACAAAGTGTAAATATTTACTGCCTTACAGATCTAACTTCTCTCATTTTGGTAAAGTCTCATGATTGATTATAGCTGTGCCTTTCATTCCGCAAATATATTTATATCAGTTATATAAATACATTTATCAATTCTTAATATTCTTTGAGAAGGAAGTAAAAATCTTGCCCTCCTTTCATTATATTTTAGTTAGTGCAGCTCTACTTGCTGTTAAAGATTGCTGGATTTTTCCTGTTCCCAGTTCTATGTCACCAAAGCATTGTTGGCATTCTTTATTTCAGGTCTACAATTTGTTGAAGACCACTTTCTTCCTGAGAATGCCTGGATGCTTTTTATCCCACACTGCTAGTTTTTGCTGTGGTAGAGTTAATTTTCTTCAAAGTAACTGTGACACATGATGGAGCCCTGCTGTCCTGGGAATGGTTGAACACCTGCTTGTCCATGGAAAGTGGTGAATGATTCCTTGTTTTGCTTTGCTTGCATATGCAGGCTCTTCTTTACCTATTAACTGCCTTTATCTCAACCCATGTGTTTTCTCACTCTTACCCTTTTGATTCTCTCCCCCATCCTACCACAGGGAAGTATGTGATCCAATTTCACTGCAATTGATTAGGATTTTTTCTTTCACTGTAGCAGTTCAGCTCCCTTCAGTCTGGGAATTCTACTGGATTCTTACTAACCAAGGTGCTCTATGCTGGCTGATTTTCCAGTGGTGCTTGTCCTTTTAGTGCTATCCACGCCACTGAGGTGCTTAACAAACTGGCCATAGAATATTTTTTTTTTTGTCATTTAAGTTTGATGTGGGAACACATCAAACATGAGACATGTTGTTTGACAGTACTCCAAAATGTTTAGGGGGCACTTGTCTGTAACAAGTAAACTTGAAGCCATAGATTCCATTTTTACTGCATGTCTGATACATAGAATATATGTATTTGATAAATGTATGTGTACCTATAATGCACAGCCCACACATGCCATGTAGAACTGTATGCTAGTGTGATATGTACTGTGCAAACACATAAGGACACATATTTAGCCATTCACAGAAACAAAATATTCCCCACATTCTTCATTAATAGATTTTCTAGATATTTGTGGTTAGTGTATGGTTCCTAAGTGGTACACACCTTCTTACTGAATCTCACAAAGTGATTCTTTTTAAGTTATTATATATGACAAGTATTTGTCAAAGCAAGTGTCAGCAATTCTCTGCTGTTGTACGTGCTTACACTACTGGACTCTCCTTATTCTCTGTGTGTCCATTTTTTTGTCTCCTAATGCTCCACATAAACCATGCTGACCGCTTTCCAGGTGGCCTGTTGATGTGGAATAATTGCTAGGTGCTTTCCAGTGAAATTCCATTGAGTAACTAATTGTGAACAGACTGCACGTTGTTTGTTTACTGTCCTGATTCCTGTAAGTAACAATGCCCTTCTCTTGCCCTGACTGGAGAAAGGCGCTATATCGTAGGTGGGAAGGAAGAGGAAAACAAGGAGATTGTTCCTGTAACTGGCACTGACTTCTGATTCTGGTAATCCCAGATCAAATTCCAGTTACCACAAAGCCTTCAGCTGTGACTTTAAGCAAATCCTTTCCTTCACTGCAGGTCTCTAGGAGAATGTACTCTTTTAGAATGGGGACTGACTCTTACTTTGTGCCTTGGAAACAGGGCCGAGATTTTCCTGAGCTAACTCGCATCCTCCTTCAACGAAGAGAAAAAAAAAAGAAAAGAATAGAAATGTTTCACTGAACTACAAATGTTTCACTGAAATAGATCAGTTCACAGTATTTCTGGTGTTGATCATGTTTAAGAGATTATCAGCACGACCCCCCGCCTGTATTGATGCGCCGGGGGTGTCAGTCCTGTTGAGTGTCCCTGACACGCTCCGGGCACAGCAGCCTGTCGGCGGCCGCCCCGCTCCCGCTCCCTTCTCCCTCTCCTTGCTCCCGCTCCCGCTCCGCAGTGGATCGTGCCGTCCACACTAATCAGCACCGGCTCCTGTTATTAAAGGAGCCGCCGCGCCGTTCTCATTTCCCAGAGCAGGGGGGCCGGGTGTTCTGTCCGCGGATGTTCCACAGCTCGACACGGTCTGACAGGGGCCGCTCCCACCACCCTTTGTGCCGCAGGCTGCTCTAACCCCTTCTGCGCCCTTCAGGGTTGCAGGAGATGTTTGTGGGGAATAATCCCAGCTGGTCCAGATTATCTGGACAGAAGGAAATTGCGAGCACCTTTATCCCTAGTTCTGCAAAAGAAATTTGCGTGTCCCATTGCCTTTTCATTCCCACGTTCCTCTGTTGTCCTCATCTGCACCGCATCCAGTTCTGACCTCCCTTCCTTCTCATCCTATGTATCTTTCTAGCAGCCAGTGCCACAAAAAAAATCTTTGCCTGTGCTTCCTGTCCTTTTGTTTGGATTAAGCAGCTATTATTCCCCTTGTTTGAACACCATTTCATTACTGCACATTGTTGATCCAACCCAGGCAAGGCCCATATCTTCACCCTTGTGCTTTTCAGCCTTTCCTCAGTCTAATGACTTGCCTTTCTGCTGTCCATCCATCTGTTTTAACACGACTCTGGCAATCCTTTCACTCCTCTGCCTTGATTTCATATGTAATTCACGGATATGAACTGGCTTTTTATATTCAGATATCACTGCTTTTGAAGGACTGTGTTTACTGAGAGTGTAGTGAGTTTTCCTTTATTAAAATTATTAGTTAAAGCCAGTTCTGAATTTAATGGTGCGGTAAAGCCTAGAAACAAAGTCCTTTCTCTTAAGCATGATTATTATACAGATAATGCAGTACTGTTTCCAAAATACGGTCTTTAATTAGAGTGCCTTTCTCTGCTAGAGCTGTCCTCACATCTTGTGTTTTCCATCTCCCTGAGTTATCCTCTCGCTGAGCCCCTGTGGTATATGTCTAGGGCAAGACTTGCTGGATGATACAAGCTCTGATTTTCCGAATATCTTCACATATGCCAATAAAATTTTTATCTGCTGAATAATTAGAGAACTTGATTTCCGGGTGGAAACCATCGGTGAAGAATTTAAACTTGGTTATGATCTCATACACTGCAGACCTTGAAGCTTTTACATATTGTGCTGAAATGATGAACTTTGAGCTTTTGAACATTTCATGCCATGGATTTTCTAACATGCAGTGAATAAAACCATAGAATAAATCAGTATGAAAAGATCTCATTTAGGTCAACTACTGTGCACAAAATAGTCAACTTCAAAGCTAAAAGGGCCTTGTACATACATCTTCTGAAGATCTCCAAGAATGATATTACTCAGTCTCTCTTGGCACTTCTCAGTATTGAATCATGCTCATAGGAAGAAGAAATTTTTCCTTGAATATAGCTGAAATTTTCCTTTGCTGCAACCTGAATGTTGTCACTTGTCCTTCTGCTGTGCCTATAGTGATGAGACTAGATGTCACTTCTGTGGAAGAGCTGCTTCATCTTTTCTGAATTGTGGCCATTCTAGTCATCTCTGAAATTAGCAAACAATCCTGTAATTTCCTTACTAATGAATTTTCCCTGTTGACAAATATCCGAAGTTATACTGTCAAAATCCTCCCAACTCCCCAATTCATACAGTACTGACAGATAATTTGATAAATATTTCTCATATAGTTAAGTTTTACTAGCGGGCAACTTTGCTCAAAGCTTGAAAATAAACTGAATTGTTATCTAAGGGCTCTGCTGAGAGACTGATGCTGCACTGTCGTAGGCCAGCTTAAAATTCAGTTGCTTGCAAAGGATTCCTGCCATATCCCTTTTCCATCACTGGCCACTTGTTCCAGTCCCCTTCATTGCACCAGCACTGGCATTCAGGATGTCACCTGGACCCACTGGTTGATCCGAGTGGGACTCCCCTGTGTCAGCAAGGTATGGAGGCATCTCAAACTGTTTATACAACAGTACTGATGGACACAGAACTCTGCTTCCTTTTTCTGGCCCTGGGTGATAGTGAGGGTTATATCTCTGTGCCAGTTTCTCCTTATGTGGAGCAGTGGTAATAACGGGAATCACTATCAGTAATGCAGTGTGAGATATTCAAATAAAGGTGACAAAGAAATGGGAGGTGTTATTATTTATATGGAAACAATTTCTTCTACAGTCTTTACAGATATTTGGGAAGATCTGGTCAGTTTATAATCTAAGGGTGATTCACAGACTTGTATAAATGGCAGGATGTTATAATTGTATTGATCAGGTTATGAATAATACTAAATTTTAGTATGTAATACTTATAATTGTATATAGTATGTAAATTATATATATAGTATATATATTGTATATAGTATATAATACACACAATACTATATTGTAAGATACCAAAATAACTATGCAATTAGTCCAGTGTGAGTCTAATATGCAGAAAAAAATGCATAAATATATGCTCCTATATCGGTAGATAGATGCACACTGAAAAGCCAAAAATGACTGCTTTTCTAATATTTACAGTGCTGATTTTCTTTTGTTGAATTTTACCATGTCTCGTTCTTAGTCTACTTTTCTGGAAATAAAACTTACTTTTGACAGTCTGTCTGTGCCTGTATACCATTCTCCCTTTGTAACCTCCAGAATAGCTATCTTCCACCAAAATTAGGGTATCAACATCTCAGAAATCATTTGTTGATCTGATAATTTTCTTAAAATTATGTTCTGATACCTTGATAATTATCCCTCTGATAATTATCTCAAAGAGACTTCTTTCTGTTATCTCAGAGAAAAAGGTTCCCATAAATTTTATTTAAATGGTCAACCAGGAAAAAAGATCCAAAGGAGGGAAAGGTTTCAAAGTGAAACTCATCAAAGATTCAGCACAAGAGGAGGGTCTTGTAAGTGCTCCTGCAGACTCAATTAGAGTTTTGGACCTGGAACAACTGCACAGACCAAATCTTTGGGAAATTCATTGTTGTTCTTATAGAACCTATAGAACCAACTATAGAACTTTGTGGTTCCAATGCTCACATGAAAACACAAAGGTGATGACTTTATTTAAAATAAAACATTTCCAGCCTGCAGAATTGTGGGGAAATACTTGGCAAAGCTTGATCTGTAAAGTTTTGAAAACAAGAAGATAATTAAAAACAATCACAGTGCCCTCTTAAAAAGAATTGCTGGTTTTTAGGAGTTTTACTCACAATTGTGGTTACAATGCCAACATTTTCTAGTAGGCATTTTATTTTTAATGTAATTTCAGGAAACTCTTTACTACTTCTGGTAAAATTCCTGCACACATTTTTTTCAAACGATGGGGAAAGTTAAATAGGGCAGAAAAGCCATGATGTCCTACTGTTTGAGCACTCTAGTATGGTAGGGTTTTTTATTTGTCTCTCTGGTGATGCTGCCACAGCTACAGTCATGGGAAGAATTAACAGAACAAACTACTGTGATGTTTGAGATGACACAGCAGGAGGGTCCCCCAGCAGTCTGATGGGACAATCCAGGGTGAGTTACTCCAGTGCAAAATGGAGCAGTTAATTTGTTCTGGGACTTGAACCTCATTTTGCTGTGAGGCAGATCTAGAACACTCACCCAGGTGTGGGTAGTAGCCCTCTACAAAGGCAAAATGCTTTAAATGCCTTGACCTAGGTCTGCCAGAACTCATTTTACCTTTGCCTAAGACTGGTACCACGTAAGAATCCTTTAATTATCTACAAAAATTGCCACTGGACAATCATTCCAACCCACAGGTCAGTCTCATGACTCATGATTACCAAAAGCATTTACAGAAAGTACCATGTCATCCTGTCCCCTTAAATGATCCTCTCCCAGTGCCTTTGCTATGGGACTAAATCAGTACTACGTAATCATGTTTCAGATTTTTCCAGTTCTGCCTCCCCTTCCTACTCCGATCTTTACACATGAATTCGCATGACCCAGTTCACTGTCACCAAATAAATGTCATTTTACCTGAGAGGACTAGAAAAATGTGCTTTTCTGTGGCAAAAAACAAACAAACAAAGAAACAAAAAACCCAAAAACAAACCGAAACCTTCTTTCATTTTTAAAGGTCATCCCTGCAGGTCTGGGATTAGAAGCATAGGGAGCAGGATGTGGATGTACAGAGCTGCCTGTCTTCCACCTCTGGAGCTGCCTATCTGTCCCCTTCTGCCAGGGCAAATCTTCTCTGCTAAAGAGCACAGCTGCTCCACAGACTGGCTGTTCAATCGACAATGATCTCTAGTTTCAAGTGTGACAGCACCGACCTGCTCGATCTCCATTCAGCTGCAGGTGGGGGCAGCGGAAGAGAAAGGGAGGGAGGGAGAGGGAGGACACTGCAACCTACGTGAATAATTGATAGTGCAAGGAAAGGAGAGCAGCTGGGTTCCCTGTCTCCATCTGCTCACCAGCTGGGGATGAGAGATCCTTGCTCAGGTAGGGGATGAACAGCTTAGCTGTTTTTATTCTCGTCTTGCTTGCAATGCCAATTAAAAATATTTTGCATCTAGAAGGAATGGGAGCAAAGATAGGTGGGGGAGGGTTGATCCAGATCTTCTCTGCTGCTTGTGTGGTGTTGTGTAATGGATAGAGTTTGGAGCAGTTTCAGCCTCACCAGGGAAAGTGTCTGTGTGCTTTTTAAAAGACATGATGTTATTCTGCATTGTGTAGAGAAGCAGTTGCGGGGAGAGAAAGGGAGAGTGGAGGTGGGGAGAGCAGATGTCTGTGTAGGAAATGCAACAAACTAAAGGGATGGAGGGGCATGAGAGAGGGTCTGCCCAGACTCAAAGGAATCCCACCCTGATTATGTCAGTCCTAGACATAAAATGAGGAGTCCAAGTGCGCTGCGGGAGGTGCTGTCTGTGCACACCCGGTGCTATTTTTAGAAGCTGTGTGCATAGAGCTGTGGAAACAGCTGATGTGAAAACGTGTGTGTTTCTGTCTGTGGATGCAGCTATGAGTTTGTGTAATATTGAAGTAAAACTAAAAAAAAATACAGGTTTTGCCCTGAAGAGTTTACCCTTGAAGGAGATACTGCTGTGTTTATGTGGCACTGCGCAGCTTCCGTGGAGCTGCTGATGTTCTTACAATGACTCAATTAACAGAATTGCAGGGACCAGTTTCGGTGTTACAGCTCACACACACTTTTCCTATGTGAGCAAGATAAATGCTAATGAAATGAAACACATGGGAAAAAAATCTGGGAAAATACATAGCAAAAGGTATAGATACCAATTAATGTAATACATACATTAAGGATTATCTACAAGAACACCTGAAAGAACAAAAACTTATATGCCAGTCCCTAAAACACGCAATAACTATAAAATGCATAATGATCTGTGCAAGTATGGACACATATAGGGATTAAAATCTGAGACTGTAAGTACACTGAATTAGTCATATAAGAATGCAAGTATCAATAGGAGCTGAATCTACTTACTACGACTCAAGGCTTATATTAGGTAATATTTTTGCATCAGCAGGGTAAATAGTAACAATCATTAGCTTGATTGTAAGTTGAGGAACAGAAAGGGGTTCTGTGATTTCCTTACATGTGATTTATTCATATTGCTATTGCTAAAGGAGGCTAATTAGAACAGTAATTAGGGTATTTAATAATTGTTTGCTGTTTTGCTTATGCATGTTGAGGGCTTTGTACACAACTGGAGTTGCACAGAAGGTTAGGTAAAGCTGTGAGACAGTTAAATGAAAGCTGAGCTCACTGTGGTTTTTTGTATGTGAACAAAGTTGGCTCTTGTCTGTAGTGGCAAGCTGCCGAAGAACAAGAAAGGCAGAAAGACCTAAGCCTCTCTGTATCCTTTGCTTTCACCATGGCCAGACTTGATAGTGCTGCTGATAATGACCCTGAGATGGGGGAGGGTAGTAGTTACTGCTGGCAGCCCTCACTAACAGCAAAAAATAATGTCTCTTCCTCCTTCCTAGATGCAGCAGAAATGGCAAGCTTGGCTCTTTGCCTTGGTCCAGTCACATCTGTGCTCAGAGATTCAGGTGAATGAGTAAGACCTGCTTGTGCAGAGAGCAGCTGCTGTATTCAGCGCCCTGGGCCCATTTGGGAGGCATTTGAGTCAGAGTGAGGATGTATGAATTGGCCCATGCTCCAGCAACAGATCTTCTGGGGAATTAAAAGAGGTAGACAAGAGGAGACCTGGGCTCCATGCAAGTTACTAAAAACAGCAAGTGGACCCTTTCTTTGTCCATTCAAAGTTGTCGCCTATCTTGATTGCTTTCTCCTTACAGTCTCTTTGCCCACCCACAGACCCTTGAAGTCCCCATAATCATTTCTACCCAGGTCATTCATGAGTAGAATTTATAGGAAGCATTATGATGAGAATGCTGCATTCATCCCCAAAACTTTGATAGAACTCCTTGCTCTCTGCATTTTCTTTCTTTTCCCCATCTCTATCTGCTGTCTCATATTTTCTGTCTGGTCTACCTGCACACTGTTTGCACTCTTCCTTTACATCTTTTCCTAACTCTTTGGCAAATTCTGTCTCTTGTTCTGTGTTTCCTTACGTTCCCTTTGTGAGTTAGAACAAACCCAATGTGAGACTGACATTTGGCATAAGGTTGTAGCCGCTGCTTTTATAGGTCTTGATGTAAAGAGAAAACATGACATCATCCTGTGGAATGAAATTGAGAAGCACAGGAAAAAATCCGTGTCCAAAAGAACTCTGTGTTCTCATTTAAACATAGGTATATGCACATTCTTGCTATAGCAGATCATGTTCCCATGCTCAGTTTTTTATCAGGAATGACGATCTGTTGATGAGTGAACGGAAATACATGCGGTTAAGGGGGTTGTGACCCCTGAAAATTTGAGCTTCCCTAGTTTACACGTTGGATCAAGGAGCTATTTTGTAAGGGGGCAGAGCCAAATCTCTGCGGTACTTGATGTATGTCAGCTCCAAATGACAAGGATTTGGATTTAGTGGACTTAGTATCTTCCTAGCCTTGAAAAGAATGGGGATTTGTGGAGAACTGCTTTGATGCTCACTTTCCTCCCTGGATACTGAGAGCCTGGAGATGTGATCTTGTTCTGCAGCAGAGTTGAGTAAGGGACCCCTCTGCTGTCCCTGTCCAACGCTGTGCTTGTGTGACCCTCCCGGACACCCCGGAGAGCAGCGACCCCGGCCCGGCTGTCCCGGCAGCTGCTCCTGCACGCTATGCGCCATCCCCGGGCTCCCACAACGGGGGGCTCCAGGGGGGACCGCTCTGCCACAGCGGAGGAGGGGCAGAAGTCATCACCCCATCCCCCCTTGTCTCCTCGCCCTCCATCCCTCCTCCTCCTCCTCCCCTCCGTCCTCTCCGGAGCCGCTGCCCGCCGGGCCCGGTCCCGGCCGTGCGGGTCCCTTCCCTGCCTATCCGGTGAATCCTGGCCCGGGAGGAAGAGGAGGGGTGGGGGCGGGAGCCGCGGCTTCGCAGGGGGCCGGGAGGGAGCCTGTGCCCTTCTTCATGGCGGGGCCGGGGGAGAGGAGGCTCCCGAGGAGGGAACCCGGGAGCTGACTCAGCGGAGCGGTCCAGCATGTTTTCCCGGGAACACGGCTTCCCTGCCGGAGCCAGCGGAGGGTAGGTACCGGGACCGGGACCGGTGCCGGCGGCCGCGGGGCCTGGGGCCCTGCCTTTCCCGGGCAGCCCGGGGATGGGGCAGGGCAGCGGCTGCCGGCGTTGGCAGCGCAGTGCTGGAGCAGCAGGAAG
>VZTZ01020717.1:13438-89589 GCA_013400955.1 Drymodes brunneopygia | reverse complement strand
AGCCCTCGCGGCTTGGCTGGAAGGGCGGAGAGCCGGCGAGGGGGAAGGCGATGGCCATGCCCAGCGCGGCAGGTCCGGGTCTGGCTGCGGGCCCGGCCCTCGCTCCCTCCCTCCGTCCCTCCCGGCCCCGCTCCCGCCGGGGGAGGCGGGCCGTGGGGCGGCAGCGGGTGCTCCTCTCCCTGGAGGGAAAGAGGGAGGCTCGGTGGGATTTCTCCTGCTGTGCTGGGAGTGGGGGACCTCTCCTATTGGGACTTCCCTGGAGGTGGGAGTGCGGGTTGGATGGCAAGATTGATTTCCTTCTGGAGTTCTCCTTTATCATGCCCCGGAGGGCAGTACCTGGTAGGCAGAGAGCTGGCGGGGTTCTCCGGGCCCTCCCGGTCCCCTGCCCACCTCTTTGTGGGTGCACGAGGTCCTGAGCACGGGCTGCCCACGAGTGGGAGCGGTGGCCTCCACGGGAGCTGCCCAACAGCGAGAGGGGAGTGCAGGTGGAAGAGAGGATCCTTACTGGAAGTCGGAGTCTGTGGGCAGAAAGTTTGTGACCAGCTGAGAGCAAACCGCCTCTCATCTGTAGTGGTTGTTTCCTTTTCCGAGTTCTGCTTCAGTAATTCCTTCTCTTGAGTTCTAGGAATCTCTGTGTAAGCAAATTTCAAAGCTGTACAGGTGTTCTGAGAGTAGGGCTATTTGTGTCATGTTTTCAGCTGTCTCCACTGAATAGCTAATAATTGCATTTGGTAAAGCAAATGCATCTGTCTAAGGCAGAAACAAGGGAGGGAAACAGCAGAAGCTGTTGCTCAAGCGAAGTGGTTGCCCAAAATTTTCCTTGCGAGCATTTCAGGCCTGTTCTTGTCTCATGTTACCTTCAGTTCTTCTGAATTGCCTGTCCCTTCTGGTAAGGGATTTAAAAAACATATTAGTGTCTCCCTGCAAGAAACTCTTATCAGGCTGGGACAGCAGTTATTATACTGACTGTCGTTCCATAGATAGCTGCAAATCATGCTGTGGTGTTTCTCCTATTGGAAGTCTTCCAGATTAGCAGAAGTATTTACAATAGCTATACACCTGCTTCCCTGTAAACTTTCAGGAAAACAGTTATCCGAGGATTTGGGGCACTTGCCTTTTAGAGTGCAACAAACCCCCATTTGCTCTGGAATATTTATGAAAGGATGTGTGAAATTCTGTCTAATTTGTGTTTTTCTTAGAGCAAATATTTGCATTGACTTGGTTATTGAAGTGGCCCAGCTACAGCAGACAGCAATGATTTTGAAAGCTGGGTGGAGAGATCCCATGGCTGAAGTAGCAGAGGATGCTGCAAGACAGGAATACAAGGCATGAGCAGAGTTGTAGTGGCTTAGAGATCCTCAAAGGTTCTTGTTCTGTTTCAGAATTGAGAGTGGAATTTATCAGTTTGACTGCCTGCTTAAAATCAATGCACTAGTTACTGTCACTAGCAAAATCTCAGTTTAGTCTTCAGCATTTTCTACGCCCTATCCTTCCCCTGGTTGCCATTTCCTAAGAATAAAGCTTCAGCAAGTATACACAATCTGCAGAATTGCTTTCCTTTTTCAGAAGAATGATGTTCTTTTCTGTGGTCAAAGAGTTTGAAGTTCCAAACTTCAAAAAGAAAAGAAAAGAAGTGTGTTCCCTTTCTATAATACAGGCTAGTGCTTTTCATTCCAGAAGTTCAAAATTCCAGAAATTGAATGTGGACTTTAAAGCAATAATTATAATATCTCCAAATTTTTGTGGTATTTTATAAAAGATAACATAGAATCTAAGGCATTCTCTTGGATTTTCAAAGGACTATGGCACGCTCCTAATTTGGGATAATTACAGAATTGTGAACATCTCTAAATGTGTGGTAAGACTGATGATTTTGACATCTACTGGACTCATTTGGACAATAGAACTGTACTAGGATCCAACAATAAGGAACAGTTTCTGCCCAAAATTTTCCAGTCAGTCCAAAGCATTGAGATGAATTTATGGTGAGAGGACAGGGGCAGGACTGGCCACACTGACCTCATACAGGAGCTGCCAGATTTCCATGATGCAGGCATGTATTTAACTCCTCTGAATGATTCAGCATTCACCTCAGTGACGTGCCAAAGAAAACACTAGCATGCAACAAGGCCCCAGGACATCCACTTGCACAAAAGGTTCTATTGTTACACTTCTTTCTGAAAACAAGAATTTATAAAATTAAGCTCTTACCTTTTTATTATTCACAGAATATAAACTTCAGATTTTTAAGAGACAGTGAAAATATTTTATGTACTGCCTTGGACATAAATTTTGCTCATCCCAAACATTCTTCAAGTAAATGAATAAGATGATAAATAAAGCATGTATTAGTATAGTATTAATATTAATTTAAAATACATTTGCCATCAAACTATTTCAATATTTATTTGAGGTTGTCAAGACTAACTCCTACGTCTTCCCTCCCAGATATTTTATGGCATTAATTTTAGATGCATTACACAGATCTCTCTCATTTGAATTTCAGGAGAAAATTGTGGGATGGAAGCATTGTATCACTTTGTGTGGATGAGCCTATGTGCAAGTTACATGATGTCATTGGGCCGCTAAAATGAATTATGAATTGTCAGAGAACTGGTGAGCATTATGATTCTTGGAGCTTGTTATAGAGTAGTTTCAAGATTACAGAAATATGTTGTACCTCCATACAAGAGGAAATGTAGCCACTGCTTTCAAAGGGTCTGCATGACCAGTCTCATAGCATGGAAGCAGTAGCAGCCGAGCATCTAATAGCTACAGGACAGCAATTCTTGATTGTATTATAGGATTATTATATGCATTGTGTGATGATTGTGTGGCCAGTGACAAGTGGTGTCTCTTGGGCTCTGTCTTGGGTCTTGTGATCTTTAATATCTTTATCAATGACACAGACAGTGGGATTGACTGCATCCTCAACAAGTTTGCAGGTGACACAGAGCTGAGGCGTGTGATGGACACCACAGGAAAAGTAACATCCAGAGGGACCTGGACATGCTTGATGAGTGGTCCCATGAGAATCTGGTGAAGTTCAACAAACTCAAGTGCAATGTGCTGCACCTGGTTCGGGGCAATCCCAGATATGGGAGATGAACTCATTGAGAGCAGCCCTGTGGAGAATGACTTGGAGGTTCTGGTAGAGGAAAAGCTGGATGTGAGCCTCCAGTGTGTGCTTAAAGCCCAGAAAGCCAAACATATCCTGGGCTGCATCACAAAAGGAGTGGCTAGCAGGTTGAGAGAGGTGATTTTCCCTCCCTACTCTGTTCTTGTGAGACCCCACGTGGAATACTACATCCAGCTCTGGGGTCCCCAGCACAAGAGAGATGTGAACCTGCTAGAGTAGGTCTAGAGGAGGCCACAAAGATATTCTGAGGGCTGGAGCTCCTCTCCTGCAAACACAGGCTGAGAGAGCTGAGATTGTTCAGCATGGAGAAAAGAATGACCAGGAGAGACCTTATTGAAGCCTTCTAGTACTTAGAAGGGGCGAATTAAAAAGGAAGAATGACTTCTTACCAGACAGGTAGTGGCAGGATGTTGGGGAACAGTTTTAAACTAAAAGAGAAGAGGTTTGTATTACATATTAGGAAGAAATTCTTTACTCAGAGGATAGTAAGGCACTGGAACAGATTACCCAGAGAAGCTTCCAGGGATGGTTTGGATGGAGCCCTGAGTGATCTGATGTAGGAGGTGACGTCTGGCAGAGGGATTGGAGCTAGATGATCTTTAAGGTCGCTTCCAGCCCAAACCCTTCTGTGATTCTACAGCCACCTAACAATCATATTTCATTACAAAGCGGATGAGTCCTGTCTCCTGTAAACCTGTGCTTTGTTCCCAGCCCCACCTATGTGGCCTTCACCATGATTTAACCCCAGTTGTGACTGCTAGTAAAAACTATGAGTGGCATGGAATGTTTATTAAGTTACAGCAGGAGAGGTGCAGCTGGCAGTGAGACTGTAGTGCTGTGGGCAATGCTATATATGTCTTCTAAACTACAGTGTAGTGTTTGTGTTGCTTTTTATTTTCTCTTCTGTGAAATCAAATGAAGTCCTGCCGCTCTTTGTAGACACTGCTGCTGCAGCAGGGACCATAGTAATAATATATTTTCCACAGCAGATGTGCAGACAAAAGCTCACCTAATCTCCATGCTGGCTGTACCAACAGTGGTAACACAAAACTGTGCCTGCATCTCTGTAGGGTGTTATCAGTTCTGTTCTAGTGCCATCTCTGTTATGCTCCTGTCTTTGAGACTAATACCCAGGCTGTGGCAGCTGGGGCTGTCCTTTAGGTGCTGATTTCAGTGATGGTTCAGAACTACTCTCATCCTTTTTAATATGGTTCTGCTGTGAGATGTCATCACAAAGCTTCTTGTGAGACATGTCTTCATTCTGCTCCAAATCCATGATGGAAGAACTTGGCAAAGAAAGATCATTCAGCACTTACATGACAGTTGTGAGGAAAATATTGTATGTGAGCAGAGACAGAGCAGTCAGAAGCCAGAAAATTTTTGCTCTTACATCCAGGATATTTGCAAGTGCCAAGTGGTAAGTTCAGCCACCTCAGGGATTCTCACAGAGAATGACAGCTTCCTTATAGTCAAGAAATGGCCTGGGGAGAGGAATAGTAAGCAGAAGGCAAAGGAGACACTGCAGGCAAGCACAGACATCTTGAATTCTCTTAAGACTTAACTTTTTTCTTCTTTTTTTTTTCTCTTCTGCCTCTGTGTCTCGCAGGAGGTCTGAGGAGGCAGTGCAAGGTTTCAGTGATGTTATAGACTCTCCCACTGAAGGCTTTCCATGTGTCCTCACTCCTGCCGTCCCCAACAAGGTAAAAGCAGTCCATGCTTGGCTCAGGGTCAGTGTGTGCTTTGAGCAGAGTTTAGGTCTGCAGAAGAATTGACTGAAATCAAGCTCGTGTGCATGCATGTCTTACAGCTATAGTTGCCTCCTTCTGTGAGAGTCCTAAACTTGCTAATTTAATCAGTTCTTGTGCCATACTATCTCAAGTCAATCTGACCCATTGAAAGAGAGAAATTCCTGATACCTGACTGACCAGGTTTTGCAGCACAAGCTGAAGACAATTTAGCCACTTGTTTTGTCCATGCTACCAATTAAAGAAGAGCAATTCCATCATGTCTTCAGCAAGCAAGTAGTTTCTTTGCCAAAACATGGAAGGAGCTGATGGCTTCTTCAATATCTGGGTTACCACAGAAGATAATGTTAGCTTCTGCAAATGTCAAATTATTTATTTCTGTTGTCTTTTTCTTTTCACAGACTGCGGACTTGTTTGAGATGATTGAAAAAATGCAGGTAATGAGAAGTAATTCTGTAAAACTTTGCGATCTCTTCATTTTTTGTAGCAAACAAACAATCAGCTACTGTTTGTCCTGTCACTTCACTCACAATATCCTTTAATGCAGGCTTGTAGGAATTTTAGGTCTTCTGGGCTTGATCTCTTACTCTTTAGTGGGATTTCAAAAGCATTTTTCTGTGTTCATTTTTCCAGTCAGCATGATGGAAGCAATAGACACAGGTTATTATAGTTCTGTCTGTTCTTTGCAAAAGTGTGATTCTGAGAAAAAAATCAAAGTTGCAATAAGGTATCTCTGGCATCTTCTTCAGGAAACTGTTCTGCTGGGTAGCAGGTATAATGACAAGTGATTAATGGGATGTTAACCTAACTGCATTTAGCAAGGTCAGACAGTTTAATAAATAACTACTGTAGGTCCTGTCTTTAACTTGTGTGAGAAAGAAGGACTCTGGCTTAATTCTTACACAGAAATACATGCATGTTTACCATATTATGTTATAAACTTAAAATAGGGCAGAGGTGGGTTTTTTCCCCTTTTGCTGTACCAGATAAAGAAATAATAATATAATATAATAATATGTTATATGTGTTAAATATCTAAGAATGAAGTCTTCAGGTTTTTCAGATTATGTGTTCTCAGAGCATCCTTGCAGGTTACCAGTGTTTTCCCCGAGTGGTGCACTTTCTTTAAAGTGCTGTGGTAAACCTTGAGCTAGCATAAAACATAGCATGGCCTTTTATTACCTATAACTCCTGCCTTTTATTATGTGCAGGAATTAAACTTACCAAAACCAATTAACATTAAGTTCTTTTCTGGAATTTGGGTGATTAAATTATGAATATGAGGAAAATGCCAGGCTTTAGTGAGACTCTAAAGGTGAGGAGGTGTCAGGTAGCAGCAAAATGCTGAATTTAGAGTTATGAGGCTGAAGTGCCATTTGGCAGACTGGGGAGGAGTGTGGGAGAGAGAGGCTGAAGGTGTATCTGCCATGTATTCATGTGTAGACAGAATGAGACTTTGCAACCACTGTACTGACATCCAAACTGTGTTTGGGATGTATTCTCAGTGCTTTAGAGTAGCAAGCTCTGTGACTGTGCCTGGCTTGTTTAACTGTTCAGGAAAGTAAGTTTGAGCATGCAGTGCTGCTTCAGTTCAAGCACATGTTCAAAGGTTGTGACAGGCCTTCCCAGGCGTTTTGAAATACAGATAAGGAAGAGTCACTACCAGGTGTCCCTCAGTGGAAGACTGTTGCTTAAGATCATCAGTATTTCTCAACTCCCAGTTTACCATGTGGAAAATCTGACTGGATTTGCACCTCCTTAGTTAGAGAGATAGCAGGGAGCTGATGGGAATTTCCAAGGCATGCAGACCGCCTAATTTTGCATCTATGATGTTTTCTTAGCTGCCCATTGTTAAGACTTTGTAGCATTTGTTTTTTTCCAGTTAAGCTTGCTTTGTTCACCTGACTTGCACTAGGAGAATCAATAACTGCTGTTTAAGTGTAACAGATTTTTTTGAAAGTTAGTGTTTTCCAAAAGAAAAAATTACCCTAATATTTTTTCTGATAGTTTTTATGATCTTTGTTTAGATTTTTACTAATTCTTTATTCTCTTGTTTGTTTTTGCTTTCTCTTTCCTTCCATTTGACTGTGACTATCCTTTAGACTTGTTGAATCATTCTTGAAAACGAAATCTGTGATTTTCATTAGCAATCAAAGTGAGTAAAAACCAAAGCAAGAGACTTGAACATTTCTCCTGAAAAATAACAACAAAAAAGCCTTGGGATAGAATTGATTTTTGAGTACTTTAACAATTGGATTGGAGTATAATTGTTGGACTGAAAATTAGGATAGCTATTTCGCATTCTGTGTGATAAATTAACAGGTAAATTTGTGCTCTCTGTTTACACTGAAACTAATCCCAAGATCTGGGAAAGAAGTTTGCCTTTTTTTTCTTTTTTTCTTTCTTTTTTTCTCTTCAATTTTATTAATCGTTTATTGAAAATAAATGGGATACAGGCCACTTTGTTCTGTGCTTACAGATCTATTGAAGTCACAGTAAATACTGTATTGAGGACACTTAGTAATATGCTGTTCCTAAATTGCTTTGCAGTGCAGGCAATTGAAAAACAAGGAAATTTTATTTCCTCCAATAAGCTCAGATATTTCAGGTCTTCATATGTTTGCATAGCCAATCCCTCTTCACTTGACTGCTTTTGTTCATTCTCTCTGTTCTGCATTCTTACAGTTTCTGCATATTCTTTAGTCTTACTGGTTTTTTTCCTGCATCCCTATTTGTATCCAAGTTGTCTGTTTTGAACTAGTCCCCTCAAGGCACTGCTCTTTCCCCATAAAATATGTGTATTGTCACAGCATTGTTTTGCCATGTTGGACCCTGACTGTGGGTCTGGACACTTTTTTCTCTGTCATTCATTCTTTTATCCTGCTCAGGCCAGGTGTTTCCCTTGTACAAGACCTTGGGAATGTGAGATTCCCAGTCTGATGCTGCCTCCAGTAAGCTGCCCAGGGAAACAGTGAAAGAAGGCCTTTCCTTAAAGCTAGTGCTGCAAGTCATACCAGATCAGACCAGAAGGATGTCTCAAGGGGTGGCTGAGACTGCTGCAGTTTATTCCTCTCCCTTTTGAGGAATCACAGTGATCATCAAGCAGTTGTTCTGCTCATGCTTTGACACTTCCAAAAATTGATGCTGTAAGTTTCCTGCAGTCCTGGTTGCCCTGTAAAATAAAACACTGGACTTTACAGCCCAGGATTGCATTCAGTCTTATGTTAAGCTTCACTCTAGGGGATGGGTTGGTAGATTTAAACTTAAGTCTTTTGCTTCCAGACTACCAGGAGCTTCCATACCAGTGCAGAGTCATGGAATGTGCTGGTACATTCCTTCGCTCTCTGTAGAGGCTCTGATGCAGAGCTACTTTACAGCAGCCCAGAAGGTTTTCCTTCAGGCCTTGCTGAGATACTGGTCTCCTACCAGATCCTCCTTTGAAACTGGAAAATTCTTTCAGTTATCAGATCTGCCAAAAGCGCCAAGGTTGGAGAGAGAAATATTAGAAAATTGCAGTTTCCCAATCTCCAATTCTGTTCCACAGGTTTGTTGTGGTAGCCTGTGGCTGCTTTGTACCTGTGTGTCCCTCCTGCTCAGTCTTGTTTTGACAGTGCACAGGCTTTTCTGTTAGTGACAGAACTTTCTGTCTCTTTTCCAAATCCCTGTTTCAGAACCTGGTCTTCCTCCTGAACCTCAGCTCAGTAGGTTGACAACTGAAACTCGAGACCGCATCAACAAAATAGTCTTCAGCACTTATATTTCATGCACTCGACTTTTTCACCTTTACAACTTCCCCAAATGCAAAATGGTTACTAACTGCTTCTGCAAAATATAAAGATCACTTTTCAACCTGTGTTTCATCTTAATTTCACAACTCACCACGTCCTGGTAATTGATTGTTCATTTTGTCAGTGCTGTGTACTGACATCACAGTTCAAAACAGATCTTCTAAAGTTTTCCTATGAAGAATATTTCCAGGCTGGTGTTTGTTTAGTCTCCACTGTTGAAAATACTAAAGGAAAATGTTATTTTTTGAGAGGATGTGTAGCTGTCTTGAAGCTCAGCTTTTGTAGTTTGATCTTGTGTCACCCTGTAGATAACATGTGAAGCTTCTTTCTCCTGGTATAGCTAAGGAAAATAATTTGGTTTTTTTGTTTTCTGCTCATTGTTCCTCACTTGCTTTACTGTGTTTCTAACCAATTAAAATTTGTTGTTACTGCTACTTTTTGTGATTAAACTCAACCTCAGTCTTCTGAAGAATGACCTCATGCATCTACTACTAGTCTCTCTTACCCTGGAGTTTTGCCATACTGGTTTACTTCTGATGTTTCTAAGGGTATTTGAAAGATGTTAAGTATTTGTTGTGTACTCAAGGTCTGGCTTCTCAAGATTTCATGAAGGTTTAGGTTTTTTTATGGCTCCTTCTTAGGTTGTTTTAATAAACTTTCTCGTTTTCCTAAAACCGTGGTTTTATGTGAAGTAGATGTATTGGGTTTTTTTCTTTCTCTTTTTTTTTTTCTTTTCTTTTGTTGCTTCTGCAAAGAGCATCCTGGTTATTATGAATCCCCAATAGTAAGGTTGCTGTTGCTCAATGTTAGTGCTGCTATGCTAGCAGTTTTTGCACCCTGTACAGCTGGAGCATTGTCCAAAACTTTTGTTCCTGAGCCTCCAAAGTCTCCACTGTAGAGCTCCTCTGAGGTTTACCTATTTCTATCAGAATCTAGTTTACAAGCTAGTTGCACTGTAGAATATGTTCATGGGCATGGCTGTTATAAATCTAATCCTGCTTATTTTCACAACAAAGTCAAGAGCTGCTTATCCTGTCTGGAATCCCTAATTAGCCACTCACTCCATTAAGCAGTAACTGATGGTATATAGAAATGTTGTCTCAGCAGCATGTTCCAGTATGAGAGTTACAGGATTTAGGTGACAGTAGTTGAATACTCATGTACTGTGTATAAGTGAAACTTATATTTCAAATCCTGGTCCTCACCTTCCTATCTGATGATGCAAATTCTGCTTCTTACTCTTCTGTCTGTGAGGCCCTCTTGGACTACGGCCTGTTGACCCTCATGTCTTCTGGTCTGGGCCTCTGCTCACTCTGTGTTGGGGCTCTCCTCACTAAAATTGTCCTATTCTTGTGTGCTTCTGCTGCAGAGGTGTGGTGGAAGTGAGGTACTTTGCTGTGGTGGGAAGGCAGAGGATGAAATAGCCTTAAGAAGGAGAATAAAGTCTGGATGCCAGCTCCTGATTCAGGAAGAAATTAGGCAGCCAGTAGCCTTTTGCCCTGTTATTCCAACCCACCTTATAGTCATTCCATTTTTTCTTTTTTATTGCTTGGGATAGGAAGGAAGGTAGCTAGAAGAGATTAGGGAACCAAATAAGAAAATCAGTTTGGGAGATAGTTTTTAATATCTGACAGTTGTCTGCTTTTTCAGAGGTGTAAGCTTGGGGTAGCTTTTCAGTCTTAACGTCATATTAGGGGACTGGCCAAGTTCTAGCTTCACTTTTCCTTCTTATTCCAATCTTGCTTGAAATGGGAGAGTTTATAGAGGGACAAAATATGCATTATAGAGGGACAAAATACGCATATTGAGGATATGGAGAAGGACACAGAGGGTAAGTGAAAGAGACATGCTAAAATACAGGATTCACTGTCTGTGACTTTGTTTCCAGGGGAGTCGTCTGGATGAACAAAGATGTTCCCTTCCAGCTCCTCTCAAGGTCAGGCCAAGTTGTTGTTGCCTCCTAAATTGCTGAGAATGGCAGATAATTACTGACCTGGCTTGCAGTGTACTTTCATACTGGAATGAACAGGGAGTCTGCAAACATCCCTAGAACACTTACATGCTTGCCTTTTTTCTTTTCTTTCTTTTTCCTAGTTGCTGCACAAGAGGATGAAACTATGTAGCTGAAATAGAATTAACACTTCCCTTTTTCTAATTTAAGTGGTTCCAATAAGAGTTTATTATTATTAAAAGTGTTACTTTTGACTAAGTAATTTCTTAAATTTATTCAGCTTAACAGCTGTAGTATTTATGAAACCTCATAGCATTTATTTCAGTAGTCTGCTTGATGACTCAGAGGAGATACTACTAGAAAGTTAATATGTTTTTCCCAATATGAGGCAATAAGAATAGATTCCTATCTTTAAATCCTCAACTGTTTCTCTCAGTTTCTTCAGTCTCAACTCAGGCCCACTAACCTTAAAATCAAACTTGCCCTCAGGTTATATCTTGGGATGACCTATAAAAAAAGCCACATAGAGAATTGACATAGCTTTATTCTGACAGAGATAGTCAGTGCTCTTTGTGGTGACGGAGGGAGCACCCAACTGGCATAAATTGGCTCAGATACTGCTTCTGTTCTCTGAGTCACCCCTCAGCATTGCTCAGATGCATACCACAGATCAGCCATGGAGATGACACAGCCTCAATCTCACCGTAAATTACAGCACTTTTTCTACCATTCCTACTGTCATCCTTGTCTGCAGAAGGACAGCAGCTGTCTAACACTGTGTGGAAGGAAAGGGGAGAGGCTACCACTCCTAGCCACAGCCAGTTTGCCTGTAGTTTGGCTACTTCCTCATTTTGCATGCCTGTATTCTGTGTAGTTTGAAGGGGGAGGGTGGGTAAAATCTGACTGCTAAATCTGTTGTTCTCAAAGTTCTATATTATAATGCTGAGACCTTGGAAATGGAGTCTAACCTTAAGTAAAACTCTTAAGGATGACCTAGGGCAGAATGGAAGCTGAGGGTGCAGCTTGCACAGTCATGAGAGCATAATACTTTAAAAGATGTCACATGTTTTTGCTAATGTCCTGTTCTGATTTCAGACAGAAGAGGAGTATATTCCTTACCCCAGCATCCATGAGGTGAGCTAGTACTGCTCTCTTCTCTCTCTGTTTGTCCTTGGACTTCATTGGTTTTTCAGCTTATTGGCCTTCCAGCTTATGGGCCTGTCAGTTTTAATGTTCTTTATCCTTCTGAATAGGTATTACAGAAAGGGTGGCCATATCCTCTCATTATCCTACCCCAGTTTGGGGGCTACTGGATTGAAGGGACCAGCCACAACCTCTCCGGCTTGAGTCCAACTCTGTCTGATGTACCCTTTTCCTGGAGTGGTAAAGTGAAACTGGAAAGTGACCCTACAGCCAAGTTGTACCGCAAACATTTTCTGGGAAAGGTAAGGGTCAGAGCCTTCTTTGCCCGCCCAGCCACAAGGCTGAGATGTTTCTCAGGCTTTTTCTGATGGATTTAAAAATGTCTGCACTGCTGCTGCATTTCAGTTCCTTATGGTGCCTTGAACTGATGTAAATGAGGTACTACTATGTATGGTCTGTAGTGTTTTAAATTGGTCACGTCCCCTTGTGAAATGTGCATCATCCTATGCATTAATAGAAAGATTTGCACAGGAAATGCTTTTATTTAGTTAAGAAGTTCATTTGAGGCTCCTATACAGATACCAACCTTCGGATAACAAGTGGACAAAAGTCTAATAGTATTGGAAGTGGAAATCATGTTGGAAGCAGAACAGTCCATTTCCCTCACTGTATGGTCATTACAGAATATATATGATGAAACTGAACCATGTGTTTTATAGTTGTTGATTTGAGTAAGTTTGGTGCTAAATGTTCTGTGACTTTAAAAATTCCAGTTTGACACGTAGGGAAACAGAGCTCATGAAGTGAATGTTTGCTGGCCAGCCGTTAAGGTCCAGCTGGGTGGGCCTGTTTAGGGAATTGGCTGATTACCAGACTGAATCTCAGGATGTTTTTAGCCATAAAGAACAAGTGAGAAGAGCTCATGATCTTTTCTGAGATTTGGTTCATGACATAAGGAGGTAAGAAAGCCTGACAAGTATGCCCATGCTGCATCTTATTCAGTGATCTCCCTCAGTGACTGCTGAGTAAGTTCAAAACCAGGAATACATGGTGCTTTGCACAGTGCTGGGGACCTGTTCTGCAGTAGTTGGGCTTGTCAGAGTGATCTTCTGTAGTGAATCTTGTTCCGCAACACTGAAAAATGATATTAATATGATTTAGAAATAATTAGGGAATAAAAGGAAGCCTTCCTCGAGGCTTCCCCTCAAGACTGACAGATCTGCTGTGCAATCTGTTAATGGACATTTATCCTGTAACCTTCTGGAAGCTTTCAGTATGCCAGCTGTAATTATTTTTCTGTCATGGTAAATTTAGTGTTGTGCTTGAAGGCCTCCAGAGCCAGATAGGACAAGAAGCAAATTTGGATATGATTTTTTCAGTCCAATTGTAGGATGCACTGCTGACCTGATACCACAGAACAGTTGAGGTTGTTGTATGGGCTCATCTTGTCCATACTCCTGCTCAAGCAAGGTCGAATCATCATTGTTCCTACTAAGTGAGATCCAGGACTTCCTATGTCGTGGAGCTTCGCATTTGCAAAGTGCCCACCCATCAGTGCCTCAGTACTAACAGAAAAACTCTCTCCTATATTCTTCATTTTCTGGTGTCCAGTGTTTTATTCTTTGCCTTAACTGACATGAATGTGTGTCCATGTTTAATTAAACATGCAAGGTTTTGAGCAAGCCAGTGTCAGAAAAGAACAAGATGAACAGGACTCCTGTTACAGAAAACTCTACCTGTGGCTAGAAAACTTTACCCATGGTTTATAAGCTTAGTTAAGGAGAGAGCTCAGAGCTTTTGCACCAGAAGATTATTTCTTCAGTGCAAAGTTAGGGATACCAGTAATTTTGATGCTGTCTGTGTTGGGTCTTTTGTTTTGCTGGTAACATGGGAAGGTTATTTCAGCAATGTCAGGAAAGGTCTCTTTCATGCTTTGAATAATGGCAGACAGTTCTTAGCTGAAGAAGAGTCTGAAAGCGTCACATGGTGGGAAAGGCATAGCCAATGGTTTAGGGAATATCCTTTAAGCAAGATGGGAGATCAAAGTATTGTGTGGTACCACAAACTTAATATGCACGTCTGTGTTGTGGGTGTGCATATGCAGATCGCTCAGACTCAGACAATTGTTTGATACTTTTTACAGGACATCTTACAGCAGACCGTATGAAACAACCACCAAAAAAAGTGCTAGAACATTCAAGCCACAGTTCAGTTCCTTTTCTTTGCCTCATGATCTGTATTTTATATGACGATTACACAGGAAGATTTATTTAGCCTGTAGGAAGAAGGCTGTAAAACCTTGACTTATACTGTGGGAATTATTCAATGTCTATGTTGTTTTTCAAGTCTCTAATAAAGAGAAGTAGCCTGAAGCCAGAAAGGATTTAATAAAGGTATACATTGTAATTGCCAGTCAAATAAACTAAGGGTCCAGTTTCTCAAGCACTTGAAGCTCTCAGTGCTGATGAGAGGAGCTTTCTTGCTATACATTCATATGTGATCATGTATTTCTCCTTTATGCTGTCCTTTCTTTGTGCTGGTTAAAGTTGCTGCAGATGGCAGATGTCTTACTAGCTTTATAACTTCTCAGGCAAACTGTCAGCATTCCTTTTGTGTTCTGTTAGTCTTTTCCTTTGGCCCATGGAAGATACTTAGTTGTTTTTACAGAGATCTATTTGAAATTCAGAACTACCTTTCAGACTATATTAAATGTTACAGAAACTGCTTCTGTGGCTGAACAAATTTGTACTTAATACACGGGTCATCTCAGCTCCAGGGTATCTTGTCATCACTGACTTGCAATCTTCAGTATCAACTGTAAAGCCTTTTGATGGTCCCTCTCTAACTTCAGAACAGCTGATGATAAAGGCTGCCGTTCATTGAGGGAATCTGAGTCTGACTTTTGTTGCCTATGTGCTTTTTCAGAGAAAGAAAATCATAAGGAGTAAATTATAGGTTTATATTCATACATATGATTGCTCAGATCTCAGTTTAAACCCCAGGCTTACATTCAGGATCAAGCTACATAGCCAGAGTGGCTTTGGCAAAAATTCAATTATTTTAAGACCTCCACTAATTCTGGTGCCCATTCCTCTGTGGGGATTGCACCCATTTGTGCAGCTCTGCATGACTCTGTCAGCTACAGAGCTAATAGCCCAGTCTCCAACTGAGATCCCCCTCTATCGGATCTGCTGGGATTGGTTTAGAAGTCTCATCAAAAGGCATCTTCATTTCTGGTCTTTGTAACTCAGTGTTACTTTTGGCTGCAGCTAACCTCAGGCTTTGACTCCCCTTCTTTTGCTTTGCCTTCTCATTCTGATTTTTGTTGGCATTGTGCCATCTTTTTCCTTAACAGCCTTGGGCATCTAGCCTGGCATTTGATTTCTTTGGTTTATGGATTTTAATTCTAGGCTTCAGCTGACCATGGAACATGATCTTGCTTTACTCCCTGAATCTGTGTTCCTCAGTTGCTCTGTCTTTCTGCCCTTGGTCACAGTGACTGACTGCACCTGATTCTTTTTCACATCTCAAAAATCTGTTAGTATCCTGAAAGTCATGGTCAGGAAAAATAAACTGTCCTTTGTGGCTTCCTTTGATTTCAACTTCTCTTCCATGTGCTGTCATTGACCTCTGTGACAGATCACACTGTACTTCTGTGATTTGAGCACTGCAGCTAGAGGCCATGTTATTCTGTTTGCCTCTTGGCTGCTCTTAGATCTTGCCTTTTTCAGACTGTCTTGTTTGATCAGCCATGAAACCTTTTGCCCGTAAGTCAGTATCAGGGCAGTTCTAGGTGTTGGGTTTTTTCTGTCTCAAATAGGAGATGAGTACAATGACATCTTTAATACTTAAAAAAGTTAGATATCTACATCTTCACATGTTGGTTTAGGGTAGTGACTGTAGTCTTACTTATTCCTATTTTTTGTTTCAAAGAGAGGATTGGTTTACATCTGTTAACTTCACATGGGCTGTGTCTACATAGATATCAGAGTATTCCAGTAGATGTATCTTTTTTTCTTACAGTGAATCAGAACTATGACTAATACAAAAGATTTAGACAGCAAAAGGCAATCTTACCAGTGTTTTGAGAGAGGCTGCAAACCATCAGAGCCAAAGCAGATCTTCTGGGCATATATACTATATATTCTAGACAAAAGACTGAGGAAGGAACTGACAGACCAGCAACCATTTTTTATCAAATTACACTTTGCTCCCACTGAGTTCTTCGCTAATTTATTGTGCCTGGAGTATTTTCACAGAACACATTCCAAACATTACAAGTTTTACTGTACTACTGAATACAACTTACTGTCCCACTTCTGTGTCATGTGTGAGGATGCTTTTCCATGAGGATGATGGGAGGGATCAAGGCATTTCTGCACAATTTCACCTAAATAGTGTTTTCATTGTGCTGGACGTTTCCATTCACATCTTGTGTCAAAAGGCTTTAACCTTTTGAGGTTAGAGATTATATAGCAATATACATGATGTAGCAATATACAAAATACACATTGCTATACCTAGGCCACTGGAACCTGGCTGTAAAACCAGGAGAAATGTATGGCTACAGCCACTTATGTATAGAGACTGTGAATTTTCAGTGTGAGTTTGCAGTGTGTTTCATGGTTTGACTGAATGACTGTTCCAGGCACGCTCTACCACAGCTCAGGCAGTGTTAGTGGCACTGCTGAGACCAGTCTTAATCTGCAAAACCTCTTTGCTTACTGACTGTGTCCTTCCTGAGATGTGACCACCCCTGGAGTTCAGCCACTTACCATGATGATCCTGCCATTACTCTTTAGATAGAAAATTCCCACAACCACACCCAGTTGAATGTCTGGAAGACACTGCTTAGTCAAGCAGAATCTGAATGGATACAGGGAAAGTCCATGAAGGATACGATTTTATTTACAAGAAACTAAGTTTCTTCAAAGCATGTTGCTGAATGTTCTAATACTATTCCTTCTCAGGAGCCCTTATGATGTAGGACAGATGAGGAGGAACTGAACTGTCTGGATGCACTTTGACTGACATGCTCATGCACTGATGATCAAGTGGGCTGCAAGATAACATATGCACATCTTGAAGCATTTTGCTGCTAGTTAAATTAAACATTAGCTAATCTTGAGTGACAGGTTGTGTGCAAAAAAAAAAAAAAAAACAACCTGGTAAACTTCTCAAGGAAGTCTGTTGGGAATAATGAATTTTGGTTTCCTGTTTGCAGGAGCACCAGAACTTTTACTCCAGTGATATGTCCTTGGGCTACCTGGTACTTTCTGTGAAGTATGAACAGATCGAGAAGCAGGAAAATCTACGCCTGTTGCTGAGGTAACAGTGCCTGTTGTTGATGTGTTTGCTACTGTGCTGTTTCTCTTGTCTTACCTTGTGCTTCCTCTGCAAAGATGTGGGTGTGAAATCATGTCTTTCTTCTGGAGAGAAAAGAAACTGCAAAGAAACCTTTGAGCCTCTTTTTTTCCTTGCGTTTTGCTGTTGAGTTGCTCTCAGCAGTTTCCTTAAGGAAGCTGGTGTGATGTTTACAGGTGCATCTTTGTAGTACCTGTGTGAAAAATACCTTTTCTTCCTCAAATAGGAAGTTTTTCTGTTTATTCTGTCTACTGAGAGACATGTGAGTACTCTCTAGGAGAATATGGATTCCCTAATGGAGAATAGCCTAGCTCAGGCCTTGTACTTAAGACTAAGGCTCCCTTGAAGGTGATCTAAAACATTCCCTAGATTACCAGGACAGTCTATGAGGCCATAACCCTTAGAGACAGTTATGAAGAGAGACATTACCTAGAGAGAACTGCTGAATGAACTGGAAGAAGAATAGGGAAGGGTCTTGCATAGCTGAGAGGCTGCTGCAGAGAAGCTTTTACCACATTATGAGCCGGGTGCACTGCCAGTAGGCAATATGCCACTGGGACCAAGGGATGTACAGTTGCTGCTGACAAGGATTTGTCCAGGACTGAGGGAAAAAAGTGGTTGCATAGTGTCACTCAGTCGGACACGAAACAATCAGGCAACTCCAGGAGGTCAGCCACCAAGGCTGGGCAGAGAGCAAAAAGAGACTCAGCCTCTCTTTATTCTTATATTTATACCTTTTTACAGACAGTTATGGATTGGACGAAGAGGTTACCACCTCTCAAATTCCATACATGAGAAACACAGTCCATCACATTCTCCACCCCAGAAAGAGAATGAAAAACAACATCCAAAGTACAAAACACTCCTTGGCCGGTTATAGAAACATGGATTGTTTACACAAAATCTATGAGAACGTTTGCTACCAACTATAAACGCAGCACTCTAGAAAAATTTGGGCGACAGCATAGGAATTAGCTACAAGAAAATCACTGATGGTTTTCCTCCAGTGTCTGCAGAGAATGCTGGACATTCTCTGAATGTGGAAGAGACCAGGGAAGAACAAAAGGGTAGTTATTCCTCTATTAAGATGTTTTATTATATGCAGTACTTTTTGCTCAATAGCTTGTTTATAGTGGTTTGAAGAGGCTTTTGACAGCCTAGTATTTCTTCTTCCTTAGAAAGATATCTCTCCTTAAATGCCCATATAAAGAGGAAGGCAGTTTTCCTCTGTCAGCTTTCTGGAACAATGCTACACCAGTTTCTACCTCCTTTACTTTGCATAGATATGCTTTCCTAGGCTGTTTCTAGTAGACCTTTTCACAATCTTTCAATCCCTTATTATTGTGTCCATGAATTGTATTTTGGCATTGAGATTTCTGTGAAAGAAAACGGTATGTGGGGGAAAGCAAAATATTTCTTCAGCGTAGACAAGAGTGCAAAGGAGAAAAGAGAGTAAGGGCTCCTGTTTTGTCTTCCTCTGCTCACCACAGCAAGTGATGGGCAGTATGAAGTGAAAATACCTTGCTTTTCCAGTGATTCTATGCACCAGGGTTAAAATTAACCCTCTGGAATTAACTGCTTGAACAATACTCTGATGAAATGGCTACTCTTTCTTTAAAGAGCCAGTGTTGCTTGCGTCTCGCTTCAGCCATGTCTCTAATGCCTTTTTTGTTTTGTGTCAGGACTCGTACTGGCACCAAACATGATCTGATTCCCATTTCCTGTCTGAATGAGTTTCCCAATGCTGTTCAGATGGCAAAGGTGAGATTCATGCTTGCCTGTTTGTCTTAAGGCTTCATTCTTCAAGTTATTTTCACCTCTGTCCTCCCATTTCCCTCTTTTTCTACTATTCCCCAACAGAACTGTCATATAGTTCCCTTTTACCTTCCATTTACCTTCTCTTCTTTATCTTCTAATTTTACCTCAGAATTTTTGCCTGAAGGGGCTCCTGTCAGATAATTATAAACAGTGTCTACACTCTCAGGCCTGCAGCAAGCCAGGGCACATAATAATCACACTTCTGTTTCCCTGTCTTTCTCACTCAACAGCTACTGTGTGAGGATGTGAATGTTGAACGCTTTTTTCCTGTCCTCTATCCCAAGGTACAGTGTTCTGATATGTCTGTATATAATTTTTCCATCGAGGTCTGGCTAATGACATCCAGTTGATAATTCCTGTTTTCATTACCTCAGGCCTCACAGCTTATTGTTGCATTTGATGAACACGTCATAAGCAATAACTTCAAATTTGGGGTCATCTACCAGAAACCTGGGCAGGTAAGATCCATCAGATCCCATGGTACTTGAGGCAAAATGCAAACAGTCAGTTTTCTTAGCTTAAAGAATGTATTAGCAAGGTTTGCACTGTCCAGAAGCAGTGGTGTGGGGGCAGCAGTGTTTGTGCAGTGCAGTTTTTTTGGCTCGCCTTTTCCACCCGCGGTGTCCCTGGAGCTGTAGGCTTTGTGGATCTCTGAACCCCAGCTCTAACCCTCATGGCAACTTGGGGCTGAGGAAGAGGAGTCCAGCACCATGGGGGCCCAGATCAGAAATATATTCAAGCAGAGATGTTTGTTGGTTGAACTGTCTGTAGAAATTACTGCCTGTTCTTTGTACTCCTTGTGCTTCTTACTACTTCTGCTTTCCTTCTGTAGACAACTGAAGAAGAAGTCTTCAGTAACACAGTAGAGAGTCAGGGTTTCCTGGAGTTCCTGGATTTCCTTGGTGACAAGATTCAGCTGCAGGATTTCCGTGGGTGCGTACCCAGTGCAGCTGGAAAGCCAGATTAGGTTAGGGAGCACCATGTATCCTGAGGCTGTGACTCTGTTACAGCCCAGCTTCCAGAGAAGTGCTGTGTCTTCTGAATCCCAGTGCAGGTGGAGAAGCCCCCGATGCTTTGGTCAGCCATCATGTCGGGGAACTAGTTGGAGCTTATGTCTCTGCTGGTATTTTGTTTTAAAGGTCTCCTGTTACCTCAATCTGACGCACAGTATCAGCAAAGAATAATTTTATTTGGCAGTGCAAATACAAGTTTGTTTCACAGTGGTATGGGGCAGAATTGTTTCAGGCTCTCTCTGTGGGGCAGCCCATCCCTTCTGTAGTTGTAAGATAGAGTGTGTTTGTCAGAAGAATGCCAAAGAAAGTAGCTACCTTGAGGATCTCTGGTTTAGCTTCCTAGCTTTTAGCAAGCTGGTTTGTTCACCAGCACAAACATAGTGCAGCTTCAGTGCATTGGTTTGGGAAAGATTTAGTGCCTCGCTATCACTGATTGCCTAAAAATTACCTTTGATAGTCCTGATGTACTGCTGTTACTGATACTGTCTGTCTTCTCTGCTCTCTCATTTCTGTACTGCCTGACCTATGGATTTGCTCAGGTTCCGGGGAGGCTTGGATGTTACCAGAGGTCAAACAGGCACCGAGTCAGTCTATACAAATTTCCGGGGCAAGGAGATCATGTTTCATGTGTCCACAAAGCTGCCCTTCACAGAGGGAGATTCCCAGCAGGTATCAGAAGGAGGAGTAAAGATTACAATAGCATGGCTGGGAGAGGAGGGGTGTTTGAAGAAGGACTGCATAGAGGGGAGAATAACTGACTGTATAATGTTGGGAATTATGGCTGGAGTAATGCAAAAGTACTGATGAGGGGTTTGGTGAACAGAAGGGTTTGAGATGTTAGGCAGACTGGTGTTTGACGTCCCATCATACTCTTCTGCTCTTTTTCACCTGCCTTCTCTCTTCCTTATTTCTTTTCTCTCCAGCTTCAGCGGAAGCGTCACATTGGGAATGACATTGTAGCCATCATTTTCCAGGATGAAAGCACACCTTTTGTCCCTGATATGATTGCATCTAATTTCCTACATGCTTATGTGGTAGTTCAACTCACTCACAGCACCACTGGGGACACTCTCTACAAGGTAACCAGGATCAATAGTTTAACCTGTACCTATTTTGATCCTTGAAGTGGAAATGGGTTCTTGGGCCTTTGGGAGAGGTGCAGGTTCAGCCAGATGTCATCCTGATTTCTTGAGTATCTACACCTGAAAGCAGGGTGTAGTTGTATGCTTTTCAAAGTAGCTGATGAATTTCTGGAGCTTAAAGCTTTGGAATTGAAGCAGAAAGAATTCAGATAAAATTTTTTGTTTACATCAAAGAGCACAAGGCACAATTGATCCCACTTTGGGGGTTGTCTTGCTTATAGTGTGTAAGTCAGGTAAAATTCATGTCTGTGTTGCCTGTGCTGCACAGCACAATGCTTGCAGCTTGCACTGCCTGAGGCTGCAGGTCCGATACAGCTGTTTGACCTAACTATGGAATCCAAGCCAGCCTCACCTGCTTCTGGGGATTCCAGAACTGATGCCCATCTGGCAGGGAAGTGTTACCTGTTAGGACCCTCCAGCTGAAAGAAGCCCTGCTGGAGCCCAGGTTAATTACCTGCAGCCTTTGGACATAGCTTGTTCCCTCTCTGACATGAGCCTGTGTAACTTTATGTTCAACTTTCAGCCATGCTGAGAGAGCAGAAAATATAAAGAAACTTGAATTTGTGGTGGATTTTCCATTGTAGAAACATTTTAATCCAAGTGCCATATGTTGTATTATGCAGGGATTTTGATTTGGTGATGATGAGTCCTTGTGTCTTGGAGGTCTACAGGAACACCAAGAATATCAAAATTAGGACAGGATCCCCATCTCCTCTTCCACCAAGAGGGTGTTGGTGGTGGAGCACCCACCTACCCTTGTTCTCCATGCTTCTGGGCAGCTAGTTTGTAGTGAAAGCCTTGTGCTGATCAGGGCATGAGGTTCCAGTTCTCCTCTTGCTCTGTTTTGTAGGGCATAAAAATTCCCTGGACTTTTTAATGCCAAGAAAAGAGCTGGGAAAGCTTGCTGTTTGTTGTGTGTCTTCCTGCCATTGTTTTCATCCTTGCCTTTCTGCGGTACCATTTTCTTTTTGTTAGTGTAGTAGGGCTGCTTCATTCCTTGAAGAAGAAATCATCCCAGTAACCACCCTAGAGCCAATGCAGAGTTTTCTGTAAAGGCTTTTCTAAAGGGGCTTTAAATGATGCTGCCCTGAGAGCATTGTAGTACACAAAAAGTGCCTTTTAGAAGATTTCTTTGCCATCCGTTGTTCCATTTACTTAAGCTTTCGTGTACTGTTAAATTGGAATATTACTGGAATTTATTTCACAGAATCAATTTTTGCAGTCAGAAAATTAAAAATGCAAAGCAGGATTTTAACTGGTGGATATCTCTTAGGAAAGAGATGGAGGCTTTGTAGTTAGGGGAGGTGGCCTATAATGCAAGAAATCTGAATTAAATCAAGAGCCCATTTCCTTCTTCCTCTCATTAAAGTCACACCTCTCAGTGGTTCTGTGGCCTTTATTTGTTGTTATTTTGACGCAGTTGTGGTTGTTAGGACATTGTTCCCTCTTGAATGAAACGAAAAATAATGATCTTGTTTCTTCTCAAACATGACATAAAAAATAACTGTGAAATATTGTGAAGTACTATATGTATTTGGTAAGATAGCTACATATAATTACAGGTAAGTGCTGCAAAGAAACAAGTGACTGAAAAACTGGACTGCATTACAGTTACTTCTTTAGACATTGGTATGTCAGGTAGGAGCATGCTAAAAATAAAACAAATGAAACTTGTCTCTTACTGGGAAAATGCTCTTGCATGTTTACCACCCATGATTTAGAGAGGCAGTGGAACTGAGATACTCCCCTCAGTGTGCTGTATCTCCACCAAGGATTCTCTGTAAAAAAAATAGGTCAGTACAACCACATTGACGAAGGTTCTTTAGTGGAGGTTAATCTTGCAGGCTGAATAGGAGCATTTGTTTTGTTCCTAAATATACTGGTTATACTAGTTATTATTAAAAAGAATTTTTTAGAAAGCAGTCAGTTCAGCTTTTTTTATTGCTCTTACCTTGTGCACATCTAGCTGACTGAATTTCTGGGAGATAAATGGGCACATCCATCCACTGAATTCAGGAAGAGAGGGATGCACAGGACACTATATTATAGCTCTGTTGTATAGGTAAATTATTTAGGAAGAATCAGATCTATCAGAGTAGTCTGATGATCTTACTTGTGTTCTGATACTCATTTTTTCCCTTTATATTATTTCAGGTTTCAGTCACAGCTCGAGATGATGTCCCCTTCTTTGGACCCCCTCTGCCAAATCCAGCCATATTTAAAAAGGTTTGTTTCTCTGGTCCAGTGTTAGTTGGCAGGGGGTGTGGTGCACACACACAGTGTTCTGAGTCAGTATTGTCAGTCTGGCTAAGGACTTTGGAGGTCCAAAGAGGGATAAGCAGAGCTTTTATAATGTGATATTTTTATTAGTGTTTTCATCTCCAGTTTAGTCTAGTCTTCATCTTGTCTTGTAGAGTGCAGAGTTTCGTGAATTCCTTCTGGTCAAGCTCATCAACGCTGAGTACAGCTGCTATCGAGCTGAGAAGTTTGCTAAATTAGAGGTGGGTCTATTACCTGGCTACTTCCATTAAAAATCAATTATTTCTATATAATAAATATATTATTATCAGGTAAAGAAAATAAAGTAAAATTTCCGACTTCTGATTTTTTGTTGCTTAAGAAAGGAAGATGAAATGTGATTTTATACTCAGTTATGGGATACTTCCTTCATATTTCTTAGCAGGTGTGATAGAGAATGAACAGGTACATTTTAATATGAAGTTTTAATCCTCAAGTAAGGATGGGAGTATGATACATGTATTTTGCTGAAGGAAATTCTGTATTAGCTGAAATTCAGTATTCTGCTACAGGATGCATGCTGATATCACTGATTTTTTGTTCAAGGTACCAAAATGCTGCTCCAGACTCTACTTGCTGTTGCCTGATCTAGAACATGTCTCTGTTTCATCAGCTATAAAGAAGTGTCCTTTGACTTGCTTTACAAAGAGTTTAAAAGGGTTGGGTGTTACTGTAATATATTCTTTAACTATTCAGTTAAAACCACTTCATACTGTTTAAAGTAGTTTCCATGGGTTATTGTTGTTGTCATTGTTGGTCTTTTGGGGTTTTTTTGTTTGTCTGTTGGGGTTTGTTTAAGAAGGATGTAAGACATTGAAAAAACAGGAAAAAAGATCTCTCCACTCCCAATAGAAGTTGTTCTCATTCCCTATGTTGATGCAGGAAAGAACGCGGAGTGCCCTCTTGGAGAGCCTTTTTGAGGAGCTGCAGCTTCGCAGTCGCAGCATGATGGGATTACCTGTCGGGGAGGATGACAAGATAGAGAATGGCAGTGGGGGCTTCCTCGAGAACTTCAAGGTGAGCCTTTCTACAGACCTACAGTGGAGTCCAGAATTCCATATTGGCCCTTAGAAGTCAGACTCTTTATGCTTCGTGCTGGTGCCAAGTCTCAGATGTGGTTTTATTTCGTGACTTCCAGAAGAAGGAGTCAGTGTTTGCAAGAGGAATTGTAATAACTAGGAACAAGAAAGGAGCTTTCAGTTCCTACAGTAGGTTTCTTTCAATTCATTTTCATTATAACTGAAAGAATTGCAGGAGCCACCGCAAGCGTTTCTAACCTATCTGTGAGTGTACTGTCTAGAAAAAATGCTTTACTCGCCCTCTAAAAGCCAGAGTCAATTTACCTTTTTCAGTGTAAATGGCATGTTTCGGGGTTTTAATTGTTGATTTTTTAATACACCAGGTGACAGAGCTTTCTTTTAAAAGTGATCAAGATGATTGAGATGAGATAGCAAAGTTTTCGTTTGAGTGGGCAAACTGAGTTTTGAACTGGTTATGTAGAGAGAATCTCATATCCACTTTCCTATCTACTTGCCCTTTCTTACTTCTGTGGGAAGTGCCTTGACACTTGTTTTATATAAAAAGTTATCTGGAAGGAGAGATGTGTTTTAAATACCATTTCTTCAGATGACTTTATGGCTTTATATGGTGGGTCAATTAGAGTTATCAAGGTCTGTAAAACTAACCTGTTCACATATAGGTTTGGATGTTGTGCGTGTAGCTTTGGTCAGGTCTGGTATGCTTTGGTAAGGTGTATTTTTACATACAAACTGCTTTTGCTGCTAACCATGAATTTTAACCCATCCTTGTCTTATACTAATTCTCCCAAAATGTCCTTTTATGGCTTCTGGCAGATTCTGTGATTTGCATGTCATGTACACAGATGACATTTGTAAAAGGCTGGAGAAGGCTGAGTTAAGTCAGAAAACGGCTTTTTCAAATGCTACAGATTTTGATATGGCTGCTTTCCCCTTGAAACCAGAACTCAAGTTCATATCAGGCTGAACCTTACAGCCTTGAACAGGAGTTTGATTTTGTGTTTTATAGCCTGTGCTGGATAGGACTGCTCCAGGTGATGCTGGTTTATCCAGTGTGCTGGATAGAACAGTAGAAAGACTATTCATTGCAATAGGAGAAGTGAAACTACAGAATATACTTGAGGAAGAGCTCTTCCCAGAGCTCTGTGAGTCAGCTAGGACCAAAACTGGCCAGTTTGGTGCTGCCTTCTAGCAGTTAGGATCTGTGTGGTTCTGGTGTCGGTCTGTCGCAACTTCCCACTCAATCTGTGGTGCTTCTCATGCTACCCTACCGTGTGCATGTCTATATGTGTATATCTGTGTTTGTCTGTTTCCCTGCCTCCCTCCTGTTCAGCGGGTGATCAGAGGCCGCAGCCAGAGCCTGGATACCATGGGGATATCCATGAGAAAGCAGCAGCCAGCCACCCTGCCCAGCCGCCCAGCTACAGCTGGCCTTGCCCTCAGCCAGAGTGTCGCCGAGGGCCCTAAGGCCATTGCTGCGGTAAGGTATTCGGGTGGGCTGTAGGAAGAGAACCTGGCATACCTCTGTGACCACTCTTACATTTCCTTTCCCTGTTAGTTTGTCCTCTTATCCCACTGTGAATCTTTTTGTTGTATCATCCCATTTCACAAGTGGTGACAGCATGTGTTGCAGTCTGTTTTGTCTGTGCCCATCTCTAGCCCCGGTTCGTGTGTAAACTAGAGCTGAGTTTGATGCAGACTGGGAGAAGAACGCCAAATGTGATTCTACATCAGCCACCTATCTCTGCTGTCCTGGATTAGATCCTGTACAGTGCCCTGTGTTAAAAAATGCATGCACTGTGGTTTGGCTGGAATGGTACTGTATTTTCATATGGCAAGAGCTGGGAACATAAGGACACTAGAACTGTTCCATTTTCTTCGATTTCACCAATCAGACTATTTTCTGTAATATAAACAGGTGCACAAGATATTCAAGGTGCTGTTTTGCTGTAAATAGAATTTGCATGTTGGGAACAAACAGCAGAATTAATAAAGCTTGGGGTGAGAAAAAGAATGAATATTTCTAGGCACTATCAAGGCCTTTCTTGTTTGATAGGGATACTAAATATATGTGACCAATGAAGTAAAAATCTATGAAAAATCTTTCCAGAAAAGGATCGATGTTTCTGATATTGAAAATATGGTTACCTTGGCCAAAGTGCATCCAGCTGGTTGTGGTTTCTGCACTAGTGATGTCAATACAGGCAAGCTACAAAAAAACCATCTCTGAGTATGCCAAGAAAGTGCCCTTCAGTGTGAAGATTTCTTGGTGACAGTTTACTTGGTTGTATGCATTCTTTATGTCAATACAACAAAGTCACAGCATACTAATGACTTGGGTTTGCTGCCCCCTTTGCTCCTTTTACTTCCGGTTTCCTCTGCCTTTCTGGTTCTGCCTCCCAAACCTGTTTCTCTGGCTGTGTTCTGCCTTTGTTTCTTTGTATCTCTGTCCCTTTCTCACACCACCTGTGTAACCCCTGGCTGCTTTTGCTCGCTGACAGAAAGCACTCCTTGCACAGGTGGAGCTGAGCTCTTGCATTGCAGTAAAGGAAAGGATCTGGATCCACATTGCAAACTCTTCTCCTATGCTTTCAGTTCTCCACAGCTTTTCCCGTCTTGTTCCTCTCCTTTCTGTCACGCTTTCCTTTTTTCTAGTCTTTTGCCTTGCCTGGTAGGAGCCCATCACGTACTCGAGCCAGCCGCTTCCATGGGCGACGGAGTAGTGCCATTGGCATTGAAAACATACAGGAGGAAAAGAGGTATGAGCTGTGGGGAAGTGAGACAAAGAGGGTAAAAGAACCGATAGGAGATGAGAAGAGGAACATGGAAAGGCACATATAGGCAGAAAGGGAACCATCAGGAATGAGAACTGAAATGGAAGTGGTTGGAATGGGAAGAAAAGGAACTGATTATCAACTGGTGGAGAAATGGAAAAATAACACAAGCAGACAAAATTAAAAGAGGACGTTTGGAATTGGAGAGAATCAATATTTAAGGAGGAATGAAGGAACTAAATGGAGGAACATTATAAGATCACCTAAATATTGAGCAGTATGATCCAGGACTCTCGAATCTCCTGTTCTTTACTCATCACTTTTAAAAGAGAGTCAGATGAAAGGCTGGTGTTTGGGAAGGGGATGCTTGATTGTTTGTTTGTTTTCATATAAAAATATTCAAATAGTCAAAACTTCTGGTAACTTAAAGGATCTGTTTAAAAAAGCTTCAGGTCCAATTGAGTAGTGTTTAAGTAAGATTGTCTGAGAAATAATTATAATTAATGGATAATATACAGCTTCAATGAGTGATTTGGCATATTTGGCAGAATTATAACCATTCAAAAGTTGTCCACTGGTCACAAGAGATTATTTAGTTAAATTATAAATTTCTCTCACTTCTAGCTGAGACACCTTTTAAAGATTATATGAGTCTCAAAAGTCATATGCAGTTTTCCCAGTTGCAAAAATTCCAGGAAACAGCTTAAAGACTGGGTGCAAAAGGGCAAAAGTCATCTCTAATGTGGGAACTAGTTATTTTATGAGAAAATTACTGCATTTTCCTCTCTTTCTTAATGAAGTGCCTATGACCTAATCTGAATAAAAATAGAAGAGAACCTTTTTTGAGAAAAATTAAATTTTCAAAGACAACTGCCCTGTAACAGTCTAAGCCAACACAGTAGCCACAGTTCCTCACTACTTTAAATACTTTTGTACCTTACACAGCTGTGTCCCTTAATCCATTACTTTGCATACAACAACCTTTTCTATCTCCTTGAAGGATCTATAAAACTTTCCTACTACAAGGAAAACCCCTGGATTTATTGTCTTTTTTTTCCCCCGCTCTTTGCTTGGAGGGATCTGATGAACTAATTGGCTTATTTAGCTTTCCTTTTGCTTACTTGTAAACTTAGATATGATGTACAGGGAGCCTTAGCTTGTATTTTCTGAGAGACTTTTTGGGTCATTTTTGAAGGTGCAGTTTCACTAGCAACTGCTCCAACAGTTCATTGTTATTGAAAGCAGATGTGATACTTCTCCTCTGTCCCTTTCATCTACCCAATCCTGACTATTCCTTGTGATGATTGTTCAGATCCCTAGTGGGCTTTTCATGGAACTGATTCAGCCCATTAATCAACTAGAAAAAGTATCAACTTTCTTTCACTGGATTAATTGTCTGCCAGGTTCTGCCATGAACTGGCTCATGGAAAAGTGTGATGGGTACCAGGACTGGTGCAAAGTGCACTCAGCAAGCATGATGATGGAACATGCTCTCTTTCTGGGAGCAGTAAGCTCAAAGTGTCCCATGTGACTTCACCCTGAAGCTGTAACTTCATGAAATGCAGGCTTTGCTGACAGAGCTGACCCCGTCCATCCCACTTGTCAGTGTGTTGTAGGAGTTTCGGGGTTGTTTTAATTTTAGAATAACTTTTTGTCAGGGTAGTTTCCAGTCTCACAAACAGTTGTATTAGCATCAGTGAGGGTATCAGAAACTCTGATTTGAGGGGCACAGGTAGGATCAACTGACCAAGAGAGCAGAGGAAGAACTTTGTGAAAACTCCATCACTGAAGCCCTAAAAAACCCCCAAATACCTTAGTTATCCTTTCCTTAATTAAACATACCTCTCATTTCAGTTACTCACACAGACAACTTTCTTCAGCGGTATCTTGACAAGTCCTAGTCGCAATAACAATTTTGTAACCATAATTTACACTCTATTAAATCCTAGAACTTCTTAAGACCAGTGAAATGGGGAGGATAGAAGCAAAAGTTAAAAAATTTAAGGTGAATACTGAAATTAATTTAGGTTTTCATTTAAATTCAAAAGGAGTCAAAGCTAGCCATTTCTAGATGTCACATGTCACATCTAAGGAGTCTGCTCTTTTCAGCACAACTGTGTTTGCTTCCCTTTTATATGTATATAGGAGATACAGCTTTGTACTGTGTCTTGTAAGGGAGTGTTAGAATAGGTAGTAGTTAACCCTAGCCCTGGGGTATAGCTGGTTTCTCTTTTCCCTCAGCAGAGACAGCACAGAGAGGATACAGAGGGTGTTGGACAGTCCTGGAAGTTTCTTTGACCTGAAGTCTGATGGATCATCCAGTCCCAGCTCTCCAGAGTTCCCCAGCAGGAAGAGCAAGTGAGTTGAAAATAAATTCCAGTATTTGAAAGATGCTCACTGTCTCTGGTATTGGCTTAAGTGTGGTGCATGTCTTGCTCTGTTGGAGGCTTTACTAAAATTGTCCACATCAGGCATTGTAGCATCTCAAAAGTTGGATGTCTGGCTGTGGCACAGTAATTCAGAGCCTGTCAAGAGCTCAGCTTTCTTAAAGAGACCATGATGAAAGATTGGACCACTTGATTTGGGTTATATCTTTACTGTAATGTGAGCTTGCATCCAACAGGATACGCAGAGTCCTGGCTGTCCGATTATCCATGTTTACTCATGTGTATGTTTCCTCTGTAGTTTGCTCTGGAGTGATTTTGGAGCTTCATGGAGAAGCTTGGACAAGGGTATGTTGGGATGTTGGGTTGTACTCCAGTTCTGCCCCTTTGAGCAGGATTCATGCCGCTGCTCCCAACCAGCGTGAACTAACCTGTCTCCAGTCTTCCCAAAGTGTTACAGCAGGATTCCAGCACGGTCCCATGTGTTGCTCCTATGTTTCATTGCTAAAGCACACCATACCACACCCAGTGGTATGTGCAAAACACTTCATGCAGTAGTCTGCAAGTTAATTCTCCAGTTTCTGCTTGTCAAAAACTGGAAAAATGCAATTTCCTGGTGGTGGAGCTTTGCTGCTGCTAAGCTGTGTTGTATTGGGGTGTCATCCTACCTAGAATACTTCAGGGAAGCCACCCATTTACATTTCCAAGACTCCAGAACAGCCTGTCCTTACATGGAAGGCTGCAGCTGACTTTCCAGAACAGTTTGCCACACCTAATTTTTTTCAAGAGACCTTGGATAAGACCTGTGGCAAAAAAAGGTAGCAAGTACCTTGTATTAGGGCATTTCCCTTTCTCTGTGGAGAAAGTGTGGAGAGTCTTAAGAAAATATCAGGAGATGCCGTAGAACCAGGCGTCTATGGTTATTGTTGCTTCAGGTGCCAAACTGGACAAGGAAGGGCCTCCCTTCCAACTACACCCAATGCTCCCTGAGAATTACCAGCTGGTGACTGTCTGCAGTAGTTTAGCTACCCAGTTGTATGCTGTAGGACTGCCCAGAATCTTGTCACAGCCAAGGTGCAGTGTTCTGGTATGCTTTTGTGTGTGTACTAGTTTTTGGGTTGGATGGTGCCCAGAATTTTAGTGTGGAGGATAGGAGCACATCTAGGAGATGCAGACCGTTTAAGGTGCTAGGTCTGACAGCTAAGGACTAGAGGGGATGCAGGACATGGAAGTGCTGATTGATCAGCACCCCTCATCTTCCAGCATTACTGCATCATTCCACCTTCCCTTCCTCATTCTGCTTGGAACTTGTTAGTGAACTAGAAGTTCCTGACAGGCATGTGTGAGGGACTCTTGCTCTGATTAGGTAGCTGATTACTTTGCATAATCACCAAGAATTCTGCTTCCCCCACTTCCATCAGCTGAGGAGGTGAGCCAGCTGCAGAGGCTGTTTCAAGTTGGTATCCACATGCTTTCAGAGAGCAAACATAGCATGGGATTTTACTAACAATACTGCATGAATATTGTTTATGCACATGAGGCATGACCTGTATGATTTGTCAGTCTGTCTAGTTCTGTCTCCAGGATTTTTTTTCCAGTCATGGACTCAAAACCACTTAGGATCACCAGAAAAAAGAAGTTTTTTCATAACTGTGGTGGTTTAGCCCATTCCTGGACAGTTCATTTACAAGGTGGGATGCAGCATGGAGTTCTGCACAACTGGCGATGAGTCAGAGTTGTAATGTCAGAGTTAGGGACTAGCCCAAGTGCAGCCATACTTTTTGCATGGTATCTGGGACAGGGAATTAAAAACATGTAATTCTGCCATGTAAAGCACACCGTTTTCAGCAAGACAGTATTAGCACAACAGGAAAAGGAGGAAAAGGCTGGGAGTGTAAAGTCTATCTTGCAGACAGTTTACTGGCGTTCTGCTGAAATAGCCTACCTGTTGTTTATCAGCTGTGAAACCAGGATCAAGATGTAGGCATCCTTCCAGTGCAGAAGAGTTCTGCCTGTATGTAGCTATGTAGTCCCTATTAGATAACAAAATGGGCTATCCCTGTATAGTATGTCATCAGTCCTCTCCTGGTTCTCTCCATAGAGTCACAAGAAATTTCTGTTACCGCAGAAATGTTCAGCGCGTTGCTACTGGTCTTAAGTAATCATTCCAGATTCAAAACTTGGAATGATCAACCTCTTCACCTGTATTCTGCTAAAACCAAACTGTAAATAAATGCAAAGGGAAGACATAAGTAATAGATTCATTGATTTGCGGTAGAGGCAAAGCAGCCCTTACTTTCTGTCCTTGCATGCTGAGTTTAACATATGTTTATGCAGTGATCAGTCAGCAATCCATGCATTGTTCACTTGAGCTAATGGTGTCTTCTCTCCCACATACAGGGACAATTGTCCTTAGTTTTTCTGCTTCACTGTCCAGGTAGCCTTCCAAATAATCGTTCTTCCCAAGGGACAGACTCAAAAGAATTAACCCAGCCCATGTAAAAGAGTAGTAGAACTCCTGAGGATCAGACAACTCCCTGGGTTGCATCTGAAAAATCAAGTGCTGTACTGTGTATGTCCATATCCTAGGAAAAGTACATGGGTTTTTTGTATGTGTGTTTTCCCTCCTCAGACACATCTGAGTGGGGACATCAAGCCAATGAGGAGTGGACCAGATGCTACTCAGTCATTGGGTACCTCACTGAAGACACTGGCAAGACTTTGGGGGTGAAATCAGAGTCCTGGCTAAGAGGAGCATGAACGTACTTAGAGGACCTCAAGGACTGTGGAGAGACCGAGTGGCACCAAGTAACGCTCCACTGGCAGTTCCTGGAGCAGGAATTCTGTGAGAGGGAGATGGACAGCTAGCTCCTGTTGGAGCATTTTGGCTCCGTGCCCTTCCCATTGCCAAATCAGCAGCCACTGAACCAACCTCTACTAATGATGGGGAATGGAGGCCACCTTGAGTGTGACCCCTTCTCTTCCCTTCCTCTCCCCTCAGATGAGTGAGAACAGTTTAGCCTGCAGAAGGCAAGAGCAGAAGAACACAACCCCACCTCTGTCTCTAGTGCCTTGACACTGGTCAAGAAATGCAGTACAGAGAATGAGGATGGAGAAACCTGCTGAGGAAGGGTGCTGAGAAGGAGATACTTTGTGGAAATCTAGATCCCACTTCACTTAGATTCATGTTATTGATTTGCTCTGCTAAGGGAGAAGCATGTTGGCCTTCATTGCCTCCAAAATATATTTCCTAGTCTCTTGAGGAAATATCTTTGGCCTATATTGGCCCTGTCTTTACTGTTCTCCCCGTTGCATGCTGGCATGTAGTATGCCTGGGACTTTAGGTTTCATTACTGCTTGTAGGTCAAGACTGGCCACATTTTGCAGTGTTTCTGAAGGAATAAATATATTTAGTATGTTAAAGGTGTCTTATCTTTCTTGCCTCTCTTAACTTTTTTTTTTGTTCCTTAACATTTTTAAGCACTTCATCTCTCCCTTACTAGCTGGTCTGTTATGAAGACAGTGAGTATTTCACCATAATTTTGGGGCTTACATGCACAGCGCACCTTCTCCTGTGCAAGCATGTCAGCCTCATGGACTGCTGTATCTCCTGGATGACTGCAAGCAATGGATCCCAAATTCTCAGCTGGGAAGAGCTGACCTTAAGGGTCTTTTTTGATATATCTGAAACATGCACCAGGCTACCTCAATGTCTGTTCCATTTGAAAAAGTGGTGGTAAAGGGATGCCATACAGTGTGCTTTGAATGTCCCCTTTGAATGGTCTTGTGAGCTAAATTTTAGTGGGATGGACCTACAGGAGTCAGTCTATTGGGAACTGGACACATGGAAAATCAGCAGGATGGGAATTCTGACCTAGGTGTATTCCTGCCTATAAGCAGGAGGAAGGCTCTGGCATGTCTGTGCTAGAGCTTGGCAGTTGATGCTAAATAGTTGGACACTGGGACATCCTGCATTAATGCACATCTCAGTAATGTGTTTCTACCTCCCCATTGCTTCCTTAAACCTCCTTAGGTAACTGTTCTGTAATACTGGTTAATGTCTGTATGCTTTCCTGCCTCCTCCTGTTACACCTGTACAGAGAACAGCAGTAACAATTTACAAGCTCTATGACATGAAAACTATGCTTTTTATGGTGCCTTTGTTCTGTCTGGAATTTCCCATAAGATGAAACACGATAGCCTGAGAGTGGCTGTGGGAATGGGTGGCCTAGACTGGGTTGCTTCTGCCCTTTATACTCAGTTTAGCACCTCTTCACACTGTGTTTAGGCTCTTAAAATCTCTGATCTCCAAAACAGGGCATCTGTTGATTTTAATGAATGTCTAGATGTATTTAATACTTAAATGCAGGTGGTTTGAGTCACTCCACTTTATTACACTTAGGTCTGTGACTTAAAAATTCCTTTAGACTTGTCCTTTCATGCAGTTCTCCAGGGTGGAGACAGAGAATTGGTGTTTCTCCTAAATGATGTACTAACTAGAAATGAAGGTATGCATGCAAGTTCACCTGAATTCTGCTCCTAGGTGGAAAAACTAGCTGTGGATGAATAATATCTTCTTACTGGTTCTGACTGCTACATAATAAAGCTGTGCCTCAAAAAGTTAAGCCTGTGTGTAACAATTAGCATGATGATGTTGAATGCTTGCATTTCACAGAATGCTCAGGAGTCAGACTTCAGGATACTGTGTGATGCAGCCACTCTCACGTTCATCATCCAGTGTAAGCAGTTGTTGTAGTGGATTGAGGGAAAATGGAGCATCTGAGGAAGAGGAGAATGACAGGGTGGGTGTATGAGCTCTAACAAACAGAGGCTACCCTCTCTGATTTTAGCAGGTGCATTATTAAAACACATCTTCTTTGCCCTCTCCAGGAGCTGACGTGCTCACTGAAGGGCCCTCCAAAACAGGATTCAATGGTTCAGAGTATGTGGCTGGATGACAGTGACTGCACACCCAGTACTTCTAGCTCACCAGGTAAAAAAGAAAGAAAAATAGAAAAACCCCTCTACTTATGCTTCTAGAAGTGTATGAGAGGTTGAGCCAAATCTTTTGTATGCTGTACTTAATGTTTTAGAAGCACAGGCAGGTGATAGCCCAGAAAGATAGGGAGAGAAGCTGCCATGCAAACTTTAATGGGGAAAGAATGTTTCAGTGGCATGAATAAATAGTGCTGTGCCTACTGCAAAAGGAGTTACAGTAGACTGCAAAGAATTCAAGTGTGTATGTGTTTTCTGTGGAGAGCTATGGTTGTATTTCTGAATGCAGTTCCATATAAACTAGATAGTTTGGATTTGGGATTATGGGAGCTGCTTCCTGAGCAAAGCAGTATGCTCCTGAGAAGGTGGGAAGCTAACCTGAGCACTGAGAGGTTTTACCAAGGCTGGGCTCTTAGTCTAGTACTTGATTAAAGTTGACGTGGTTGATCACAGTCGTGATTATAATTCCACAGCAGGGACAGCTACTGCATTTCCTGCTGTGGAGCTGGATCACCTGCCTCAATCTCAGACCCTGTTTACCGTTGTGTTTCACTTTGTTAAAAGGAACTGGTTTGGATTGAAGCATTTCTTGTTGAGCGTCCGCCTTAAACTAAAATTAGGGGAAGTTTAAATCAGTTTCAGCCTGTTTCTGAGTATGAGGCTATGTAAGATTTTGGAAAAGTATGGTTGAAAAGACTAAGCTTTTGGGTTTGGGGAGTCACTAGCAACTGTGAAAAGCAAAACTTAACATTTGTTGCTGAGAGACTGAAAGAGGACCATGTTGAGGTGGTCAGAGATTCTAGGGATTATGTGTAAGGCAAGCAAGAGAGTTGGTTGGAAGGAACTGTGCAACTTTTATAGGAATTGTGTGGAAAAGGATTGTTTGTGAAGATTACAAGGGTTAGAAAGTGGAGCCAGTTTACTTTGAAGATAGAGTTAGGTCTCAGTCTCCACAGCTGCCATATATGAGATATCAAAAGTGGCCATCAGATAGATCCCTGCTTAAAATTGTCTGTACCTTAGCAACAGCATTGAAGAGGTGATACTGTCAGATATTCTGCAGAGACCTTTGTCCTGTGAGATGTTCCTCTTTTGTTGTGGATGCTGGAGGCAGGGATGCTTTCCAGTGGCCTCTGCTGCTCTTCACAGATAGTTTCTCTGTCTGCTGACTCCTTATTGTCTCACAGTATATAAATCTTTAATATACATCACCGAGAATAATCATTACAGAGGATTCAATGCAAAGTTCAACATAATTTTTAGGTTTTACAACCCTGGGGGCAGAGGGCAGTATGCTGGCGTTTTAGTTTTGCCCTTTCTTGAGCTATGCAATAACTATTCAGCCACAGTTGATGCACTGTGTAAAATCAGACCTAACTGATCTTCTTTTTAATGGAGAATCCTAAGACATGCCCACTGTGAGTCTAGATCCTATGCTGAATGATTCTACCATTCCTACCACATGTTACACATTCTTGGGTTCTCCAATTTACCTTTCAGATTGAGAGAGCAAAGTTACAGGAGAAGGAAAAAAAAGTGTCAGCAGTCTGGGGTCATTTTGTTCACAGATCATGACATAGAGAACTGCCATTGCCAAAAATATTTTCTGAGTTGGCTTTAAAGCACCAAGATGTCTCATGTGCCAGTGCACGTCACATGAGGCAGAAGTGACTTTCCCCTTAGCCTCAAGGGCAGGATAAAAATTCAGCTGTAACTTTCTTTAACCCTTAGACACTTCCAGTTGTGTTAGATACATTTTTATTTAGTTACTTGGCCTATTAGTCACTTCCTACCAAAAACATACATCATAATTAAATTTCAGCATAGTGGAGCTGGAATATATACAAAATAGAGAAGAACCCTCATACTGTAAATTCATGTTGCTTAAAACCACAGTTTAGCAACATTTGGTAGTGATTTACCAGCTTTGTTTTTAAATCTCAGTTTTATATGACATAATGCAACTGGGAAGGGGGATAGTCTGTCTTGGAAAAAATGCTGAAGTAATAGTTATATCTCATCTGTTTCCTAGAAAATACTGGTGTGATCACATACGAGTCAAAAAAAAGAAAAAAGTGTTTCTGGGAAAAGCATCTTAGCTTACCATCTTACTCAGGAATCCCTCATTAGCTTTCTTCACTTTCCTGATTGAATGGTGGCCAGATTTGCCACCAGAAGAATTCACCTGCTCATTCTACCTCTGAGCACATTCCACACTGATATCAACTCTTTAATTCAAACTCTTTCCATTTTCCTCTGATTTAAAGAGAAGAGTTACAATACAGACTATGCATAAACTCCCACAAACTATACTGGTTATGAAATCACCATATTTAGCAATTTTAACCATAGAATGGATAGAATGGAGGATCACCTAAGAATAAATTTAGAATGGTTTAAGAGGTTGCTATGTTAAAGACATCATACTCATTTCTTGAGAAATGTGTATGGTGAATATAAGCTGATCACAGAAAGCAAGAGAATGCTTTTAATTTATGAATTTTGTTAGTACTTAATCCCTGCTTTTGCCATGGTGTTGATATGTGATGAGAGGCAAATTCCTTAAACCCTGAGGTCAGATGTGGGAATCTCAAGGGAGGAGTCGGAGGGAGAAGGAAGAGAAACACTGAGAGTGTAAGATTAGAGTCTGCCTCACAAATGTGTATCCTTGGGAACAGGCATTCAGATTGTCTGGAGTCAGTGGCCCGATGATTTTTTTTTTTTAATGAAATGAAAGCAGTCACTTTCCTCATGTTTCAAGCTGGAAAGAGAAATAGATCAATGTAACACTAGTCAGTTTGGGCATAGGTACATTCCTTTCACTCTTACCTGTGGATGAGCCACAGGTCTGTGAAAACTTTGGGGTAAAACCAGCTATGTGAGCAGCTCCTGGGATACCCTCTTGATTATTTCTGTATTGTTCTGTGCTTGGTTCCCTTCTAGGAAGCAGGTTGCTTCCTTCCAGCAGTGTTGCTGGCTCCACTGGAAAAGAAAAAGGCAGCAAAGCAGAGGCTCAGCACCACAATCCAGTAAGTCCTTTACCAAAATGTTTCCTTCTCACTTGCACAGAGATAAGGATGGGAGAAAAGAGAGAGGCTTGATTTAGGAGGCGTTGCTTGCTGGGGCTTGACAGGGCAGTAGGAAGGTGCTTGCAGGGGGAGGTTAAAGCCATGCCTTGTTCTGCAGGCCTCCATTTTGTGCTGTGTGTGATGTCAGCGCTGGAGCTCTGTCTGCTGCTTGCGGGGTGAGGAGCACAGGTAATGGACACAGGGGGAGGAGAGCCACGGGCCCCTGGCCATCCCTGCCTCACTGAAACACTGCAGCAAGTGCTGAACAGCTGCTCAGGAAACACAGTTACTCCTTTACCTTCCTCCCCAAGTGATCTTCCATGGCCAGCAGCTCTGGCCTGTCTCATTTACCTAAGCTCTCCCTTTCCTGATTGCCTCCTCCCTCTCAAAGGACAGCATTTCCCACTGAGATTCTGCTTTCTGCCCTAATCTACCCACAGCTTCTTTCTCTTCTTTGATTGTTCAGTTTCCTTTGCTCAGATGCAACCTACCTTTCTCTGTGCCTAATCTCTGCTTTTTATAGTTTCATTCCTTCACAAAGCCCCTTTCTGTTGCTCATTTTCTGATGTTGTGCCTATCTGTACACTTGCTTATTTGCTTTCAGCCTAGCATTGGTAGGACCTACTTGTCCATGCCAGTTTCACAGCTTTTCCAGATATGGGAAGTGGGACTTGATTTTCTGGTGAGGTCTGCAGTACAGCAAAGGGGAGCACAACTTCAGTTTTGTTCCCTAGAATTCATAGTCCAGTTTTGCCTGTGTTGCTGAGAGTCTCTCTTTTTGCTCAATGTCCCTTTCCTTGCCCAGTATCTTCTCTGCTCTGACAGCTGAACAGCTGCCTTGAAAGTGGTGGGGATGTGAGCCTCTCAGGAACTAGTTTGGTATATAGCTGAGTAGAAGATGTATCATCTTTATGGAAGAAGATTCTTCCAGCTATTCCTAAATAATCCTAAATAGCTGATAGTTCTTATTATTGCTGTTTAGATCCTCAGTGCTCAAGTTTTAGCTGCCCTGCCACCTTGTGGCATTCAGAGCAGTCAGGTGAACAGTTCAGCTCCGCGTGGTGGTGGCCACTGGTGCCACACGCAGCAGATCAGAGAGGGCAGCTGGCACTCACCACTGAGACAGCTTCAATGTGTGCTGTGACAATGACCAGAACTGAGCAGGACAGTGCTGCTGCCAGCCAGACTTCACTGGGGTCATCCCCAGAGTGTCTGCCAAGAGCTGGTGATCACATCACAGCTCTGTACTACAGGAGCAAGGCTGTCTAAATGGGGGGCAGAACTCCCTCAGAGTTCTACTCTGAAACAGGCAAATTTTGCTCAAAATAGGTACAAAGTCAGAATTGCAACCATCTGCAAACTCACTGATACAAAGGCAAAGGCTGTGGTTTTGCATTCCCTGGTGGCTATTAGAGGCAATAAGCAATGTATCTCAGTAGTGCTTAAGGGTTTTGAGCATTTAATTTCTACTGATTTGAAGCAGGTCAAAGAGCACTTAAGATAATTTTGTGAAATATATTGCAGTCTGTAGGATCCATCTCTTTTGGTCCATCTGCCAAATCAACAATGTTCTGCCACAAAGGCTAGTTATTTTTCAATTAATCTGGTTCAAAGAACAAAGTTTCATGACAGTCTGGTTTTCACTGTGAGATTATTTCCAGATGTTCTTTGAATTCTCACCAGCCCCTTACCAGAGTTCCTTATTTCTGCAAAAGGGCATTCCACCCAACTTCTGAGACAGCACTACTGGCTTAAAGTGATGTTTTAGTCATTCCATTTTATCATAACCTCTGAATCAGTTTGATAGGACAGACTGGAGACTAGCAAGTTTCAGGGGAGAAATGGTAAAAAATTTCTTTAACATGGCTTCAAGGGACTCAAAGAAACCTGTGGCAGCCACATACATGGTAACTTCCCTGTCATTCTAACTCCTCTTATCTCTCACAAAGATTTCCTGAAGTTCCAGGCTGGATTTGCCCAAAACTAATGAATGCACTGGTAGAAAGGAGGAAGGACTCCTCCAGTCCTAGAGTATTTCCTGAAGAGCTGAAAGAAGTAAAAATTGTGGATGGCGGAACAAATGAGACTCCCACAAGACTTAAGCTGTAAGCATATGAAGGATGCAGATTTTTCTTTCTGATGCTTTGTTTCAGGATTTGCTGTTCAAGTGAAAATGCATGAATATGCTTTACCCTAAAGTGCACAAAAAGACAAAAAAGGGAATTCCAACTGCTGCTGTTTCATTCAGTGATGCATCAGAGACAGTGTGGAATCACTGAGAAATCAAACTTCATATAAATCAAATTTCCGTGTGTTACTCCAATTCAGCCAATACAGGGCCAGGCTCAAACTGTTACCATGTGAAATTGCTTCATTTTATTGTTTGCATATCTTCCCCTCTGCAGACTACATGATGGGAAATCCCTCACAACCATATCCAAATCACTTTTGGATAGGCAGCTATTAGAACATCCTTGAGGAAGAAAACAGAGTCTACTTCAGTTACCAGCTGAACCTACAATGGTGTGGACAACCAGCCTCCAAAGACCTTACTGTAAAACTTGCATTAATTACAAACCCCTGCAAGGTTTGAGGTTGGTGCCCAAGTTTGCACATGTGTGGTGGTTTCCTCAAAAGCCAGTCGCTGCAGAGCAAGGTGTATCAAAGATTGTCCAGGATGGGGACAGTTCCTTTCAACTACTTGATTGGTTCCCTAGTAGACTCTTTTTTGGGCTTGAATTGTGTCCTTTCCAGCTGCCATGATGCAAAGCAAAAGGAAGCATTAATACCTTAGCCTGTGCTTCTTGTATCTATGTAGTACATTGGGATTAAAATAAAAGGAGAATGTGGCCAGCTTCTCTTAGGCTGTGTGTGTGTGTGTGTTAATCAAGGACAATTGGGAAGACACGAGAAACCCAGAGATTGCTGTCCAGTAACTACGTAATCCTCGTGTTTTATGGGTAAAGAAAACCAACCAGGAAAGAAGAATGTTCACTCTGCAAGAAGTTAAATCTTTTATCTTTAATGTTAATCTTTGATCTGTTGAAAGAAAAGAAGCACATTTGTATTGGTAAACACCTTACCAGGCTGATAATAGTGGCAAACCTTGAAATTCTTCAAAATCAGAGATGAGACCAAGCAGTAAAGTTAACTGTTAAGGATGAGAAAGCCATCTCTCCATAAAATTGAGTACATTCAGAAAAATCAGTGAAGACATATATTTTTTCCTTCGTCTGTATTTCCCTGGGACTTTTCACAGCTTGGGGCTTGGAACTGGTCCCTGCCATTTTTCACCTGCAAGACAAACCAGCACAGAAAAGGCAGCTAAAATGTAATCCATAGAAGTGATTGGTAGGTCATTTTTCTGCAGCAGGATTACTGTTCCTTCTCTTGTGAAGGGTAACTGCTGGTGATGGAATACAGATTTATATCTTGTTTGGCATGCTTCAGCCAGCTCCATAAATCTTTCACTGACCAGTCACAACTGAAACTGTACAGAAGAATTATTTTCCTCTATTACAGAAGAGACATTCTGCAGGTCTGGGGTATTCCACATGAGGGTCAAATCAGTATTCCACATGAGGGTCAAATCAGTTCTTTTTGGACTTGTTTTGGGGGGGGCTGGGGGTTAAAAAAAAAGCAAAAAAAGTGTGTAAGGCTGGGGAGTCAGAGAATGAAAAGAAAAATCTGATTAAGTCCTTGGATTTGAGACCAGAAACCAGGCCACAACATTCCAGTCAGTATTAGTGACTACTCTAGGGGTTGTTGGGTACTCCTCTTCCTCACTCTCATGTTCGTCAAGAATATTTTATAGAATCAGAATCCAGAAGACTAAAAACAAAAAACCCTCAAAAAATTTCCCTTCTGGTTAAGCCCATGACTAATACTAATTTACATTAATTAATACTTTCTGCTGAATGTTTTCCACAAATGCATCAGAGCTAATTATGTGCATAACTCCTTCTAGACACACCCTCTCTCAAGTGCTAGATCTTGAGATCAATAGTCAGATGCCCTCTAACTCATAAAAACAGGTGACTTTAGTTTTATTATTTATCACAACCCACTTCAATCTCCTAAAGAATTTAAAGTGTGTATTCTGTTAATAGAAAAATGAAAAGAAGGATGGTCAATGTGGGAATAGCTGTTAAACTGTTGTGTAGGTAGACACAAGTTATGGATTGGGGAGCTGTAATAATGTGCTTTTACTAAGAAGGAAGAGATATAAAATGAAAATGTTAGAACTACAAAAAAAAAATGAAAAAAGCAGTACCAGCCATAGTAATCTTGGCCAAGGCCTACTGTCTAGTACCACAAGGTTACATATGAATATTTGGAGAACTAAAGAGTTTCAGTAGTATTTTGAGAATGGCACATGGAGCACAGAGCATTGAAACATACCAAGAGAGGATGGAGAACTCAAGTTATTTCTGGTCCAGAAAAGGACTGTACATGTGGTCACTCCAAGTGTACTGAGACAGATTTCAGTCAGCACTTTCATCCAGGAGAAGGATAACCAACATTATTTAAGATTTGAAAGCCCTTAAGAATGTTTTCTTCAGCTGCATTACGTATTTCATTACAGGAGGGTGCAAGCATGAAACCAAAGTGATGTTATGAAGTGGACTCACCTATAATGCTGCCTAGCAGCTCCAAACGATCAGAGCCGAAAAAGAGCTGGGGTTCCCCATCACAATATGCCACAATAGCAGGCATCCCAAATGCCTATGGAGACCATGGAGATGAAACAGAGAATGTTATAATGGGAGAATTTCTTGCAGACATACCATCAATCTTCAGGAATAAATCCCAGTAACTTTTGCTTCTTTTCCTCCCCTTCTTTCCACCTTCTTCATTCTTAAGATAACACTAATGAAGCCATCCGAAAGTAGGTGACTCTCCAGAGTCTGTGTGCCCCTTTTGAAGGAGCATAAAAAGCAACCTGATTTAATCCACACTTCTATTACAAGTAGGAATAAATGGTATCTTAGTACTGGTCCTGTCCTTGCTGTCCAGCTGCAATGAGCTGAGTGGGTCAACCTTGTTTTCCCAGATGACAGTGAGATAAACTACCAACAACAGTGAGGTGGCTTTCACACACTGAAAAACAAGGAGTCTATAAAGTGCTTTCTAATCATCACCCTCGTTGTTCCTTGCTTCCCTGTATTCTTAATAGGGAAGGAATGCACAGCTGTGAAGGCCAGTGCCATTGGAAGCATCTCACCCCATATTTAATTGCTTCAGCTGTTGTCTCCTTCAGTCGGTCCTTCACTGGAGGAGATGAAGTCATTTCAAGAGCCTTCTGGGAGAGCTCTGTGGATATCCCAGCCTGACGGGCAGCCTGAGAAAAGATGATATTATTATGAATACTCTAGAAGTAAATATTCTAATTCCTACCCTGGTCTAATTAATTTAATCTTCAGGATTATCACCCTAGGGTCTACTGCAAAAAAAAATTCAAAATACTCTTGAAGCACTTCTTGCACAACTGTCTCACTGTATTCCCAACCTATTCATCATTTAACAACTCTCAGGTACAAAGGAGAAGAGACATTTTAAACTTCCAAGCCCCAAATCTGCACTTTTTTCCCCAGCAGCTCCTAAACCCAAGAAAAAAAAAACAAAGAACCTTTGATACAATGACTCATCAGATAACTTCCAAAAAAAACCTCAGGCTGGTGTTAAGAACAATAAAATCTCACCGTACAAGTCTACCAAGACAGAAACAGTTTGTATGACAAAAGTGGCCACGTGGGATCTGTAAGTGAGGCTGCATGAAAGACACTGTAAATCAGAGGTTAAACAGTTGCTGGTGTTACTGCTGTATCTTCTTCACCTCCCCTGTGCCTCTGCCACTCAGGAATGAGACAAAGTAGCCAAATTTAAAGGTACCGAGTGCCTCTTTTAATAAAGCATTTCACACAAAAAACCCGCCAAAACACAAACCCCAAAAACCCCTTAACTTCATGCTGTCTACCTCAATGTCTTTTTATTTCCAAAAGGAAAACCAACCAAACAAAAACCCACCAACTCCCCCCCCAAGCAATAATGCACATGACCAAGTGTTAATGCACATGCAGGTGTTAATGACTCTTTCTTTCAATCACTTTTTTTGTTTAGCACTCCCCTTTTCTTGTACCTTCTCCTGCTTACACATCAGGGAGATGAGGAGCTCTTTTTGACTGTGCTTGAACAGGAGGTTAAACAAGTGTAGAACTGGACTAGAACAAAATGCTTGGTAGCCACAGTGTTTAGACTGCAATATTTACACAATGCTGCAGTATCTGGTCCTCACCATTTCAGGACAGAAGGAGGATTTAAGTGGACTGGGGCAGAATTCAGACCATATACTGCTGCTGTAGCAATTTATGTGAAGCTACTGCTGACTAAATAAAGAAGTAAAAAAATTACTAAGGAATTACTGTCAAGTAAAAGAAGTTCCATTTTTCTGACTGATATGTAAAATAAATTCACCTATAAAGACTCAGATGATTGAGTTGGGACCTCTCACCCAGCTTTGCATGACAAGTTTCCCGAAGGGAGGAAAGTTAAGAGTACTTGCTGCAGGAGTGAATGAAGACAGACACAAGCAGACAAGGGCACACCTCTCTCTTTGCCTTTATGAACAGGGGGGATTCTCATGGGGTGCCAAACTGTGACTAAATTAGAGATCTTTATGAAGTTTGTGGTGCTGAAGTTCTGCATGGCCTTGCTTTATTTAAATAATGATGGATTCAGAGACTATGTGACAACATTCTGTATATATTTATGTACTGGTTCTTGCTGGGATGGAGCTACTTTTCTTCACAGTAGCTCCTTTGGTTTTGTGTTTCAGATCTGTGACCAAAACAATGCTGATAACATCCTATTTATTTTAGCTATTGATGAATTGTGTTTGCACAGTGTCAAGGCAGTCTCTGGTTCTCACTCTCCCCCCACAGTGAAATAAATTGGGGCTTCACCAGAAGTTGAGAGATGACCTGAACTAACCCAAGAGACAGATCACGGCAAATGCTATGCTCAGCAGTTATTGGTGAGGAGGGGTTTTAGGCAGGTTAACCTTTTTCTTGGGAACTGGCTGAGCATCAATCTATGTGTGGGAGGTGGTTCTTTGTTATATTTCACTCTGCTACCACTTCTCTTTTGCTTATGAAGCAATTTTATCTCAACTCACAAGTTTTCTGGCTTTTATTCTTCTTTTCCTCTGCCCCTGTCCTCCTGGGCAATGGGTGGAAGCAAGTGAGCACCTGTGTGGTGCTTGGCTGCCTACCAGGATGAAAGTATAAATTATATCCTTCAAAGCAAAATGCAAACATTTGCTGAAATTTTGGTAAAAAAGCTACACTAAGATGAAGCTGAAGTGCACGGACCTAGACTTGGGGGAAACAGCAAGACTGCACATTTCAGATTTCAACTAGGGACATTGGATAGGAGAGTTTAGTCATGGACAAGTACCCTCTTTTCTTCATATTCCAAGAACTTACAAAATAACGAAGAAAGGAGAGCCCTTCAAGAGGATCTCCTGGTATACTGACTTATCTGCCATCCCAGCTTTTACTGCAGTAAAAAAAATTGAAACAGGAAAAGAAAATACATCAAGGGTATAATTCCCAGGTATATAAAAGGGCAATATGGAACTGAGCTTAATAGAAAGCCTGACTCCATCAGTCCAAGGAAAGTCAACTTCCTCCAAGTGTTGCATTTCACCTGAACATTTCATATAGCAGCAACACCTCAGTGCATTCTGGAGAAACTATTTATACTTTCATGACTGTTAATGAAACAGTACCAACAGATAACTCACTGTCCAGCCTGGGTATCTTGCCACATGAATTAACAAAAAAAAGTGTATTCTGGTTCTGAGTGTTATGCAAAACATGACAAGAAAACACCCAAAAAGCTTCCAAACAGAGCTGCAAGAGAAATTAAATCCATTTTTTTTAATCTGAAATTTTTCTATACTCCAAGTGCTCATCTGACTAAGCTGTCTTTATGTTTATTACTGGTCAAAGTAATCAATAAGAATCTCTACCAGACACACAGAAGAAGCACCAAGAAAAAGGAGACACTTACAGCCAATATGCTCTCTGGCTGACTGATATCTTCATGCTAGTAAAAGAATAAAAGAAGTAAATCAGTATTTAATAAACAAAAGCTCAGCTCTAGACTTAAAAGCAGGTTTCCTAAGAAAACAGAAATAAACCCTAATTACTGGGGAAATTACATCAGAAAAAGTCTTAAGTCAGCTAATCCAGGAATGTATGAAAGTGTTTTCTGATATGAACCACTGAGCCACTCAGACTGTTGGACCCACCATATATACCTAAAAGAAGGCAAATTAAGCTGATTAGAAGCTTGTTCTTTTCATAGTGGCTCCTGAATCACTGTGACCTTAAGGTCCTGCTAGGATTTTTCATTAAAAGATATCTTCTTCCTCTTGCTGGAATCCCCCATTTGAATGATGTGGGACAGGAAGGGTGACAGAAAGGGTCTAGCAGCTGGCTGCATAAAATACTGACCTTTGACCAAAAGCGCATCCAGAACTCCCTGGATAAGGGCTCCAGGTACTGTGGGTTTGTCATGTCAATGGCTGTGATAAAGCGCATGGCTGCCAGGCTGTCTGCATTCGTGGGGAGACAGAGAAACACTCAGACAAGGCACAGCATCAGGAGCAGGTGGGCTCTGCATGAGTGCTACCTAAGAACAGTGTGATCTCCCCTGTGACAGTCCTGAGAAACCCACAGGCTGTGCAGTAAAGCTTATGTGGATCCACAGTTATACCAGTATCATTCACAGCCATATTTATCCAGAAATTTCTTTCATGCCTAAGAATGCACAGACTTCATACTGCTCACAGGTTCAGGAAAAGGCTGCACACAGGGAATTCATCTTCACCTTTAGTGGCAGGGAGAACTGGAACCAGAAGTGCTAGGGATGAGAAATACCAGCTAAGACTCTTACTTGTGCCCAAGATACGCTGGAAGTCATTTCCAGACGTGTGTAGAGGGACCTGGTAGTATTTTGCCATCCTTTTCATATCCTTTAGCAGGTATTCACCTCGCTTTGGTAACATTGCTGGTGGCTTGTTCCCTTTGAGGAAAAAGTTCTGTTGAGATTTCCAGCTGTATTAGAATAACACTGAACAAACCAACAACTGGATAAATTATGATATAATTAAGGAAGAGTATAATTTCATATTGGCTTACTGAAACATACTTAGCTTTTCCAAAGATAATGCTATGATTTAAACATGGTTTATTTCAGTTTTGCACAGATAAGACCTTTGAGATAGCTGAATCAGTTTTAAACCAAGGTGTGAATGTCCTAGCAGGGATTTATGTTGATTCAGACAGATGACTTTTAAGCTAGACAACTCCTAATGCATGGGTAAACTGAAGTAAAGACTTTTTAATTCATGATTTATGAGTTATAAGTCTTGGTGATCTAATTAAGGCCACAAGTACTGTTTCAGGACATCCTTGTATCCTTCCTGCACATTACAAAGTGCAAGTGTTCAACAAATTAATTCTGGTTTAAAATCTAACTCATTAGAGTTAGATATATATAACCATATATATATACAGTTAGATATATATAAACTAGATATAACTTTATTTGGTTATATTTTATAACCATATAAAACTATTATTATTGTTATTATTATTGTATTTCAGAACTGATGAGGTTTGGCACAGACTGTCTGTGTAGTTGCAACAGTGTGAAATTCATTGTGACTTAATTTCTCAATCCCTCTGGAGCTCCACAATCCTATAGTTAATTTGTTATTGGTACCACAGCTCAGTTCAGAGCTGGCTCTGCGTGGGCTCTGCATGCACCAAGGGCCTGCACAGTAGTGCTCTGCTAGTCAAGAAGGTATCTCCCTCCAGAGCTCATCTCCCTGTGCTCCATACCAGTTTGTTGCATTATGCCACCAAGGAAAGCTGGACGGAAGCGCAGCTCAATATTCCAGATGTGCCGGTACCGGCAGAGAACCTGCAACATGAAAGAGAAGTGAGGGAGACACAGAGATGTTTGTAGAGCTGTGTGCAGCTAGGGCAGTAAATAAACACTGCAGGGAAATCCTTTCTTAGTGTATTAGGGGTAGTCCTAAAGCCTTTTCTGGATGCTGCCGGAGAACTCTGATCTCAGAAAAACGGAGGGGCCTCTCTGTGTCACGGCTATCCAAGTGTAAGCAGGGGTTAGTAGGGGAAAGATCAGGCTCACGTCATGATCAGAACACTCGCACTTGTTAAACATGAAAACTGTCTCCGAAGCACAATGTTCAGCACTAACTCCTACACTGCCGTCTGGCTCGGACACGCTTCCCTGGTGTCCCTGGAATTGGACACGCGGGGGAGAAGCCCAGGCACCCCTCAGAGGTGACAGAAAAAGTAACCGCGGGGTGGGAAGGGCACTGCCTGCAGCTAGCCGGCCGAGCTGCCCTTGAGCGGTCGTTCCGAAGGGGAGGCGGTGACGGGACCGGCCGGGCGCCAGAGCCGCTCGGCCACCCCGGAGGGGCCTCCGTCCCTCCCTCTGCCGCCCCCTCACCTCAAACCCCAGCCAGGAGTAAGGGGAGATGACATCGTAAAACAGCTCCACGACCGTCCGGCCCATGCTGGCCCTGTCCCGTGCCGTACCACCGCTGCCCAGCACCCCGCGGCACCGCCCCGGACAAGGAGCGAGATCGGGAGCGGGGCGGCCCTTCCGCCGCTGCGGGACGGAGCCGCCCCCGCCGCCCCTCCGGCTGCGGCTCCGCCTCCCCGCGCCTGCTGCTCGCTCGGCCCGGCCGTGCGGGCCGCTGCAAGGGCTCTCCGGCGAGCCTCGGCCCGGGAGGAAGAGCAGCGGTGGGGTCGCGGGGGGCCGGGAGGGAGCCTGTGCCCTTGTCCATGGTGGGGCCGGGGAGCGCAGGCTCCCGAGGAGGGAACCCGGGAGCTGGCTCAGCGGAGCAGCCCAGCATGCTTTCCCGGCAGCACGGCTTCCCTGCCAGATCAGCAAGCGACTGATGGGGCCACTGGCCCTTTTATCCCCCTACCCTCCATTTTCCTACACTTGGCCCTCCTCCATTCACCTAAGCCCTTCCCTTTTCCCCGCCTTTTGTTCCTCCGCTGCCCATCCCACAGGAAGTCCTGTGCAATCCCAAAACGCTCTCGTTCTCCCCCGGTTGTGTGACTTGCGCAGGAGCCGTGTCTCGTTCTGAAATGTGCTCCTGGATCCCTCCTCTGGCTCTAATCTTGGTTTTTGAACAAAGCATCTTTCTGAATTAGGAGTAACTTTAACTCAAGAACGAAAAATCGGAACTGCCAACAAAGTTTGTGAGCCCACACTGAGGCATTTCTTAACACCTGAGTACCGGGTAGTGAGCCAGTCGTTAAGAAAAGATATGGGATAGAGCAGGAAACTTAAGTGTGAAGTCTTTAGCAGGCATATTGGTGGCAAAAAAAGAATGAATGAGTGACTCGATAAAAATGCTATTTAGGAGAATTGGTAAGGCTTTTCCAAGAGGAAATCCTGCCTTATGTGTTTCTCAAGGGGTCAAAAATCCTGCAGAGTGTGACTTTAAAGGGTTGCTGTAAGTCACTGCCTCGGGCATCCTCTGGGGTCTGTGGGTTCCGCTTTCCAGGTCGCTGGAGCCTGTGGATGTGACTGCTGCTTTCCCAAGTGCTGGTTCAGCCTGTAGTGAGGCTGTGTGTCCCAGAGAGATAAATGTGTGCACATGGAGACGACTCCAACACAGCTGGCTACACAGACTGCAACAAGCCCTGCTGCCTGTAACCCCACTCACAAACCATTTCCTTTCATACCTGTTTTTTTCAAAAGTTTGAAAGACGAATTTGTAATGAGCTCAGCTGTAGCCTGATTGTCTTGGCTTTCATCCTGTATGCATCTCTTTTCATGCCTTAGAAGAGCAATTTTGCCTGATGGATCCCACAGTTAAGGCATGTTACATCTTTTACTAATCTTGTGTTGTTAATATGCTTTCAATCCAATTCCTCCAATTATCCTAAAAATGTCCTTGTGCAGACCCCATTCAGGTGCAGGCAGAAAGCCGTAAGAATTTGGCTACAAATTTTAACACATTCCCAAGATCAGTCCACTTGCTAAGTCAGACAGAGGATTATATACCCCAGTAACCTGGGGAGCACTCAGCTGAACTGGATCATGCCAATGACATCAGTTGCTGCCATCTCTGAGTTGCCAGGGATTCCTTCTTCCAGATCACTGCCCCTGGAGAGGAGAAGTTCTGTCCTGTGTAGGTAGTTCTGACAGGGATAAAGAGCTTACCACACCTTTTTCTGGCAGAGAATTGGTTGCCCCTGTCAGTTTCTGCTGCCTTTTCTGTTCCTTGCAAACACTCTCTATTTCTATATTCCCAGTTTTTCTAGTAGCCAGGAAAAGTAGATTGCATGATGCAGTTAAATCCCACAGGTGTATGTGTTTCCCTCCTCCTGTGCCTCACAGCATGCCGGCAGCATGCCTGTCAGGTCTTGTTGATGTTGCTGCAGAAGCAATCAGCAAGAATTCCTTTCTCAAAGACTTGGCTGAAACAGAATGTGATGACTTTCTTGCAGTTCAGTCTCCATTCCAAATAATCCCCAGGAAGTTGTCCCATATATCTGGGAGACAAAGCATAAATTTGAGATCTTTGGACAATTTCTAATAAGAAAATACCATCATTTAAAAAATTAACTCAGTAAAAAAATAACAAAAATGAAGGTATTTAAAAATAAAAGCAAACAGTGTCCAGTAAGTCTTAGCAAAAAGAAATTATAAGAGAAATTTGGAAGACTTTCTTCATAGTCATGCTTGTTTCTCTTCTAAGTATGTAATCGCTTCTCTGGAAATAACCCAAACTTATGCAAACTAATCCTAAATGCAGGTTGTTCTGGTTCTGCTAGAACAGGATGAACATTTCTAGAACAGGATTAATACACAGTGGTGTATTTCCAGAAGAAGTCAGTACAGCTCAGCAGTGTCTGTCAGTGTCCCAGCTCTTCAATGTCATCATAGCCTGTGTCTTCAAGAGCAGGGGATGGGGGTCTCTCAGCCTCAGAGGTCCTGTTTCTGGGAGTCCAGTCTGAAAGCATGAAGGGAAGAACACTGAGACAGATAAATGCACGTCCTGTATTGCCTCTGTGTGGTTGTGCAGCTGTCAGTTGTCCCCTGCAGAAATTAGAACCTTAGATAGGAGTGACTGTGAAAGACCTGAGAAATGCTTATGTCACTCTGCCTTCTGCTGTGTGGATACATACCCAAGGATCAAGCTTTATACACAGTATTAAAATGAATATATTCATGGGCTGTTAAAAAAACCCTCTAATGTCTCTCTAGTTACTTTGAGTCCTAAATTTTGATTATTTTTCCATGTCTCCAAGAGGCCAGGAATATTTATCACTATCCTAAAAAGTAGAGTTCAGATCAGAAGGTGTTCCACAGTTATATGAAATGCATAGATAAAGAAAAGTCTGTCTTAAATATTTATTGTTAATTCTTACTGAATTAAATGGGCCTGATAAAATGTAGTGCCAGGTTAAAAACCTACCTGAATTCATCCTCCATGGACACAGAATGAAATCTAATAAGGACACTTCAAAGACTGCAGATGAAGGGAGAAATAGTCAACTGCATAATTTGAAAAATCCATGTCTAATGATATGGAGCATTTTACAGAGCAGGATTTGAAGCTCTGTCAGACACTGAGCATTCTCAAGAGTGTCTTGTTGTTGAAAAAGGGAGGTATCACATTGGCATCACACAGAAGGATATGCTGTAAAAAAGACAAACTGGTCCTTCTGATCTACCTGACACTAGTAAGTTCTCAGTACCATGCTGTAAAGAAATACTGTAAAATTTTGGGTTTGAAACAGTTTTTGAAAGATACGGACCTACTGTCACAGACTGAGTGGAGACACATCATGAGCAGAGTTTAGTCTACAAGGCCTAAGTAGCAAGTTGAGTAATTTAGGTTGTGGCTGCCTAGAGAAACAAAATACAAAACAGAACTGGAGACAATTATGTGAACAAACTGTTATCAGTCTTCAAGTACTTAAAAGGCTGTTACAGAGATGACTGCAACCATCTGTCCCCATGGTCATTCTAATAAGAAGTAACAATTTTAATTTGCAGCAGTGGAAACTTAGGTTGGCTTGGCAAAAATTTATGGCAGTAAGGAAAGCAGAGCACGGGTATAGATTATCTGGCTGTCAGATCAGAACAGCACTGCTTTTCTTGCCTCACCTGTGCGTGAATCCTTGTTTCTGTCACTTTCTCCAGGGATCACAATGATTTCCTGTTCATTCTGCCCAGAAAGAGAAGCATCTTTGCGTCCAAGAGCTTCTGTTGCATCATCATAACCATCTTCCAGGGCATTTTCAGGCAGTGGAGAGGTCTCTGGAACAGTACAGGGATTAACTTCCACTAGGGAAAGCAGTAGCTGATAATCCAGCAACACAGGGCTGTAATACTGACATGTCTGTCCTTATCTGGAGTCCATCCCTCAGAGAATCTTAGTGTGCACAGTTTTATTGTGTATACATATGCTTGCAAATAGCACACGTGTAAACATAAAAATAAATCAAAGCACTCCTGTTTCACTTTTTACCTAGCAATCAATATTCAATCTAAACAAGAGAAAGATAAATTATTTGGAATAATTATCTTCTCTATAAGCCCTTCAAAGCAAGTAAGGGAAAGCTTGTAGATTATTTTTAACTAAAAGAAGTCCTTAATATAAGAAAAGCAATAGAATATAAAGGCATGGTGCAACAGAGTCCAGGATATGGGCAACTGAGGTCCAAAACTGCTTGTGCCTTTGGTGGTTCCTCTCTTGGACAACAGAGCTAACAGAGCTTTTTGATCAGCTCTAGGAAAATGCAGTTCTTCTCCAAACACTTGTTCTCCCTCAGTTATTTCAAAGTAAAAAAAAAAGAGAAAAACAAATAACAACCAAACCAATCCTCCCAAAAAATCCTACAGCTAGGAATCTGGATTTTCTTCAGATCACTGGTATTTTTTTCAGATCACTTGTGGTTTTTTCAGATCACTTGGATTAAAATTCCCTAATTAGCTCAAATCATATGCCAGTGTTCCTATTTGTTCTTATGTCTGTCCTCTGTTTTAATTCTCCCCATTTGTCTCAGAAATAAGGCAATAGTTTACAGGCTATTAGGGTTGCAACGTCTGGGAGAAGCAGTTGTCAAATGGTTGGATTCATGTGACTGGATCCTGTGGAGTGTGTGCAGAACTACCAGCAAACATTTGTTTTGACTTTCTTATATAGAAGAGAAAACTAGCACTTTGCATATGAGGTTGTACGACACTCTTCCACCACAAGAGTTACACAGAAAATTTTGGATCACAACAAAACATCACTAGGACATGAAATAAAAGTCTTTATCACTTGTAGTGCTTTGGATATTAAAAGTTACCCTGATTTGGGGTCTCTTTCTTTGTACAAATCCTTTCTTTCATTACCTTGAGTTGCTCTAGGACCATTTTCTTCATCACTGTCTGCTTTATAAAACCGTTCCTTGGGTTTTGAGCTCTCTGAATAAGAATCTAGGCAAATGAGAAAGAACATGATACCTGATTAAACTCTCCTTAAGTGCTAAGAGTGCACCATGAGAAAAAGAGCAGGCTACAGTAATACCATCCCAGTCCAACAGAGTCTTCAGCAGTCTGCCAGGTTTACAATGGAATAACAAAGAATCCCTCAGGGATCACATAACACCTCTCACAGATCATGGGGGAGGCAAGCCACAAAGGAAGAAAAGCAGTCCATGGGAGGAAACCTACAGGGACCCAGTTGAAGTGAGGGAGATGCAAATTATTCCTTTATTTATCCCTGCTTTATATAATTGCAGAAGAAGGCTTTTGTTTGTTTGACCTATACTGATCTGGGGTCTGTGGCTGCAGTGACGACTGCACAAAACAAATAGGCCCTATTAGAGGAATTGACAGAGTCCGATGGGCAGGAAACTCTTCTCCTCAAATCCAGGAATTTTTAATTTCCCAGTAGATTTGGGAACTGCAGAGTGTCAGATTGAGATCAGAAAGGAGGAGCTTTCCCTTGAGAAGAGCAAGACACACACACAGACCTGAGAAGAAGGTCACGCCCTGCTTTTCCCTCATCAGGTTATAATCAATCTCTTCATAGACAGCCTCGGAGAAGGGGTCGTAGGATAGTCTGGAGCCTGAAAGTAAAGGTAATGTTCATTTACACAGTCTCTGCTCGTACTCAGGCTGGGATCATGAACAAGAGAAGTGCCTTAAAGGAGTCTGCATGGCCTGGTTGGTACTTAGAAAGGACCAAGAGGTGCTGACTGAGGATAAGCAGTGCTGAGCTCTCACTCCCCGAAAGTGAAAAATCTCAGTGTGGCAACAGATGCCGTTCATCTCAGTCACCCATCCCCCCTGCCTTCCCAGCCAACTAAACATTTGTGGCCATGCAAAGGAGGCATTTCCTGCCAGTCCTGAGAGACCCACCTCTCTGCTGTGCCCTGGCACGTCGGATCTGGCCAGCAAGGATGGCAAGGACCAGGCAGAGAAGGGTCCCCAGGATGATGCAGAGGATGACAGGCACTGAAAGTCGCGTACTGGCTGTGGCAGGGCGACGGGGCCGATCTGAGTGGAAACAAAGAGGAACAGGTAGAGAATCAGGTATCCCAAAGGGCTGCTCCTCTGCAGCCCCTTGCTGTGCCCATGCTAGCAGGATGAGGCAGGGCACCTGCTGCTCTGTTATGGGTCCTGCTCAAGCAGATAAAACTCTGCAGCTGGGGATGGTGCCACTCAATTTTCCTTTATGAAAGGCCGTGGTATGTGCTTTCTGATGAGCTGAAATAAACTGCTGTTTTATTTGCTAAGTATTCAGGACATTAAATTGTCATTTGATGGGAGAAAGAAAGGAGGGAGAAGGAATTTACCTGCTCTTGTGGGCGATGCTGTTGTTTCTGTCACACCTGCAAAAGGAAGGTGAGTCCAGATTAAGGAAGACACAAGGGCGGAAACTAGAGAGAAGATCTTCATATAATTTGTGAGGTTTTTGCAGTCAAAATGATGAAAGGGCTAATCACTGAGAAGTACAGCTGGTATAATGCCCCCTTAGCCACCTCCTTCCCAGACCTGTGTAATAAAGGACTAGTCACTAACCAGAGCAATTCACAGCAGCATCTTCCTTATGATCACAGTTTTTGCCAAAAAAAGGCTTGGCAGGACAGTCCCAAAGAGACAGCTCTGTTCCTTTGCAGTGCACCTTCTCCAACCAGATGGGCCCAGTCCCTTCCCCAAAGGCAGCTTCACTCAGAGCAGACACAGCAGATCCACAGCCCAGCTGCCTGCACACAACGCTGGCATCTGCCACGTCCCAGGTGTCATCACAGATTGTTCCCCAGGAACCTTGGTGCCAAATCTCCACTCTGCCTGAACATTCATCCTCTCCTCCCATGACTCGTAACTTCTCCCTGTCTGCAAAACACAGAAACCTTCTGTTTTACTGAAACAGCAGCAAGGTCCACAGGGATCAATAAGGAAAAACAAAGAGGTGGAGGTACCTGAACAACTTGTAGAATTTGGACACTCAGCAAATGCAGCTGGAGATGTCGCCTCCTTTCTTCCTGCAGAATTTAAATAATGAAGTAAATAATTTAATTATTCTCTGAAAAAAAAAGTGGGAGTATAAAATACCTGAAAATTAACCATCAAGTTAATTATTTCCTGAAATATGTGCATGGCCTGTTTGGTTCTTGGCGGATGGCTGTTTGGCTGTTGCTGTGAGTAATAATCTTCCTGATGTTGTGCTTTCCTTCTTCTCATGAGGCAGCTGCAATCCCCTTCAGGAAATCTGAATGTCATCTAGAAATCATTTGTATTGTAGTGAATATATATATGAATACAGATATTGATACCCATAGGTGTGAAATACTGTCCTAAGAGCAGGCAGTAGAAATGGGCCTTTAGAACCAAACAGATTTGTACACTTGTCCATGGCTATATGTACAGACTGATATGCCACCTTACATATGGAAACATACACTTGCCTCTAAACCTCTTGGGAAGTCTTATCCCAACTCAGATCTCACAGACTAGCTGTGTATCATAGATTTTTGCATAAAAAAATATGCAGTGGCACCATAGGGAATTCCTTAGGATTTCACTGGGCAATAGCACTCTGTGACAATCCTGTAATTTTAATTCACTCATTTAAGTCAAGGATATTGACAAAAAAAGTGTTGCTGCCATTTGCATGAAACTAGAATTATATATACCAGATAACAAGTGAACAAAGTAATTACTGCAATGTCCATATGTGCATGCCCGTGGAGGTTAATGTACATGTCTGGCCATATACAAATGCATTTCTGATTACCAAAGCAAGTAATGTGGGTCTCTTCTGCTCGGTTATCGCACGACCGAGGATGCCAGGGGTCTGACTGACATTGCCAGAGTGAGCTGTGCTGCTCAGTGCACTCAATGTGGTCCAGCCACGTGGGCCCAGACCCTCTGCCGTACTTGAAGTCTTTTGCTATTCCTCCTCCCTCTCCACAGCCCAGGTGTTTGCACATGGTTCCTGCGGTGAGCTGGGACATGCGATTGGAACAAACGCTCCCCCACGTCCCGTTGTAGAAAACTTCTACACGCCCAGCACAGGCACTGCCATTCACCAGCCTCAGAGCCAGGAAATCTGGAAGTGAAGGCATAGAAAGGGAATTAGTGCCACAAACTTCTTGTGATGTTTCTTTCCTGCCTGTGTAATAACACTTTTTTACAGTGCTAACTACCTGTATTTGTTCTACCTGTATTGTGGATCATGGATGCTCCGGAGGCTGCAGTCCTTTTGGGGTTTGTACTGGCTCCAGTGTGGGCCCTAATAGGCTGCACTCCCTTCAGGGATCATCAGTGGTTTTTTCCACTTCCCGTCCATTTCTCCTCTCTCTTGCTGCTGCCATTCTGTCTTAAACATGCGTGAGCAGAGCCACCATAAGCTACTTGGATTGTCTGATGCTGTGGTGCACAATGGGTTGTTCTTGTTGGTTTCAGAGCCAGCTATAACTGACTGTAACAAGCATACAGCCCCTTGCTGTGGAAGTCTTTACAAACTCCTCAAATTTATCGTCCAAATATCCTACCACACCACCAAATTGTGTGTGTGTGTGTGCGTGTGTGTGCATAATATGGGCTTTTGTAGGTCCTTTGTATCTTGGTAGGACCAAGAAGATGTGCTGATCAACTGTGCTTGTTATCAAGATGGGAAGGGGCTGTCCAAACAAGTCCCCAGTATTCTGAACTTCCCTTTCATGCAACCCTTCCTGTTTGAACCCACAGGCTCAGAAGAGGGTTTTCCAAACACACCTGAGCACAGGACTCCAGCATCCTCTTTATGTTGGCAGTTGTGCTGGCCCCATGCCCTAGAGGGACATGTCCAGAGATCAGATTCAGCCCCAGTGCAATTCACGTCATCCAGCCAGATCTGCCCTGACCCTTCGCCATAACGGGCAGAGACAAATGCCTCGATGGCATGCCCACATCCAAGCTGTTTGCAAACAACACTGGCATCTGATAGATCCCAGTTATCATCACAGATGGTGCCCCAGGTGCCATGATGATAAAGCTCTACTCTCCCAGCACAGCGGTTTGTTCCATTCACCAGCCTCATCTGTCTGCTGCCTGTGGGAAGAAAGTCCAGCAGTCAACCAGCTACAATTCACAGGTCAGCATAATGGCAGTATTTTTAAAGCACTTTTAAGACATGTTCTTGCTATATCCCAGTTCTTTTGCTATGTTTGTTTGGGCAGAAGTCCTGTGAGGCCAAAACTGCTTAAAGGGAAAGGCCTCCTCCTGCACCAGGTGAATGCTTGAGTTATTCCTGTGAGATGTTGCAAGCAAGAAGTGTCTAATCATACTAAGTATATGCAGAGGTCACCTTATCTTAGAAAGATAACCTGTTTTCTATCTGTACTCATTTAGTTAGAGACAGACACTGTTCCTGTTACAGATGGGTTACAAAATCAGAGAAGAGTAGAAACAGTTCTAATACTTTGTAGAAAGGCTGTAGGTAGTTATTAATATAGAAATGTCACAAAATAAAAGCAGCTTAATTCTCCACTGGCAGTAAGAATTCTTGGCAACCATAGCCAAATTAGAGTTTTTATGGCTTCTTTGTTCTAATAGTTCTTTTTTGTTCTGGAAGATAATTCTGTAAAAAGTTCAGATGAAGAAAGCATTCTGTAAATTACACTTGTTTCCTTAACTATCATCAAGCTCAAACTCATGCTGACTTAAGATCTGTGACACCACAGCACAACGTGGGCTGGAGAAACCCTAGGAAACATTCTGTGCTTTTCACACAGTGACTCACCTGAACAAATCACACCAACATCTTCAGAAACTCCCGTTGGCACTGTCTGATAATGGGAGGTGTTGCAGAGCATCAGCTGAGTCTCGTTTCCAGTACACTGGACACTCCTTAGGCCAACAAGACCTGCACCTCGCTCAGACTTTGGAAGGTGATAGGCTTTCTCAGCAATTCCACACTGGAGCTGTCTGCACACCACATGAGCATCCTTAATGTCCCAGTCATCATCCAGGACTCTGCTCCACACACCATGGAGGGAGATCTCAACTCGCCCATCACAGCGGCTCTCACCCCCTGAGAGTCTGAGCGACTCAGCAAGACCTGGGCTCAAGAGAGTTGGGAAATCTATTGAGTAACATCTACTGCTCTCACTGCAGTAGAAATAACTTGCAGGAGAGCTATGGAAGACAAATTTCGGTGCTGGTAAAAGATTAATTCTCACAACTAATTAAGGAGACTGCCCCTGTTAAGGCTTTGTTTGCTTTCGTGCACACCAGAGCCTGCAGTGGGAAGCGAGAAAGGCTTCCCCAGCTCAAAGACTAGATGCTGTCAGTGAGATCACCAGCACTTCTTTGCTCTGAAGTTGCGCCACGCATAAAAGGCCCCTCTGGACTTACCTGAGCAAGTTACAGTGGCTGCTTCTCTGGCTGAACAGTTTGGATTGCCCAAAGTCACTTGAGCACAATCCCACAGGCAGGACTCTGTCCCTTCACAGTGAAAAGCATCTCTCCATATAGGCCCGTTTCCATCCACAAAACCATCTTCCATCTGGATTGACTTTGCATAGCCACAGTTCAGCTGATGGCAGAGAACACTGGCAGCTTGCAAATTCCAGTGGGAGTGGCAGAGTCTTCCCCACGTGTCTCCATGGCGGATCTCCACTATGCCAGAGCATGTGGTGCCATTCACCAACCTGCCCCCTGAACACCCTGAATGTGAGACAGAGGGAGTACTGAAGTGTTATATTTGCAACTGCTGAAGGGCATGACCTGGAAGTGACTGGAAAATGGGAATGAGTTTTCCTTATCATTCAGTAGTAAAACTGACTTAACTGGGCCATATTCATAACTAGAAACTTCCATACTCATAACTAGACTTCAGTCCAGCCTGTTTTACTGAGAAGAACTACTAGAAATCAGGATCAGGTCCCATTTGCAATTTTGAAAATCAGGGCACTAGGTTTTGGGGCTCTGGGTCAACCAGTAGACCTTACTTGTTAAGACCAGCATCATCTAGGGCCTTGCAGCTCTACATCCTTCAACTGCTGGTCCAAGTCCTCACTTAAACCTGGACCAGAAATTCAGTCTCTGCTTCAAGTACATGACAGCTGTAATTGTCTCCAGTCTTGTCTCATTCTGTGCCTGGCTGTTCTCTCCAGCCGAACCCTACATCTCACTGATTGCTTTGACTTGTCTGGGACTGCACATAGACCTTGTTCCCAGTACCTTCCTCTGTCCTCTGTGCAGATGCTTTGGATTGTGCTCTGCTGGCAAGGATTCTGCCTGTGCTGTGCTCAGCCTCTGTGCCCAGCTCATCCTGGCTTGTGCAGCAGCCCTGCTCTTGCTGTTACCTGACACTAGGAGCATTTCAGAGAGAGCAGCCTTGTGGTACAGTTGAAGCTCAGCCTTGACAAAAGATGGAGCCTGACTCCACATGCGCCCTCTGAATTTTGAGTCCATATTTTTCCTCAAGGAAGGAGTTTTTCTGTTCTCTGCTTAAACCTTTCCACTGCTCACCTGAACATACCACATGAGCCTCTTTTCCAGCAGGGCATTCATCATGACCAAGAGCACTCACAGGACAGTCTCTCAGGGGTGAGCCATTCTTCTGGCAGCTGAATGTGCCGTTCCAGACAGATCCATTTCCTTCCCCAAAGGACTGTCCACTTGGTATCAGCAGTGCAACTCCACAGTCTAGCTGCTGGCAGAGGGTATTGGCAGCTGGTAAATCCCACAGGTGGTCACACAGGGTTCCCCATGTGCCTCCATGAAGAAGCTCTACTCTCCCTGAGCATGTGGTGCTGCCATTTGCCAGCCTGTACCCACCATAGCCTGCAGAAAGAGCAAAGGAGCTTAGCAGCTGCTTTTGGGTTTTTGTGCTGTTGCACTGAAAACTGTAAGAGAGCTCTAGCTGTAAGGAACTAGCACTTATTTATGTGTCAGGTTACTGGAAAGCACGTGAAAACAGGATGCTGATAAGCCAGCTTTCATCCATGCCCTAGAGCAAGGCTTGGAACACAACAGGCCATACCCATCAGCATATTCTCAGTAAATTAAGAGCAGCATGGGTGGCACTGTGGTGTCCTACTGCCAGCCCCATGCAGTCCCTCTGTCTTCTCACACTGTTACTTGCTACCCTTGCCTTGTCCTTGCATTGTAGCCCTAGTGAGAGCAGGATTTCAGCTCTGAGCTGAGACTCTTGCAAGATAGAGGCAGGAGCCAAGGGCTGTTAGATGCCTTAACTGAGCTATTTGGTTGCCACTGGTCCCCAGATTACAGTGCTCCAGGTCACAGTGTCCAAGGCAGCCTTGAAACAGACTGAGGCCCTTTGGGCAGGAAATGGACATGAACTCCAGCCCTTTTCCAGGCTTGCTTTGTGTCAGACTGCTGCCAGCAGCTCTGCCCCAGGTTTAGTTTACTCCTTTAGGGCTGTGTCCTGAGGAAAAAAGTTGTGTTTGCTAGGCCTAATCTTCACTTTTGCAGTGGGTGGCCATACATAGCTGTATTCAGAGCCCCCAGCACCCATGACTGTATGGAGTTCTAAAGTAATGTTACCTGCCAGTCACAATGAAAGTCATCTAGGACTCTGGAAACCTTTTTTTTATTAAAATAACTTATATTTGTAACTTGTGCCTCTTTCAACCTTTTGGAGATGTGGTACTTCTCCCAATTTTATAATTAACTAAAGTGCCAGGGATTAACATGCACACTGGCACCACAGGAAATAAATGAATGTCTTGATAATCCTGCTCATTCGCTCTGGCCATTTTTCCTTTTATTTATAAGAGAAAGATGTGTAAAGCATTCTTAGCACTGTTGACTGATTATTTCTAAAAGCATAAAAGAAATAACAGCCGTTTTCAGATCTGCCTCTGGTGTAGTAGTGAAGTGATTAGAACAGCCTGTGTTAGATGTAGACTCTCAGTAGAGTGAATGTGACATTGTGGGGCTGCTCTGTTATTTCCTGCTCCCCCTTGAATGGCTCAAGGCGTGGTAGGGGAAGCATCCAAGGATCCCGAGGACCACAGAAGTGTGCAGAGGCTCTGAACTGTGGGTTAACAGGAAGAAGGCATATAGGACACGGGTGAATTATGTCCATCAGCCCAAAGTCTCACCTGAACACACAACAGTGGCATCATGAGAGCACGTGTTCGTGTGGTGTATGTTCCTGGGGCAGTCCGCAAGGCGAGTCTCATTCCCTACACAGTGAAACTCTTCCTGCCAGATCGGTTCATCTCTGTCTCCAAAGTGAGTTCCTCTCAAGGTATCCACAGCCTGGCCACACTCTAACTCATTACACACAACAGAGGCAGTGTTGAAATCAACGTGTGAGAAACAGACAGTCCCCCAGGTTTCTCCTTGCTTTACTTTCAGCTGTCCTGAGCAGGCAGTGTGCCCTCCAGTCAGACGCAGATCAGAGAAGCCTGGGAAAAAACCAAAAACCAAGAAATCCAGCATCAAGAGTTGGTTGTACTGGTTGGTATTTTCATAACTCCTGTACTTTAATGGGCAAGACACTTGTCACTTCTCTGCGGACCACTGATACTGTTGAATTGTGACTGGGGCAATTCCTGTATAGCTCTGCTAAGGAAGAAAATGGTGTATGAGGTTGCTTATTTCTCAGTATGTGAAAATACTAAATCCTTTGGAAAGAAGGAGGGAAGCTTTGAACATCTGCCAATGACTGAGAAGTAGCAATCTCCAAATAGATAAATAGACAAATAGAAAAGTGTGTGTTCTTGAGACTTCATTATTTCAATGAATACAAAACTGAAGCACCCCAGGAAGAGGAAATAGGAAGTATTGCACCCAATTTCAGAAACTGCTAAACAGACAGTTTGGAAATGTACAAGGCTGACCAGTCTCACTTTAGTACATGGGAAAAGTATGGAGTGAGACTTCTAGGAACTCATCTGTGGGCACAAGGAGGTGAATGGGAAGAGTCATGGTTTTCTGAAGTGTGTATCATACCTGTGGAAGCCTATTGCTTTCTCTGATAAAAACGGATTTATGAATGAGGGGACAGCAGCACATGTGATTTGCCTCACATCTAGCACTGCTATTAACACTGTCTTGCACAGTGATATTATGTCAAAAAACTAGAATGTTACAGTCTGGGTGGAAGGACAGCATGGTTAAGCAGCTGATTGAATGGTCAAGCTCAGTTATTTGTGAGTTATTAGTGAGTTTCACTCTACCTGAAGACTGTCAGCAAGCGGAATATCACTTGCTGGATCTTTCCAGGGGCCTGTTCTGCTCAGTGTCTTCTTTTCGTGGAGGTGGTGATGGAGTACACTCGTATGATTTTGGGGGGCTGGGGAGATAACCACAAGGGCAGAGCTACCATTCAGAGAGATCTAGACAGGCTAGACTAATGGGCTGACAGAAACCATACAAAAATCAACAAAGGAGAAATGTGAAGTCCTGAAGCTGGGAAGGAAAAACTTCTTGCCATGGTTCTTTATCCAAGGAGTAAAACCAAGCACATCTTGCACAGGAAGCAGCCAAAGAGATACTGGACTTTTTTTGCCATTGCAGACTGCCCTGTCCTAGTTTACCTGAAAATCTGGAGAAGAAGGGCAGTTGTATGACGTAACATTATATTTTCCTGCTTCTCCACCTACACCTGATTTTTTAGCCCCCATTCCCAGTCATAGAAAAGTTCAGTACTGCTCTCCTGTTGCCTGGGGGAGCTGTGGTAGAAACAAATAGTGCTCTTTTTTTTTCTGTTCTATGTCATTTAATATGCTCATTCTATGTCATTTCTGTATCCAAAGTCAGCTTGCACACCTAGTCAGCAGAAGACTTAATGCTGGAGCAACTTTCTTTGGATGGCTTTATCCAACTAGGACAGAGTTTGATCCCAGGCTTGTATCTTTTTTCTGTTATACAAAGTTGGATCACTTCTTACCTGAGCAGATCACTCCAATATCAAAGTAATGAGGGCAGGTAAAAGAACCCCATCCTGAATGTGTGCAGTTCCAGAGAGCAGATTCATCACCACGGCATTCAACTCGGAACAGCCATGTCGGTCCAGTTCCTTCTCCAAAAGGAGCTTGATTAAGGGCCTTAACAGCAAATCCACATTGTAGTTGGTTACAGACAACCTCAGCATCTTTTATAGTCCAGTCACCATCACACACTGTTCCCCACTGCTCCTCATGTTTTACTTCCACTCTCCCAGAGCAGGGGCCAGTTCCGTTTGACAGCCTCAGTTCATCAGCACCTTCAGACAGAGCAATGTTATACAAAGGACAGAGCTTAATCATCATGATCTATTGCAGATGTTAATGAGATCATTACTGCTCCTAATTTACTCTTACATCAGACTTAGTTGGTTCACCTTTCTAAATGGCACAGCTTAAGGAGGGTTTTTTTGCCAGGAGTTATATCTGTATTTACAAGTTTGAGCTAACTGCACTGCTAAAATGTAATTAATTTCTAATGACAGGCAAGCTTTCTCTTATACTAACTTATCAGGGCTGGGAATTGCTGAGTAATGTCCCTGCCTTGCGATTCACAAAGTCTGCTACAATAGACACTGGTAACTGGAGTGGGTGAGGGGACCACATGTCAGTGTGTGGTTGCTATGGTAGATCAGCCTTCATTATCCTGTGAGGTAATTGGCCGGGAAGCCAAGTTTGTGTGTGTGTTTTTGGGAATAACTGGAGGAGTTGGCTACCAGAGGGACCAGAGGGGCCAGACCAGCTACTGGAGAGGTGGTAAGGTCAGGGGGTCCACTCAAAGACTTAGCTCAAAGTTGGCTTTCTGGGCTGCAAGGGCACATTGCTGGTTCATGTCCAATTTGTCCCCACCAGTACCCCCAAGTCCTTCTCTATGGAGCTGCTCTCAAGCCATGCATCCCCCAGTCCATGCTGATCCTGATGCTTGTCCTGAGCCAGGTACAGCACCTTGCACTTGGCCTTGGAACTTCATGCGGTGAGGCTTATTTTTCAAGCCTGTCAAGATTCCTCTGGATAGCGTTCAATGCTGCACCATTGAGCTTGGTGTCCTCTGAAGTCTTGCCAAGGGTGAACTCAATCCCACTATCAGTGTCAGTAATAAGGATTTTAAACAGTTCCCATCCCCTGAGGGACACCACTTGTCACTGATCTCTGTTTGGACATTGAGCCATTGACTGCAACTCTTTGAATGCATCCATCCAGCCAATGTCTTATCCACTGAATATTCCATCCATCAAACCCACATATGTCCAATTTAATGACAAGACTGTTGTGTGGGACCATGTCTAAGGCCTTACAGAAGTTAAGATAGATCATTACAGGGCCACTGGTGCTGTTTATGTTTGTGTCACATGTCGCATTATTTCCATCTGTGTGGGCAGCCCAGTACAGCTGTGGTGTGTGTGGGTATGTGATTGTGTGTGAGTATTACAGATGTTTGACTGTTTGGATTAAAATTGAGCCTCGCTATCAGCTGGATCAAAGTCGCTGCAGTTTGGAGCATGAGAAAGAATGCTCATGAAATGGGTGGAAAATCAAATGGTAGAAAACCACATGCAGGACTGTTGTGTTCCCAGGTAAAGGATGAACTACAAGCTAAATGTGCAATGGAAACAGGAAGAAGTTGGCCACTAACTCTGAGTTCCTTCTTCAGTTTGATCAGTTTGGCATTTCAGCATGTTATGGAAAAGGTAAATCCCTGAAGAGGGCTCTCAGCTTCTCTTGGGCCTGGAGGATTATTCAGATTGACCACACAGCTAAGGGAACTTTACAGGACAGTCACATAAGAAGCCTAACAACTTTGGTCACAAATTTTCCACCCACATGCTCTGCCCATGGGCCCATTTAAGCACAGGCCTGGACCTCCTCTCACTGCCTGTGCTGTGTGGGAGGTGCATTTGTGTTCCACTCTGGCACAGCCGTGCCTGACTATGGGCTCTGTTTATCTGCACTCACAGCCACAGTGACTAGGTACCAAGAGAAACTTGCAGTACTCATCCAGACCCAGCACTGGGCACTGATGTGAGTGGAAAGCAGTGCAGCTGTGCAAATCTTGCAAATAGCCCAGGAAGATATTCTCCTATTAATGATTTGATAAGCAACAAAAGATAATTTGCACTAAGAGCCTTGTTCAAAACAATCCATTATGTAAAGTATCATCTTCCCTCTCTTCCTGAAAAGAGAAGATGTTTCTATATATCACACATCTTGCTGTTGTCTGACATGGTGAAATGAGAATATATAATTTTTCTTTGCATTTAGAAACAAATCTTCATTCATTGCAAGTGTGTCAGTCATAGCCCATGAGCTTCTTTCCAAAACTAAGTGAACCATTGTTCACTTCTTATTGCAGAGTAAACTGCTAGCAGTAGTCAGTTGGAATGCATTTTTGCTCCATCTTCATGTGGGCTGTAAGTGCTCCATCAGACACAGACAATGTGGCTTTGACACATGATCACCTCTCATACACAGGCAAAGGCTTTACCTCTTTGCTAACACTGCTGGATTTCCTCACAATTTCCTGCCTATCATTCAGATTTGGGGGGGGGGGGAAGGGGGTTATTCAAGTGACGGACAATTGGTAACTTCTAGAACAAATTTTTTCTGCAAAATACCCTCTCTCCTCAAATCACCTGTATAAGAAAGTCAGATGCATGGCACAATCCTCAGATAACTACAAAACCACTTTGTGCCTGCAACATGTCTCAGAGGGAGCATAATCTTTCTTGTAATGGAATATCTAGAAAGATATTCTGGAGAACAAGCCCCAGGCTATTGGAAGAACATAATCCAAAAAAAGTTTCCTTGGCTATAACACTTATCCATTTAAAAGAGAAATGAATTCTAAGAAAAGTTGAAGTCATAATACATTTTTAAAGGAATCAGATAATCTATTTCTATTAGCCATATCCAGGAGCAAAACAAACAGCTCTTCACTCAACCATATGACTTCTCTGCACTTGAATTTTTAAATAATTGTACATTGGAGGTTTTCAACATGTAACAGCGTGCAAGACTGGATGCAGAGATAGGCATAACCCAATTGACAGATTTAAATATTTCCTAGTAAATGCTATCATTTGCTGTAATCACTCTTCTGTGAAATTTTTGTGATACGTACAGGTACAATTTTGTATTTCCTCACATACCGTGGTGTGTCCCACAAGTACCTTCATTGAATTCAGCGGTTTGGTGTTCTGCTTGGCTGAGAGGACATCAAATTTTTGCTTGCTCCAGCTGAAAACCCAGTTCTTCTCTTAGGCAAAGGATGAGAATGCACCATGCATTCCTGTCCCCAGGTCCTAAGAGGAGGTTTTCAGCCCAGGCCTGCTGCCCCAGGGGCAGATTGCCAGCTCACTCCCTGAGGGCTGTGACTCCTGCACTGCTCTGCGGAGTGCTCTGTGCCTAGGGAACATCAGGAGAGTGCAAGTGCTGCCAGAGCAGAGATGAGGGTAGTAGGTGCTGATGATGGTGTCAAGGTAAAGCTACTCTTGTCTGCATCTTTCAGTCAGACTGTTACTATTCCCTGATGTTGAGGTAACAAGGAGTTGGCAGAAAACTCACTGTCATTTCTACGGTACAGCTCAGCTGACACTAAAACATCACTCCCAAGGTGCCGAAATAAAAAATGTTCCATCTTATGAAAATGTATGTCAAGAGTGCCTCCTGTTCCCTGCCATGTGAACTCTGACTGCATCCACACAACTGGTGAGAACCTTCAAGACTAGGGCCATGCCACAGAAAAACATCAACTGTGAAGTTTTGTTCTCATCATATGGGGATGTGAGCACCACCACAATGCCATAATGTCACCTCTATGTGTAGAGAGAAAAAAAATGAGGTTTCCAAAATCTGTCTCTCATCACCAGCATCAAGCATGTACAGATAGCTCTGGAAGAGCAGAGAGACAAATAGTGATAAGCTTCAGCTGTACAGGAACAACTGAGGGGATGTTGTGTTGCCCAGACTCCGCTGGACACACATGGTAGAGCTACATCATTTTAACTGGTGTTGAACAAAGACCTGGAATTATTAATTCTATCTACAAAGAGCTCAGCAGGAGAGATAAGACAGTAGTAAGAATCCCCAGCTGGTTTTAAATACAGCTCAACTGTTTACAAAATTTTGACTTGAATTCTTATGAGAATGGCCTGTCACTGATATCTGAGTAAAATACAAAACTTTTACAAAAGACTTACCCCTCTTTATCACAGGATTACCAAGGAGATTGAATCAAAGACAGAAACATACTTATTAAAGACCTTTTTGTCACTTTGCCTTAGAGTCTGGTAGAATAACAACCTATTTATATTAAATTTGCATACTCTTTTTATCTCCCTGCCTTATGAGAAATAAAGTATGTACTTACCCAGGGAGACCTGAATGACACGGAGAATCACCCACAGCACTGGAGCAGAAAGATGTCCTTTTGTTGCCATCCCGACCACAGATGGCTGAAAGTTCACTCTCCAGGCACTGCCTAGATAAAACTCTGGCAGGGCATTCCTGTATCTCACAAATGACTACAGAGGAGGAAATATATAGATCCATGTGCTAGCACGAACTACCTGAAGGAACCAATAGAAATATTGTTCACCTTTTTAGACGTTATCAGCAGGTTAATCTCCAATCTGAAGGAGCCAAAACCTCCAATAAAATTCAAGAAGTGTGCTTGTGACCTTATATGAAGGATGATTGTGTATCTGATGTCATCATCGGAATTGTTTTACCGTGGGACCAACACTGGTGGCACAGGCAGAGCAGTTTGCAAAGTGGTTATTTCTCACCTGCCAAAGGAATGTGAAAGAGCAGAACACTGGTGATTTACGAATCACTTTAGAAGAGAAAAAGGCAAAGAAAATCCCTGAATTTCTAGATTATCCGTATCATTGGGAGAAATTGTACTCCAATCAACAGAAATGGTGTCTATCACTAGAGGTGACTCGGTGAGTAAAAAATCATGCCCTCTCTGTCTTTGGGGCAGGCTCAAGGCTTCCTTATTTGGTCAACACTTTTTGGGCAGAAGCTCTTAAAAAATATCTTTCTTAGGATTTGAGTTACAGGCCTTCCTGTTTCCTCTGCTGAGTTTCTTTTTGTTTTAGGTGACCACTGCTTGTAGTTCTAGCACTCTAGAATGGTGACTTTAGGGAAATAAAAGCTGCTGTTAATTCAGCAGTGGCTACCTAACTCATTCTGACAACTGGAACAAGTTGCAGAGTGCTGTTTACACCAATCTAAACATAAATTCCTCTTTATGACACTGACAGCATCCTCCTTTTGTCTGATGGCATCTATCTGCTCTTCATCCAGAATCCCAAATTCAGTAACATCCATGCTGTTGGGTCTTTAGAACACCAAACTTTGCAACCTCTTCCCCTTCTCACTGGGCTTTGCTTATTCAAGATCTGAGTAAGCTTGCAGCAGGGTAGCCTTGGGTCAGACTGCTGCAACAAGAGCTCCATGAGCAAGAGCAGAGAATCTGGCCAGAGGCTGCCCATTCTTTGCTCAGGAGGGTTTTTTTTTTGTTGAGGTACTATGGGACTGGTCCTCTTGTGAGGATCTTGCTTCATGCCTGATTTGCTGTCAGCTTCAGTTCCTGGCTGACCTTCCCTTGCAGAGCATCCTGCTTCTGCTACCTGATACAGACCTCTGAAAAACAGAAAATCACTGCCACTCCTTTGGAAATGTGGTCAGGGTGAGGAAAACCCCGCTACAGATGTGCTAATGAGAGATAGATAAGGTATCCATTATCATGTCTGTTCCCGTACTGAGGTTCACTGGTTTCACTTAGCACTATTCTTTGCTGGTTGGTGCCCACCAACTGAATTCTCACCAACATTTTCAACCCACTCCAGGAAGCCTTAGAGTAAGATCTGTTTCTCAGTGTTAAAGGCCCTTGATGACCAGAGCCTCTTTCAAGGGCACTATGTCCAAGTAGCCAGGTACGTGCCATGATGTTAGAAGAGACAGAATGAGAGGAAATTACCCCAGGCTGTGCTAGAGGAGGTTCATGTTAGATATTAGGAGAAATTTCTTCACTGAAAGGAGTTTTAAGCACTGGGACAGGTTCCCTAGTGAAGTAGTAGAGTCACCATCCATTGATTTATTTCAAAGATATGTAGATGAGGCCTTTAGGGCCACAGGCCCTCAGGTTTAGTGCTAGGTTAATGGCTGGACTTGATGATATTAAACATCTTTGCTAACTGAAATGGTGCTATGATTCTGGGAAAATCAATCAGGAAACAGCAGAACAACTCTGAGATATTTTGCTTTAGCAATTGAACACAATACTTTGCCCACCAAAATGATGTGCTAGAGTTTGAAACAATAGAAAGAAGGTCTTCAGGGATGATCAGATGAATACAAAGTCTATTTTACAGTCAAAGGGCAATGAAGAGACTTCAAGAAGTTGTCAGCCTAACAAAACAAACTTTTGCTTCTAAGTAGAAGAGACAGGTTAACAGGTTAACAGGTTAACTGGAACAAGGAGTATATAATGTGAAATAAAGCATAAAGTTGCTATGAAGACATGTAAGACTGGGTGTCATAAGGAGGTTTCTAACAATCAGAAAAATAAGACCCTGGAATAAGCTCCCAGTTAAAACAGTGACAGAAGATTTCTGCAGTAATGACCAAGGTCATAATCACTGAAAGGAGCTATTGGTCATATTTCATTTGGTTAACACAAGTGTAGATTTGATGACTGCAATGGTAACCTTAAATCCCTTCTCCATTGTTTAGGAATTACCACAATAGACCTTCTGAATAAATCATACTTTTGCTGCAGATACAAGAGAAGATTGCTGTAGAGCAGACAACAAGGCCGTACTCCATAGTGACCTTATAGCATTTTAATCTGGTACTTGACAAGTAACTCTGCCCTGAGGATATGCAAAGTCTCAGACTTCCCTATACCACAATCAACACAATGCAAAGTAGGCAGGTCAGTGAAGGGACAATGAGCAGGATTAGTAGGATATTTATTGGTCAAATGAGGAATAGATGGGGCTTAGGCAGGCAACCACTAATGAGACTGTGCTAGTCCTAGAGAGTCAAGTAAGGACAGGGTGATTCAATGAGTAAATGTGCAAATTTTCCTGGTTGGTATTTGAGTAAGGAGAGAAAAAGATCACAATTAATGTCTATTAGATCACTTCTTACTAGTTAATATAGTATTAGTTAATAGAGTCAAGCTGATATCATTAATAGCAGATAACAATTCACACATTATGCTCAGTTATTGCCTCACACTCAGACATTCACTGACAGTTACCTGGTATCACGACGTGCTTGTGGCCTTGAGAACCTTGATGTTCTGAGTTTTTCTGTTCTTGTGAATCCACAGGAGTGAGAGCCTCCAGACGTTATGTATTCTTAGGAGAGTTTTACTTGCTGCCTCTCAGCACCTACCCATTCTTTCTTTGATCTGGTTTCTGGTATCACACACACAGGCCATGCTCATTCATGCAAATTCACCCCATGTGGGCTTTATGACAGAAATACAGAGCCAGAGTTGATCCAAAAGCCATTATGTGTCCCACAGGACACTGTTCTGTCCTGATTTCAGCTTGCAGGAGTAATCTTTACCTCAAATCCCTCTGAATGCAGTTCTTTTGTATCTATGTGAAATTTATACCTTACTGCTACATCATAACATCGAATTTCGAAGCAGATCACTCACTGGAAGATAACTAAGAGACAAACCACTCTTTCCTGATTGTTTCACTTCAGAGTATGAAGCCTTTTGTACAGAAGGCTGTACACACTTCTGCAGGCTTCCTCCCGGTCTTATGACTGTCAGTCCCATATGTCTGTGAAACTGAGAAAGATAAGCACACCCAAATACATGTCTTATGGTGCAAAGTTAATACAGGCTGCTTCAAAATGTGTTTTGGGGCTGTGTAAGTACATGTGCCTTTGAAATGCCGTTATCTTTAAACAAAACTTAGATGGAGCTAAGAGATGAAGGTAATGCACTAAGTGCTAAGGTAAAAATGGGCTGCGTGAAGGAAAAGAAGCAGTTAGGAAGGAAACCACTTTCTTCCTTACTCAGGGTGTGCTGGAGGGATTTTGAGTTTCAGAGAAATGAGATGTATCCTGTAGTTAAGATAAACCTGAGCTTTGAGATGGATTAATCTCTGTATCTCAAACTGACAACGGTTTAAGCAGACATGTGAAATGAAGTTATCTGGAGTGGTATTTACCTTTGTGTTATCTTTATTATTATATTTGTCAAAATCTTTCAAAAGCTAGTTATATATTTACTATCTTGTGAGCCCAAATGCTTTTGGAGAAGTGTCAGTCAGAAATATTTCAGTTTTCAGTATTTTCTTCGGCATCACTTGAAGAAAGTATATGCTAAAGAAGTACTAATATTTGACAAAATTTCAGGGAGACTTCAAGTGCGAGCCAATATGATTTTTATTGCCAGAAAAGATGTTATTCAATTTCAGAAGAAACTGTATTTTGATCTTATGATCCATTGAATGAAAGTAAAATTTTAATGACTTCTTTCACTTGTGGTCTAAGGCAGATGTTTTCAGTGCACTTCCTCTGTGACATTTTAATTTATACGTACATTTATACAGGGGATTTTCTTTGTGATAATTGCTGCTTTCTGTACTATTTTTCCTTAAAACAATAACTTAAAATCTTTTTATATGATTCTCTGTTACTTTTTTTCCCCCTCAAGTTTTGTTAATTCCAAGTGATCATGAAATTGCCATTTATTCAAACCATGTGTATTAAAATTAACTTGGGGTCACAGTGTAGGATTTCATGATAAGTGTGCAGTCAGCTAACTATGGAACAACTGATCCAATGGCCACTGAAAATTTGCATAAATTATGGCAGATTATGCTCTGACCTTGCTTTAAAGAATTGTGGGGTCGCATCTAGTTTTTAATTCAATGCCAGTTATCTCAGTTCTCAAGATCAAAATAATTCAAGTTTCAGGAGGAACCAGGTGACATGTATGTCTGCGTTTATCCCTTTTTGTAAGATAAAGTTTCTAAACTTTTCTTCTGAATGTTTAAATCTTTCATCCTTAAATCTGAAGGCACAAATTAAAGACAGTGGCCCAGGTCTCTCTAGTAGCTGTTCTCCAGACCCACAATTTCTCCAGACCAAACCAGTATAACACCACAGTTCTAGCTTAAGAAAGGGATTTCAGATGTGATCTGAGGGATGCAAATCCCTCATTAATCAACATTCTACTGCTGCTTGCAATGTTTGCGTATTTTCTTCCTTTAGCTCTGGTGATTGTTTATTATGAATAATTTAGATCTGTTTTCCTTTTGTAATTCCATTACAGGTTGCTATGAGTGTGTGTGTGTGCATGTGAGACAGAAAGAGAGACAGAGAGGGAACTATGCAAGCTAAGTGCATTTGCTTTGTGAATAGCTATTTATTAATTTAAAATATGTTGTAAAAATAGCATCTTAAGGAATGAAAGACATTGAAGTAAATAATTTTTGTGCTCTTTCCCTATGGCATGATCTTCTGTCAAGGAAAATGGAATTTGCAGTAAATGTTATGTCTCATGTCTTTATACATAGAAGGGGAAAATCTGTGCAAGAGTTGCCAGGTCTGCTTTTATGTATGGCTGATTGAATCCTTAAATTTTCATATTTGGAAAATAGAAGAATGACTATATCTTCACAAGGCAATAATTTCAGTGCTGAAAATTTAGGCATCAGATACAATTCGACACTTTTTTACTAGTGTTTGGAGGGTTTTATAATTTCTTTTATTATATACAAATATATTAGGCATATTTTCAAGATGCTATGATAAAGTTATTTGTCACAGTTCACAAGTATCATCTGTGTATAGGCATTAATCAAACTAAAATCAGAATGATAGTATTGCTCTTAAGGTATGTACTCAGGAAAAGACAAAGGTGTGGATGTCCAGGAAAGCCTCAAAAATGCAATAGGATTTTCCATTTCGCTTAGCTGAGGATAGAATGCTTTGATTGTAAAAGCCCAATCAGTATTCACAAGGATGCAAACTACAGTGAATATCTGTTTGCATATTCTGTTAGCTGCTGCATTTAACTTTGTGTTAAATGAATAGAACCTGTGGCTTATCATCCTTTACATTTCCATATTGTGCCCAGAAAGAACAGGCAATAAGAAAATAATTAATTCAGTGCTAACTGTGTCAATTAAACTGCATCTGCTTTGTGACTGCTGTCTGAAGAGAATACAAAAGAAAAACTGAGCATCATACACATAGACTAGAGTCAGCCTAGGTAATTTCAATGACCAAGGCCCTGGAAGTTGTGTGAAATTGATTTGGTAAAGTAAAGTGATTTGGTCCCCTTAGGGATACATAATGTGTCCTTATGCTCCTGCCCCTGATTGGAAGGAATGTGTCAAACACTGAAGACTCTGATGATCTTGCCTGTCCAGGAGTTGAAAATTGCAGTGGCATCCAACACAAATGATGAAGAAACATGTAGTTGGATGCTGAGATAAAGCAACAGATAATCAAGGGAAGCTACACCAATTAATTAGTTAATTAATTTATTAATTCCCTTTGTATTACTGGTCTCTTGCACGTGTACCCAGTTATACAATAGTCTACCTTGTTCCCTTCATTTTTTTCTTGACCCTTTTGTTCTCTTGGTTCTGTACCAAGAGTGTGTGTCATGCTCATCTTCCTTCCAACTCTCCTCCCACTTTTGCGAGTGCAAATTATTTCATGCCTTACCCTTATGCAGTGGGATCTTCTTAGCCTTTGTTCAGACAGGGCTGGAAAAGGTTTCCATAGCTCTTTACTCTTAGACCATTAAGGCAGATGTTTGTCACTTCAGCTTTTTACTGGCTGTGGTGGTTTATCTGCCACCCCTTCCCTTTTCAGGCCGCACTGTGCTCTGAGAAAGGCTGGTCAGGCCTCGGCCTTGGTGAGCAGCACCTGGGCCCAGCTCCTCCTGGGCTTAGCAGAAACACTGTGGGCTCCAGGAGCTGCTGCTGCCTAATGAGCTCCTGGTAGTCTTGGAAACTGTTTTTCTTGCCTGAATGGTACAACATCCTTATAGTCTTGGAAACTGTTTTTCTTGCCTGAATGGTATAACATCCTTATAGTCTTGGAAACTGTTTTTCTTGCCTGAATGGTATAACATCCTTATTCTCACACTTTCAAAGAAAAGGTGCTGACCCGAAGTGTGGCCAGGCTGGAACATTGCCGTGAGTAAGGCCCGCTCATTTGTGGCCTGTAAAGAGCAGTCCAAAATGAGACCCTTGGAGCTCTCCTGGGCTGTAGCAGCTGTGACCAGCAACTCCCCTCTGAGAAGGGTCTCTCAGAGCCAGCAAACTCTCATTTGCTGCCCTTGGAGATCACCAAACAACGATGGATCCTGGGCTGACTCCTCGAGGCTCAACCCTTTGCCGATTGAGGAGATGCAAAGGCATCCAAGGTGAGTATTTTGCTGCCTTCAGGGGAATTTTTCACAGGTACCTTGCACTGACTCTTTGTGTCTGTGTGCATATGCTATGGCAAAAGGGGAGAACTGCTGCTCTCTTAGGTGTTTAAGTACCTTAGATATCTAAGTAAGTTAGGCCTGTAAGTAAGTTTAAGTTACAAGCTAAGTTAAATGCTGTTGAGTGTTATTCCTTTGCTAAGTGGTTAAGTTTAAGTATAATTTAAGTTACGTTAACTGCTGTTAAGTGTTTTTCCTTTGCTAAGTTGTTAAGTCGAAGGTAGAAGTTAAGTATTGTTAAGTCTGAGTGCTGTTAAGCTTTTAGGCTTATTTATTCCTTTTTATCCTTGCCCTTTCTATCCTTTTGTCCCACGAAGCTGAACACACACACACACATAGATAGTTCTCAGTTAATTTCTGTTTTGATTGAGTGAATTTTGTTTGTTGCTATTTTACCCTTGGTGTGCCTTAACCATCTAGTAATTAGTAGAGTGAACCTTGCCAATGAACTTTGTCATGCTGATGCTTACTATTAAATCTGATATCTACTGATACCTTTGCAGGTGATTTTTTAAAGCAATCTCAACTTTTGTGATGCTAAATGATGAGGTTTCCTATTCAGGTCTCTTTTTTCCCTGTAAAATAAGTGATCTGGGAATCCATGAGCGTAAGATGAACTTGTAGACACACCCTTTGTGTGACTGTGGTAAAAACAAAGAGTGATTTGCTGACAACTCCCTTAAGCAGAGATTTCCTTCATTTGTCAAACAACTGATAATTATACTGCTCCTGGACTTTCATGAACACACACGTGCTGTCATAGCTGAATTGAAATTTCTGCCCATCCTGCATTTAGATAAATTCAACACACACATCTTTAAGTATGTGCGCAACTACTTGAAGATAATAGAATTTTGGTTTTTCAACTCTGAGCTTAGTCTAGTGTTCCAGGTGCCAAAGAAGAAGGAAAGTAATTCCTTTCATAGGATAGATGAAAATAATTCAAAAGCTAAGTGTAGGTATGATTTTAACTTCCCTTCATAAAACAAAGATACTGTTCTAAGAAATTTCACTGTGTAAGTAAAGGCTGCCAAAAGAGCTCAGTGAATTGGCCTGAATAAAGAAAATTTGGCTGGTGTTAGACTCTCGCAACCTGTAGGCATAAGTGTGGTGGTATAACTTATATCGAAACTTCCCGGCGTAAAAAAGGAGGCGGAGTCGGAAATGAGGTATTCCAAAGCAGTTATTGCAGCTTCCACCTCCAAAAAACTCATAAAAACCCGGTGAGCACCTGGAGAAGCTCTCTTTTCGGCTTCCGGTAGACTGACAAGAGGTGCCTTTCCTCTCCCCCCTTGCACCGTGCTGGTGCAGAGGGGGGAGGGGGCGGGGAAGAGGAGAAGGAGCCCAGACCCGTCGTTCAATTTCGTGTGGCAACATTATGCAGAAGGTAACAGTAACAGTGTTGCTCGGCTCCGCTCTGAACAAAGAGACTTTACTTTTTGCTGCTCTCGACCAGGAGCCTCGCTTGGCTGCTCCGC
>VZTZ01020717.1:0-13092 GCA_013400955.1 Drymodes brunneopygia | reverse complement strand
AAAGCTTCTCTCCCTTACATGAGTTGGGAGGGGACCTGTTCCAAAGGTAGCTTCTTTAACTACGAGTCAAGATGTTACCTTTTGTTTAGTCAGTAGAAAGAAATGAAGAAGTGTGGGGGGGGAGGGGAGAAAAGTGTTCTAAAGAGGTCTTGTTCTGATTCCTAATTATCATTGTTATTACTTATTTTAAGTCTGTTAATAAATTTCTTTTTTTATATTCTTTGAAGTATAAACCTGCCTTGCCTACTATTAATCCTTACCTCACAACAAAATCAAGTGATTTTAGTAGATGTACTAGCGTTTAACCAAAAACCTGCTACAATTAATATTTCTACCTAATTTTCAATTCCCCAAACCTCTAAACCCGCAACAATAAGTAACACCGCATTTCCATGTCTCCACAAACTAAGCCACTCTGAGATGAAAGAAGAGGATTTTTGGTGAAGAAACTGTGTCCCTTGAATAGATGTGTATTTTGGTTTAAGACACTATCCAGTTAAATGTTCCACTCCTGCCTTTCATTTCAATATGCACATGCAGAGCTAATAAAGGACCATCATATAATGTAACCAATTACCGCTACATCCATGTGCTCCCAATTTTTAAATCATGTTCTGATGGGCATTGAAAGCAGAGTCCATCAAATGTCTTCCAGAATTTCCATTATGAAAATTCCAGCTGTGTTTATGGGAATGCAAATCGGAGAGTGATCCTGTAGGGATCTCTCATGTCGATATTTGCATTTCTTTCTTTGAGCAAAAGACTCTAATCAAATTACTGTTTTGTTACTTGGAAAAGACTGTGCATTAGAAAATAAATGGGGACTGCTGACTTTCTTCCTTTCTTTGAATTACACATTGATGACTTTTTTCATTGATAAACTACAGAAATCCAGATGAGTGTCTTGAATGGGAAGGAGCTTTGTTTCAAATGCTGTCCTCATTCTTTTATGTTACATGTGAGCGGTTTCCTAGAAAATTTACTGGGGGTTTTCCTGGGTGCTCAATGGAAAGCAGTACAAGACAACATGATTTGCATGCTGTCCTTTCTGGCAGTGTTAGAGCAGGATGAGCTTTGAATTTTGTTTGTTTCCTGATTTTATTTGTATCAGACTTGAATCAAGCTGCCATTGCAGTTATGTGGCATTTTGTTGTGTAGCAATAGTTCAGATGTTTTGGAAGGATCTAATTGCACAACTTTCAAACCTTTTTCACGTTGCAAACTGGTCGGATAAAGGTGGGGGGAACCAAACCACCTTTGGCCAACAAACAGAAGAGAGAAAAGAGAAAATGCCTACTCTGAGACAAGATGCATGACTTCAGAGGTTTTTTATTCCAGGAGCTGTCATTTTCTTACTAGTACAGGGTTGTTATTTTCTTTCCCAGAACAAATCCTTATCAAACTTCTTTTATAATTTATCCAATAGAGCACAGGGATTTAGTAGATGGTGTATATAATGCATGTTGAAGATTTTTTTTATTCATGTGACTATAGTTAGCTGTTCAGTTACAGACAGGAAGGTCTTTCAGAAGACTTTTTTTATGAGGTGCCTTCCAATATTTCTGTCAGCTATCCCTCTAAGATTCCCAAGTGCATGTTAATGAACTGGCAACTATTTGATTTAAATCTATGGAAGGAAGACTTCGGAGGGTAGATGTACATAAAGAAGCAGGAAAATAGCCCAGGAACCGCTTTCAAATCTCATGTGCATGAGGAATGTGGAATAATGGAACATAAACCAAATGGTGTGAGAGCAGCTGTTGAGGGTGTCCCTGCTGAGCAGCCGTGTGCCTCATAGCTCAGCCAGGAGCAGGACAGCACACACAGATTGTGGGTTGAGCACAGCCCACGTGTTTTGCTTGTTGGTGTGGTCAGAGAGCTCTGAGGTTTGTTGCTGAGGGCCGGTGAGGGGACAGCAGGGAAGGGCAGAGGATGGCCCAAGCCTCCCAACATGGGAGTTTGATGGTGCTGAGCTGGGAACCAGCATGTTTCACTGGTGCTGGCAATGGCATGTCAGGGTGTCATTGCCATGTGCTGAATTTCTGCAATCTCTGTTAAATGGCATAGTGTTCCTGCAAGCCACTGCTGTCACCAGTGTAACAGTTTGTGTCATGAGGGGAAGGAAGACTCCCATGCGAATTATCCTTTAACTAGGTATTTTTTAATTTTTAAAGTACAGGAATTCAGGCACAGACTCAGTTGCGTTACAGGTACATTGCTTCAAACAGATTGACAACATCCAAACCAGCCACATTGCATCAGGATGGGCTTAGAGAACACAAGGCTCATGTTGCGTGTGCTTCAGTGACAGTCACCTTAAAAGTAAATAAATTCCCACTGCAGCTAGAAAGGATCAGGTCTAATGTAACAATAATGCACTGACACCAATCAGTACTTCAGCAAGAGCAGGAAGATCAAAAGGCTATGTCATTTCTTCCTGAATCATAGTGGAGTTGGTGTCTTGGCCTTGTTTTTCTGCTGTCTTAGAGAAACAGCGGTGATTTCCAAGGAAAGTACAGCAAATAGGAGACAACTTACACAATTCCGTATAATAAGACTCATATCCAAGTAAAGGAAATTTCCACCTTCTTCATGATTGCAGATCAAGGCCCTAATCTTCTCATTCCAGTGTCTATTATTTTACACCTCTGATGATTTCAATTTAATTCATTTGGATCTAAACTAGAAAGTCCAGGCTAAGCCCATGTCTTTACCATGGATGTAGGTCTGACGTGACAGTTAATGTGGTGCCAAATCCTAGCTGGCAGCTCTCGAAATTTTGGATTGCTCCAAATTAGGACCATTGTGTGTCCCACTGGACAAGCATCCATCACAGCTATACACAAAGATTCCCCATCACTTAAAAGTGAAAAAGTATTGCATAAGAGAAGAAGCAAACAAATAAAATACATGATGTAGAAGATAAGAAAGAAACAGATTGACTTGATGGCACTAATATGAGCCTCCAAGCTGGGATCCCTGAAGCCACTTGCATTATTGTGCATCTGTCTGGCATGTATCCACAGAGACTGAATCAGCAGAACACTTGAAACAACAGATAGTATTAAAGGCAAAGGTATACTTGCATTGCAGAGATAAATCAATAAAGTCAAGCTATCAGTCCTTGTGATTTTCATCGCTGAAGAGTTTGTCATGGATAGAGGAGCAGTGAAGTTGCTGTGTACAATGTAGGCATCCCAGGCGAAGGGAATTGCAGCTGTGAAGGAGCAGAGCAATGATGTGAGCAGCATCCAGGGCACCAGCCTGGCAATTCTTTGCTTCATCCAGATGAAGGAAGACTGTGTAAAACTGGCAACCTTGATGCAATAGAAGACACTAAGCCAGGCACCAAACCAGAGACCAGAGCAGTTCAGAAACATAAACACTGTATTGGAAACTAGAAGTATATTTTGTTCATAATAGAAACTTTTGCAAAATACACTCATGAAAAAATCCAGTATATTACAGGAGTGCAAAATGAATCTAGATGAACTCAGCGAGATCATGATCGTATCATATGGGGACCATGTTATGCTTCCAATGCAGCTCGATGAACTGACTGCCAAGATAATTCCATTTCCTAGAATTCCTGCCATGGATTCAATTGCAGAAAATGATAGCCAAAGGACAGAAAAAGATGTCAGCATTGCAGCACAAGGGCTTGCAAGTTTTACTTGGCTTCTTATGCAGCTCCTGGAAGCCTCAGATCTGCTAGGCACTGGCAATCCCAAGGAGCTGTTATGGGCAGTGCTCACCTATTTACCTCTGGGACAGAAGTCTCATAGTGCCATTTAATATTTCTGCTATTTTACATGTTGTTTTGGGATTGATAGCTCAGCTGATTTGTCTAAGCATGCAAATTGGATAAAGATTTAATTACAGGGTTTTCAGTTTGGTGAAGGGATTTGCACTGGAAGGGTTATGGAGTAGCTGAAGTGGGGTTTTTCATCTACAGGTTTGCTCTACAGGGTGTGATGTCCTGCTTTACATGTCTGGATTTGTTTTTTATACCTGATGCCTTAATCTCTCCCTGTCTTGCACTATTTTGGCTTCTGAGTTTGACAAATACTTGCCATAGCATCTTCTTATCTGGGGGCATCTTCTTTTCTTTATCAGATACATTAAAATTGCTGCTGCAAGGAGGATTTTCATGCTTTTCTTTTTGTATATGGATAGTTATAAGCATTATACTTATCATTGTGTGCTTGCTTGGAGTGTCCCAAAAGAGGACAAAAAATTTGTGGGAAGATACAACAGAGAAAAGGAAAATAATTTACCAGAGTACTTAACTTGGCCATTTTTCACAAGCCTCCTGAAAAAAATGCAGGAATTGCCCAAGGAATTTAAGATCTGTCAACATACAGCATTACATACAGGAGTAATGGTACAAGTGTAAATCGAATCAGTTTTGCTCCCATATGGAACATGCATATTTTTAAAATTCTGCTGTGCTTGGTAAAAGAACTGAATTCAAACCCTTTCCACATCTGAAAATGAAAAGGTGAGTGGAGAGGCTTTGGTTCATTGCAAAGCTTTGGAACTAACATTTTATGCATAACACAGAAGGAAACACTCAAAGGCTCTTCTAAAATGCAGTGACCCAAGTAGCTGTCAGTAGTACAGTAGGAAGCAGTGGGCAGTGATCAAGGGAGAAATTGTGAGACGTTTTCAAGGCTGTTTCATTTGGGAAGTCTGAATTTCCCAATGCTTAATGTAATCTATGATTGCCAAGGGCAGTGATCAAACCTTTTTGACCCTGCACCTTTGTGAGCATTCACCTCAGATATATGTATATTTGTTTATATATTTCATATATATACTCTGGTATGTGTTATGTGCATGTTATATAGAGATACTTAATATTATAAAACACATCAAAATAAAGAATCATTCGAGATCGAATAAACATTATTTTAAAAATTAATTTATTTTAGTATTGGTGAAAACTTTTTCTGCTTTCATTAAAAATATTAGTAATTGTTTTTAGTGCAAACAATGTGATCTGTTTCTTCATTTTCTTAAACTCTGTGTTTATTACTTTGTGACACAGTGATTCAAAGGTCTGGCTCTATGTTCAGTTTCTTTTGATACTTGCTCTGAATGGCTTTCCCACTACCCCATCTGCAAATTTCTTTGCTGAAATTCAGCTGTAGATTTCCAACTTCCCTGATGTCAAAACTTGCAAACCAATCAAATATTGTTCTGGTTGAGTATGTTTAACAAATGTGTTCCAAACCCATAGAACCTCTTCTTTTGGACATTTTTAAAATAGATTAGGACATTCTGCTTTCAAATTTTGCAAGTGTACCTGTATGAGAGCTTTTGTAGGTGTCAGACTTACATACTTTTGGCACAAAAATCTTTGGAAAAGCAGTTACTTTCTCATCCACTGTTAGAATTTCAGTTTCACCTTGAAGGAATAAAAAAAGGTGGGTTTTTTTGACAGGAACTGCTTTCTAGCATGCCATTGACAGCTACTTCTAGCAGAAAAAAAAGTCAGCAAATACACTGCAGTTGCCTTTTTGTAAAAGAAAAACTGTGTTGCTGCTCTTTAAATTGGAACTTGTTAAATTCAGCTCTTTTAAGCTCTTGCATTGAATCACAGAATCACAGAATGGTTTGGGTTGAAAGGGACCTTACAGACCATCCAATTCTAACCTCCTGCCATAGGCAGGGACACCTCCCTGTAGCCCAGGTTGCCCAAAGCCTCATTCAGCCTTGATCTTGAGGCCCTTTCCATGAGCTAACCAGCAAATGTCTGAGTGATTTTGTGGGGGGGTTTATGGGCAAGGTTTTGGTAGTGGGGAGACTGCAGGAGTTGTCTGTGAGAGAAGGGACCAGGAGTTGTCTCTGTGTGACACAGAACCAGTCCCCGTTACACCAAAAGGAACCCACCAGTGGCCAAGGCTCAGCCCATCAGTGATGGTGGTGACATGTCTGTGACAACTCATTTAAGGGAGGGTAAAGACCAGTGCAGAGCAACTGGGAGAGAGAGAATCTGTGAGAGAAACAGCCATGCAGACAGCCAGGTCAGTGAAGAAGGAGGGGGACAAGACGCTCCAGGCACCAGAGCAAACATTGCAATGTTTTCCCTGGAGAGGACCATGCTGATGTAGAGTGTGACCCTGCAGGCCCTGGCACACCACACAGCAGCAGATCTCCTCACTGCAGCCCATGCAGAGACCCCTTGGCAGCTGTGCCCTGAAGGAAGCTGCATCCTGTGGAGATGCCAGCATGGAGACGGCTCCTGGCAGGAGCTGCAGCCTGTTGGGATGCCATGCTGAAGCAGTTTGTTCCTGGCAGATTGCACCCTGTGGAGAGGATCCCCTGTGCAGTGCCCATTTCCTGTTCCCCAGCCCTGCTCAGGGAGTGAGGAGACAGAAAAGTGAAGAGGTGGGGATGTGGGGAAAAAGGTTTCTTCTTTTGTCCTTCCTTTCTGTCCTTCCTTTCTGTCCTTCCTTCCTCCTTTCTTTCCTTCTTCTCACTTCCATACTCTGATATTGATTGTCAGTAAATGCAATTATTTTCCCCACATAGAAGGAATCCCTACAAAGCAGGAAAGGACAGTGAGGGCACTGTCAGGCCTGCAGTCCCCCCCCACATATGGGCAAGGAAAGCAGATGAACCCTGTGAGGACAGTTAGGGACAGCCAGAATTTCAGGGATTGCCAGACATACCCAGAGTGATAAGAAATGCCCAATATCAATACAGTAATTTCAGTCTGTAGGCCAGGATGATTATCCAGGTCATCTAGGCAGGTGGAAAGGCCCAAGCAAAGCTGCAGCACAGATTAGGGAGAGTCCAAGGGTGAGCATCCAGCTTACAAGGAGCTCCTGAAAGGAGAGTGGGCCAAGTCCCACTGAGGATTCACCCAGCACTTTGGTTTAAGGCCAGTCAGGGGAACTGTGGAAGTCGGCTCACAAATGAGGCAGCCAAACCCCCAACAGCAAGGCCTTAATTTGACCAGAATGTCTATTTATATCTTTTTGTTGTCCCCTGCCCCAACATACAGAGAAAAGCAGTGGAGCCTGGCACACAGGCTTTGCTCTTCCTTAAAATCATATTCTGATGGGCATTGAAAACCGAGTCCATTGCATATTGTCCAGACTTTCCATTATGAAAATTCCAGCTGTGCTTATGGGAATGCAAATCAGGGAGAGATCCTATAGTGATCTCTCCTGTAGATATTTGCATTTCTTGCCTTCAGCTAATGACTCTGTTCAAATTATTGCTTTTTTGCTTGGAAAAGCTGTGCTTTAGAAAATAAAGAGGGACTTCTGTCTTTCTTTGAACTACTCACGGATGATTATTCTGTTCATTAAATTACAGAAACTCAGATTTGTGTCTTTATCAGTAAAGAGCTTTGTTTCAAATGCTGTCCTCATGCTTTTATGCTACATGAGAGCAGTTTCCTAGAAAATTTTGTGGATTTTTTTCCTGGGTCTTAATGGAAAGAGGTACAAGACAACATGATTTGCATGATGTCCTTCTGGCAGTGTTAGAGCAGGATGAGCTTTGAATTTTGTTTGTTTCCTGATTTTATTTGTATCAGACTTGAATCAAGCTGCCATTGCAGTTATGTGGCATTTCAGTGTGTGGCAATAGTTCAGATGTTTTGGAAGAGTCTGATTCCATGACTTTCAAACCTTCTTCATGTTGCAAACTGGTCGGATAAAGGTGGGGGGAACCAAACCACCTTTGGCCTACAACCAGAAGAGAGAATAGATAAAATGCCTACTCTGAGACAAGATGCATGAATTCAGTGGTTTCTTATCTCAGTAACTNGGTCAGAGAGCTCTGAGGTTTGTTGCTGAGGGCCGGTGAGGGGACAGCAGGGAAGGGCAGAGGATGGCCCAAGCCTCCCAACATGGGAGTTTGATGGTGCTGAGCTGGGAACCAGCATGTTTCACTGGTGCTGGCAATGGCATGTCAGGGTGTCATTGCCATGTGCTGAATTTCTGCAATCTCTGTTAAATGGCATAGTGTTCCTGCAAGCCACTGCTGTCACCAGTGTAACAGTTTTTGTCATGAGAGGAAGACTCCCATGCGAGTTATCCTTTAACTATGTATTTTTAAAACTCTTGAAACAATTCAGGCACAGACTCAGATGAGTTACAGATACATTGCTCCAAACACATTGACATGATCCAAAACAGCTATATTACATCCGGATGGGATTAGAGAACATAAGGCTCAAGTCAAGTATGCTTCAGTGTCAGTCACTTGATAAGTAAATGAACTCCCACTACAGCTAGAAAGGATCCGTCCTAATGTATCAATAGTGTAGGGAGACGTTTCCTATCAGCTGTAATCACAGGATTTTGGCAAGTCCTCCAATGCGCGCTTTCACTTGGAGCACAGACACTGGTCACTACTTCACCAAGAGCAGGAAGCTCGAAAATTCCGCATTGTTTTTGAACCATACTGGAATATTATATATACCTTTAGAGTCAACAAATATTTTTCTACAATTCAACAATAGTAAAAAGTGATCATTAAGATATTCCCCTGTTACTGGGAATTCCTTAGCATCCTCATTAGGAGCTTGTAGTAAACAGAAACAACATTCAAGTGTTATATTCACAAATTAAATATGAACATGATAGTGATCAAGTAGGTCTGATCTTTTTGCATCATGAATTAGTAACTTAAAGCATTAATAGACATTTTACATTATTGTCTGAGTCTTGGCCTTGTTTTTCTGCTGTATTAGAGAAAATGTGATTTTCAAGAAAAAAAGAGTAAATAGGAGACAATTACCACCTTCTTCATAATTCCAGAGTAGTGATCTAATCTACCCATTCCAGATTCTATTACTTATACCTGTTATGTTTTCAAATTAGTTCATTTGGAACTAAACTAGAAAGTCCGGGATAAATCATGATCTTTTACATGGATGTAGTTCTGACTGGGCAGTTTGTGCTGTGCCAAATCCTAGCGGGCAGCTCTCGAAATTTTGGATTGCTCCAAATTAAAACCATTGTGTGTCCTGTAGGACAGGCAGCCATTACAGCTATACATATAGATTTTGCGATGCTAAAACTTAAGAAAAAATTGTATAAAAGAAAAATGAAAGCTATGAAATATGCAGTGTAAAGGATAAGTAAGGAACCGACTGACTTGATGGCATTGATATGGGCCTCTAAGCTGGGATCCCTGAAGCCACTTGCATTATTGTGCACCTGTCTGGTGTGTACCCACAGAGACCGAATCAGCACAATACTTGAAACAACAGACAGTATTAAAGGCAAAGCCGTACTTGCATTACAGAGATAAATTAGTAAAGTCAAGCTATCATTCCTTGTGATTTTCATTGCTGAAGAGTTTGTCACGGGTACAGGAGCAGTGAAGTTGCTGCGTACAATGTAGGCATCCCAGGCGAAGGGAACTGTGGCTGTGAAGGAGTAGAGCAATGATGCGAGCAGCATCCAGGGCACCAGCCTGGCAATTCTTTGCTTCATCCAGATGAAGAAAGACTGTGTAAAACGGGCAACCTTGATGCAACAGAAGACACTGAGCCAGGCACCAAACCAGAGATTGGAGTAGTTCAGAAACATATAGACTGTCTTGATAACTACAAATATGTTTTCTTCAAAATAAGAGGGTTCACAAAATATTGTTAAGAATAAATCCAGTATAATCCAGCATTGCAATGTAATTCTAGATGAACTCAGTGAGATCATGACCATATCATATGGGGACCATGTTTTGCTCCCACCACAGCTTGATGAACTGACTGTCAAGATAATTCCATTTCCTAGAATTCCTGCCATGGATTCAATTATAGCAATTGATAGACAAAGGACAGCAAAAGATGTCCCCATTTTAACCCAAGAGCTTGCAATTATTACTCAGCTTCTCCTGGGCTCCTGAAAGCCTCAGATCTGCTAGGCACTGGCAATCCCAAGGAGCTGTTATGGGCAATGCTCACCTATTTATCTCAGAGGCAGAAGTATCATAATGTCATTTAATATTTCTGCTATTTTAATGTTATTTCCTGGGGTAGATAGCTCAGTTGATTTGTCTAAGCATGCAAATAGGATAAAGATTTGATTACAGTGTTTTCAGTGTGGCCAAAGGGTTTGCATTGTAATGGTGAAGGGATTTGCACTGGAAGGGTTATGGAGCAGCTGAAATGGGGCTTTTCATCTGCAGCTTTGTTCTTCAGGGTGTGATGTCCTGCTTTACATGTCTGGATTTGTTTTTTATACCTGATGCCTTAATCTCTCCGTGTCTTGCAGTATTATGGTTTCTGAGTTTATGACAAATACTTGCCATGGCATTTTCTTATCTGGGGGCATCTTCTTTTCTTTATCAGATATATTCAAATTGCTCCTGCAATTTTCCCCCTTTCCTTTTGTGTTAGGATATTTTTGAGCATTGTATTTATTGCCTGTGTTCAGTTTCTTTTGATACTTGCTGTGAATGGTTTTCCTACTACCCTGTCGCCCTGGTTTTACAGGGCCCCATAAGTTGTAACACTGTAGCTGTAGTTTCCCATGCTTGTTCTGTAAACATGGTCCTTGTTTTTCTTAACCGGCCGGGATTGTTTTGCACTTGTGGAATTGTTTTCATTCCTTTCCCTGGGGTGGAGAAAGATGATTGACCATGTCTTTGTCCTATAAACCTTTAGGGGTGTTGACCCCTTTCACCAATCTTTGACTGTCCTTAGAAACATATAAAAATAGGTAAATAAAGAAGGGCAGGGCTTTTGGTCGGTCCTGCCTGGAGAATCCACTGCTGCTCTGAGACCTGCGTGTTTCTTCTGTTGCCAGCTGAGCAACACTACCCCATCTGCAAAGTTCTGTGTTCAAATTCATCTGTAAATTTCTAACTTCCCTGATGTCAAAACTTGCAAAACAATAAAATATTGTTCTGGTTTTATATGTTTAACAAATGGGTTCAAAACTCACAGTAGGTCTTCCTTTGGACATTTTTAGAATAGATTAGAACATTCTGCTTCCAAATTTTGCAAGTGTACCTGTATGAAATTTTTTTGAGTTGCATACTTATATTATAATAAAACCCATCAAAATAAAGAATGAAATAATTCAAGATCAAATTAACAATATTTTAAAAATTAGTTTACTTTAGTATTGGTGAAAACTGTTTTTCTGTTTTCATTAAAAATATTAGTAATTGTTTTTAGTGCGAACAACAATCTGATTTGTTTCATTACTTTCTTAAACTCTGTGTTTATTACTTTGTGACACAGTGTTTCAAAGGTCTGGCTCTATGTTCAGTTTCTTTTGATACTTGCTGTGAATGGCTTTCCCACTACCCCATCTGCAAATTTCTTTGGTGAAATTCAGCTGTAGATTTCCAACTTCCCTGATGTCAAAACTTGCAAACCAATCAAATCTGTTCTGGGTTTCTGTGTTTAACAAATGTGTTCAAAACCCACAGAACCTCTTCCTTTGAAAGTTTCGAAAACTGTTAGAATATGCTGTTCCCTAACATTAGAAGTGTACCTGCATGAGAATTTTTGGAGGTGTCATACTTGGTGTGAAAATCTTTTGAAAAGCAGTTACATTCTTACCCACTGTTTGCATTTCACATTCATCTTGGAGGAACAAAAGAAGTGTGTTTGGTTTTTTTGACAGGAACGGCTTTGTAGCATGCTACTGACGGACATTTCCAGCAGAAAAATATCAGCACAGAACACTTTCCTTTTAGTAGAAGAAAAATGTGTAGCTGCTCTTCGAATTAAACAGTTCTTTTAAGCTGTTTCATAGAATCACAGAATCACAGAATGGTTTGGGTTGAAATGGACCTTAAAGACCATCTAGTTCCAATGCCTGCCATAGGCAGGGACACCTTCCAGTAGACCAGATTGCCTAAAGTCTCATTCAGCCTTGGACTTGAGCCCTTTGGCATGAGCTAACCAGCAAATGCCTGTGATATTGTGTGAGGTTTATGGGCAAGGTTTTGGTAGAGAGGAGGCTGCAGGGGTGGTTTGTGTTAGAAAGGACCAGGAGTTGCCTTTGTGTCACAGAATACGAGACCAAGGCTGACCATCAAGCTTAGAAGCAGCTCCTGAAAGGAAGGGGGCCAAGTCCCACTGAGGCCTCACTCAGCACTTTGGTTTAAGGCCAGTTAGGGGAACTGTGGAAGTTGGCTCTGAAACAAGGGAGCCAAGCCATCACAAGCAATGCCTTAATTTCACCAGAATGTCCATTCATATCTTTTTGTTGACCCCTGCCCCAACACACAGAGAAAAGCAGTACAGCCTGGCACACACATTTTGCTCATTCTTTAAATCCTGTTGTGATGGTCACTGAAAATTGAGACCATCACATGTCTTCCAGAATTTCCATTGTGAAAATTCCAGCTGTGCTCATGGGAATACAAATCAGAGAAGGACTCTGTAGAGATCTCTCGTATAAATATTTGCATTTCCTGCCTTAAGCTAAGGACTCTAATCAAATGACTGTTTTCTAGTACAGAAAAGATTGTGCTTTATAAAATAAGTGGGTGGGTACTATGGTTTTTCTTTGAATCACTCACCGATGGTTATTTTCATTATTAAATTACAGAAACCCAGAAGTGTGTTTTAAATGGCAAAGAGCTTTGTTTCAAATGCTGTCCTCATTCTTTTATGTTACATGTGAGCAGTTTCCTAGAAAATTTTGTCTTTTTTTTTTTTTTTTAACCTGGTTTTTCAATAGAAGGAGAGACAACTTGATTTGCACGATGTCCTTCTGGCAGTGTTAGAGCAGGATGAGCTTTGAATTTTGTTTGTTTCTTGATTTCTTGTACCAGACTTGAATAGACCTACCAGCACATCTCAGTGGCATTGTTGTGTGTGGAAATAATTCATACTTCTTGGAAGGGTCTGAGTCCATGACTTTCTTCATGTTGCCATATGGTAAGATAAGATGAGGGAATAAAACCCATTTCTGTCTTACAAATAGAAGAGACAAAAAGAGAAAAATGCCTACTTTCAGACAAGATGCAAGACATCACAGGTTCATAACTCCTGTAACTCTCATTTTTCTGCTAGTAGAGAGACAGTCATTTTTCTTTCCCAGAGCAATTTTTTGTCAAATTTGCCCAATAATTTATGCACTAGAACACAGGGATTTAGTAGAC
>VZTZ01020716.1:919556-1118392 GCA_013400955.1 Drymodes brunneopygia | reverse complement strand
TTATTATTATTATTATTATTCTCTGTGACTGTGTTCAAGTGGGTCCTATTATTTCTTCTTCTCATAAACACCACAAATTATTACATTTATAAATTTAAAAGTTAATTTTTATAAGTCATCACATTCTACTCCCTAATTTTAAATACTGTGTAGATGAGTGGGACTGAAAGTTTGAAGCTTTGCTCTTACTGTAAAAAGTCTACTGGTCTTTTCTCTTTTTTGGGAGTCATAGAGTGCCTGCAATTTGCACTGGATTGGTTTGATATTGACAAATGCTGAATTATGAAACCTTATAGGTAAAAAGAGGTTCAAATCAATGTAATTTAGTAGCTGCTATGAGTGCCAGTGTGAAGATTCTCATTTTGGCAATCATACAGTAAAATAATCAATATTTAATACTATTACTAAAAAAATACTGGCGAGTTATATCTTTCAGCCATTTTATTCATTCAGGTAATTCCCATATTTATTTCTGATAGGAGAGAAAAAAATCTATTTCATTTCAAATATCCCTTTGAAAAAAATTAATTGCAGAACAATATAAATTTCTGAAATTCTCTCCCAAAAAGAAGAAATTGAGATCTTAGCTACAGTGTAGGGTTAACAATTTGCATCGGAAGAAAAAATTCCTCATTTTTAGTAGGAAGGTTATAGTCATTAATCTGCATAAATCTGTAGAAAGCTGTGTTACATATGCCTGTACAGCACTTGTTGTGAAAGGGAAAAAAAACCACGAAACTTTATTTTGCAGTGTTCTGGGCTGTTAATTTTTGAGAGCAACCATCTCCCTCTATTAAACCCCAAACTATCCCCTTTTCTCCCTGTCCCTTCAATTCATCCAACACATGATGTCCTTCATGTAAATTTTAACAGATTTATTGACAGAAATATTTTGGACTATTGGTGAACTCTGTTATTTGCAGTGGGAGACCATTTATTACCTTGCAGGTGCTTCAGGGAAACTCCATTGTTTGGTGTGAAAGGACAGCAAATGGAAAGTGTGGTGTTCATTAAAATGGATCACACAGCCAAGAATCAACCTCTACCTCATTCATGTGGATACTGATTTTTTCCATTTCTGCTACACTGAGCTTATCACAAGAGAGTGCACCAGCAGCTGCCTCTATGATATTCAGATTCCTTACCAGAGCTGATGAAATGTCCCCATAATTGTGTTTGCTTTTTGCTTCCAAGTGACAAGAATAAAATGTATTGTCTGCACTCTCTGCTTCTAACCACTGAAAGCTCATGTTCACAAAGAACAATTAATTTCTTCTCCTTTCTCGCCCCAAAAAGATATATTAGCTGTCTTTCCTTTACAATAAATTTAAATTGAATTTAATAGAAATTTTGTATTAAGTTTTATTTACTTTTCCTATTAAAACACAAAACAAAACCCCAGCTATTGATTCTTTAATGTTTTGAAATAAAATTGTATAAGCTTTTTACTTTGGTTTCAAAAAACAACTCCAGGTAGGAACTTTGGATGAAGATTTAGTAATTTACTACCTTATTGCTAAGTACTTGATTTGTTTCAGCTCTTGCCTGCATAAATGTTAAGGGATCTCTCAGATTCTAACTCTGAAAAAGAAGTCCCAATGTTTCCAAAGTATTTCAGCCCAGGTTGAAGCTTAATGCTGAGGTTAGCTCATCAAATCAGCCAACTGAAAGAGTAACATCCCCAACAGAGCAAAAACATTGCATGGTCACAAACAAGGCTCAGGTCTAGAAACAAAGCAAAAACACTATGAGACTAAAAGCTGGGATTTCCCACAGAAGAGAGGCAGATCCTGTGGGAGAGATGTACAAGCCTGGTGGTGATCACTGATGGCTCTGCAGCTCCAGATCCCAGTGTGGAATGTCCCCACACCTTTCACCGACACAGCCGGGACTGAATGCCTCAATCCTCCCCTGCCCTGCCCCAGGAGCAGCACAGCACAGGGGCAGCATCCCCACCCAAAACAGGTTTAGACAAACCATCAGCCCAGCCCTGGCAGGCCACAGCTTGGTATTAGCTAATTCTCCCTGCTGAAAACCTTGCCTGGAGAGTTTTCAGTAATGCTACAGAACTCCAGTGGCAGCCTGGGTATTCAGCCAAGTGAGAAATCCTTAATACAATGCTGTCATTCCTGAGAGCTCAAGGTAAACACAGCTCTAAACTCTGGACCACGAGGCAAGCATCTGGAATTTGGTTTCTGAATTGCCTGGTTGGCTGATTTGCTTAATATTAATGCAAACCTAAAGGAAACCTTGACATCAGGGCTTCTCCAACGAGGGCTGCAAGGTATCTGATAACTGGGCTGTCAACCACACAGACAGAAGCTTTAGGAGAGGAGAACTTCAATGCAAATGCAGGGGAAGCCAATACCAGGTTCCATCCCTTGAGCTTCAGGGCTTATTTAAAAAAGAAAACCACATCACCCACACCACAAAAACAAACAAACAAACCACAAAAACCCCCAACTCAAACCCGCAAAAACACAACAGTGTTTGAATCTGCTCATTTGTATAATCCAGAATAAATGTAATGGCAAACCCAGAGAGTGACAAGGAGCAATGACTTCCTCCTTACTTCATCTCTTGGCCAGACAGACCCAAGTTCATCCTCTCTTGCACTGTTTCTTGTGATCACTGGCACTGAATTTAGCAAACAAATAAAAGACTCGCCTTCATATTTGCTGGGCTATTTAATTAAAAATAGGAATGAGACTATGGCAGATAGAAGGAATAGAAATGAAAAGCTTTTTTCCTTTCAGTTTTCATAGCTGCTAGACCATCTTAATTTCTGTCATGCAACTTCACTCACCCTCAAATTCTATAAACCCAGACATACTTCAGTGTTTTTCCAGTGCTTTCAGCCACTTTCTGAAATGCCTTTTTGCTGCTGAAAGGCTTTTCATCTCTGAATAGACCTGGTGAAAGAGAAGAAATGCAGGTGTCCAGCTAGATGTGCATAATAAGCAAGTGAGCTAGAGGTGAAATTTGCACCCAGACTCTGCATAGGAACAAGCTCTACATGACTGATTCTGGTGGGAGTACTTTCACTTCAAATCATGGCCCATATGAAAGGGGTTATTTTCAAATACTTAAATTTGTTAGTTTCTCTTTAGTTCAGGTTTGATGAATACTCTTGTAAATAGCCACAGATGGTACAAACTATCAGCTCCATTTGGGCTTGTGCTGGACACCTTAGAAGTGGATACAAGCCACTACAACAACAAACAAACAAGCCAAGCCCCCCAAAATCCAATCCAACCAAAACAAACAACAAACCCAACCACCCCAACCTCAACCCCTGCCTTTGGTGTTCTTTAAGAAATTAGCCTAAACCAGACACTGACCATGACAGACCAGCTGAGTCCCACCAAGGAAATAAAAGATGGCCTTGCACTCTGAGAAGGGACGGCAGTAGTTGGCTGTTACAACCTTCTAGTTAGTGTAAGGTCTGCTAAAAGTATTGAAATCCTGTACCTACCAGCTGTGTGAGAATACAGCAGCCAGCAGCTGTTCAGCTGGAGGGTGACATGAACACCACGACTGGCAGGTGAAAGAGTGCTGAGAGCACTTCTCCCCCAAGAGAGGAGTTTGCATCTTGCTCCAGAGCAGGATTCTGCTGAGCTAGGCTGAACCACCCCACAAGCACAGCTCAAGAGGAGGAGGTCACAGCCCCAGCAGTATTTTTTGATCATGGTTCTCTGTGGACTAACCAAGTCCCACCTTTTGAATCATGGCACTGAGAGCACCAGAGCTTATCATATTCATATTAACGGCATATTTCGTGCTGCCACCAGCTCCTTCCTACTGATTCAGTGCCTCTAAATTAAAATTGCACCACTAAGGCACCAAGATACCAGAAACTCCCCCACAGGCACATTGTCACAACACTGCTGAAAGCAGTGCCCTGAACAGAGAAAACTTTCAGACTCCTGTGTGTACCTAACCAGGTCGGAAGGAAGCAACCAAAGGAGCAGTAAGTCCTCAGTCCAGAGCTGATCTCACTCCTATCTTGTTGACAAAGCAGAACAAATGGCTGCTGCTCAAAGTAGATCCCTGAGGGAATGGGTAAATTCCCAATTTTCATACCTGGCTGCTGCTATTTCACTAAAGGGTATATTGCCATGTAGCAAAGGTCAGAATCATTTTCAGAATACTCAGCTCTTGCTCATCTGCAAAAGACAGATTAACACTGAGCACATGCTATACATATTCAATAAAAGAATATTCCAACAGGTCTATTTGCATATTCAGGAGGAAGGCTAGAGTAGGAATTGTCACACTCTTCTCCCTTAACAACACATTTCCCAGGGTCCCCTTTGCTACAAGTCCATGTGATTCAGAGAAAAGAGCAATCCCTCACCACAGCTCTGGGGAAGGCCTGGGTGTCACAGAGCATCACAGCACTAAATCCAGACCAAGGTGCCAAGTCAAAATGGACCCCCTTTAAATGCATACCTTATAAAGGGGTCAGTGCCACCACTGGAAAGGGCCACAATATAAATTCAGAGAGCAGCCATCACCTCCTGTACTCAAACAGAGCAGAGCTATCTGACCACTCAGCAGCAGACCATGAACAGGTTGGTATTGCCTGACATATAGTGAGATACAACAGGGATTACACTGCACACTGCTACTGAAACATTTGGGACATTTTTTTAAATTACAAAATGTGACTGTTCACCCAGGAAGTCTCAAGTTTTGCATTTTCAAGTATCAATTCAGATTTTATGTTCTGTCATAAATCTCAGCCATTTGTTCAGCTCCATGGCCACATGCACAGATTTTAAAACATACCTTTATGCAAGTGTCCAGCAGACAGACTCCAGCTAGTCTGAAAGACAGGAGTTAACTAACAATTATAACGTGGCCAGGAAGGTTTTATAATTCTTACAGCTACTCCTCCTTTGATTGAAACTATTAATGGAATTATAAAAAATTAAAATTTAAGCATTCTGATCACCGGTTGCTGCGGTTATCCAAGTGACAGCTTAGTATTCCTCTATCATCCTTCACAGGTTGCACAAAATTCAGAAGGTAACAGCAGATAGAGATCTAGAAAACTCGGAAAGTAAAGTGTTTTAACAGCTCCAAGCTATTTCTACATTGCCATGCTGTGTGAAGGCGTTGCTGATAAAAAGAATGCCATATCAGTCTTTCAGCTAATATGAAGTTATACAACTGAATTGAATATAAAAATGAAAGTCTTAGTATCTGTCAGTTAAGTTTTAGCCTGAGTTAGTCTCAGAAGAAGATTAAAGTTTAATGGACTGTTTTGATCATGCAGATGTAATGTGAGCCCAATTCACGTTTGCTTTGCTATAGGATTTTTTTACATTATTTTTTTAGCCTATCCTGGGGATTTGTTGTCCTGATATGAATTGCTCATGGAGGAAACCCTGTTCCTGGTCTCAGCTGTAAGACTGCATTGGCCTTACAGAATCTAGGAACAATGTTACACATTTCTAAACACAGTTAATGGCTCTTTAGAAGCTTGTTCAGAGGCTGACAAAAGAATTATCAAGATTGACCCTTTTTTCCAAATCAGAAGAAAGCAGGCTTTTTTAATCAATGGTAGCCAAGAAAGCAATGACTAATCCTCCTCAGTTTTAGTTCAGTTGTTATTATTTTGTAGTACAAATATTTGATGTATGTAAAATACTGTAAAGAATTACATAACTGAATCAGTATTTCTGTGAGAGCTCTCATCACAAACTGGTAGAATATCATCAAATAAATAGCAGTGCTAGAAAATGAGGAGATTGCAGAGAATAAAATGGTTTCTTTGCCTCAGTGCTGATCACAGAGCTATCCAGCACAGAAGTCTGCTCAGTGGATCTTCTTCATTGAACAAAAGAACATTTAGTTTCCATTATACCTGCAGAGCCACTGGTAGATAACTGCAGTGCATCTGCTGATCACACTGGCTGATAGGCCTGAGTTAACTTCATGTAAAAGAGTTGATGGAGACATTCAGAGAGGGAACTGACCCCAGACTGATCCCCAGCTATGCAAAGGCTAGGGACGTATTCTGCTGCTTCATCTGTGCTTGATCCTTTGTCACCCCATTTCCAGCACATTCATTATCTGTGTGAGTTGCCTGCTACCAATACATTCATGCTTTCAATTTACTCAAGACAAACTTCCAGTGGAACAAATGTCTGAGTGAGATAATACTGCTCAGTGCAGTGCATGGGAAAGTAGGTAGCCAGAACATTAATTAAAGGTTTTTAAAAATTGACTAGGACAAGAAAGACCAAAATACAGGAATAAACTTTCCATGATCTAGTGAAGGAAACACTGTTATAGAACCCCTGCATATTCCATATTCATCAGTTATCTGAGAAATGGAACAAACATCAGGATGCCAATGGCAGATAAACAAAAACATAAGTCCTTCTTAAACAATAATAAGTATATAAACCCTCAAGGGGACCACAGGAAAATGAACAGTGAAAGCAACCACTTGGTGAAAACCCATGCTGACAAACTTGTATCATGCACAGAAAAACAGTCAGTGTAGACTCAGTTTGGATAATTTCTCACAACTTGGAATCTTTCTGAAAAGTGGTGCAGCGTGACCAATGTAAAAAGCAAAATAGGACTGGCAAATACTTGTCACTTCTGAAAACTCCATTGACTGGAGAAAGCAGAATTTCTGAAGGATTATACAGCAGATTTTGTGTCAAACAAACAGATTGTTGTACCCATGAGGGCTTTAAGATTACAGGCTGCTGTGCATGCCCCTTGACACTGTATCAGGACCTGACTGATAAAAAGGCTGGCCCTGGGCACTGGGGTTTCTAAAAGTATGCACAGATAGATTTTTACAGAATCAGAACCCTGGAGGTGACAAGAGAAATGGATCAGCCTACACCCAGCCAGAGGGATTTTGGCAATACATGTTCCCTGCAGAACATGTCAAATATGGCAATCTTAATACCATTTGAAACTATCCTACCAGTAAAATTATGGTTTTTCTTCAGCTGGAGTTAACAAAAGTTCATGGGAAAGTATCCTGAAAGAAAAAGACATTTCAAGATTAATAAGGCAGCTAAGCACCTTTAAAAGACTCATGAATATATTAATGAGAGATACTGAAATGCAATAGCACTGTGTTTATTCCATGAAACAGAGCATTATAGCAAAGGGTGATACTCACAAAAGATAACTATCTTTTATAGGTGGGAAAGGCCTACTGTATAATTTATACATCACGGGCATCTTTTAGAGTAATTCCAAGTTTATGTACCTTTACAATGTCTTTACATATAAAAATGATGTACAAGCCATCTTCACAGTTATAAACAAGGCATTTACGGCAAAACCAGCAAACTTTCTTGGAAGGATTATTCTATTTCAACATATTAAATATAGTGAGAAGGTTATCTAATTTGTTCTCTTTCTTTTCAAACACAGCTTCTTTGGCTGAGCCCTAGATAAACAAACATATTTCTGAAGCAGGTAATTTTTAAAAGGGTCAAATATCAATGACATATTAAAAATTCATCCCATTTTTCAAGAGGAAGAAAAAATAGCTAAGTGGCTTGTCATCATCAGCACGGGGAAAAAAATAGGTAAAGATGTAAGAAAAAATAATAGCAAAAACTTCTTCATTTAGTGACAATCTCCTGATTTATGTATTACTTTCCTATTACTAACCTCGAGTTTGGATATACAGGGGCAGATTCCAATGCACACCTTTAGCAAGTCACACAAACTGTTAAGCTACTCCCTTTCAGAACTCTTCTATCCTGCCAAGCAGCTGCAGTTTGGGCAGCAGCAGGGTCTCAGTGCCAGGCTGCTGTGGCCAGCTGGGATCCCTGCTGGAGCCCCTGCCCCTCCCAAACTCAATTAATGCAGCACAACAGTGGCAAAATGCATGAGCACAATGGAGACCTCAGTGCACCACCAAAGCTCAATGAAGAAATCAATCTCATGCAAATGCAACCTGATTAAATGGTAATGATTAATGATAACAAAGAACTTGCTTATTCATCCAAAAGCTCGTGTATTTGGGTGAAACTTTGTTCATGACTAAGACCTCAAAAAAGACCTTGGAAAACACTCAATTTTTAAGGCATTGCACAGTAAGACTGAATAAGATACACATCATTAGGTAGTACAGACATGGCAAACTTAACTTCATCTGAGAAAATATTGTTGCTATCCATGATATTCTGGTATGCTGCTCTCACCAAGCAGTCTGAAATCACAATAGTTTATCAATAAATGAGAAGAAAACATCCCTGGTAATTTATTGACGTTTGAGACAGCATGTCTCTTCTTAACAACTGAAGAGTAAAAAATATCAGTGACATCTTAATGCCATTAATGATTTCAACTAATGCTTAAGACAGGACCTCTCTACCAACTCCTACGCAGCTTTTTCAGAGGGTGATGAAAATTCACTACAAACAATTCCAGTTCCAACGAATCTGCTGTAAAAAATCTGGAGTCAGCAAGGGACAGTTAACTTTCCTGACGCTCATATTCAAGTTGAGTTTCCCTTTGTACAGAGCAGTACCCAACAAACCACACTGACAACAAAAGTGCTGCGAGTTCCACAGCTGGGACCATTTGGTTTCTGAAATTCAAGTTCATAAGAGAGCAGTATACTACTGCAAATCTCCCCAGGCTGCTCCCAGAGCATCCCACACTGCCCAGAACTACTGAAGACAGAATCCCACTCTGTTAAATGCAACCCTTTCCATCCTATGAGGCTGCTGACAATTATTTATTGAGTACTCCACTAATGGTCTTCCAGAGCCATGTATGCCACTAAATAATATCAGAAGTAACAGAAAGGTTCAGGCCCCAGAAAATGAAATATAATGCACCATAAAATCTCAGAAGAAAGATTTTGAAGTGGGTACAAAAGTACCACAGAACCCTGTCCCTTCTCAGCTGCTTGAAGAAAATATTTCATCTGTAGTCAGAGATGAAAAATATATCTATCAAGCCAAAGCAAATTACACATTGATATCTAAGTTAATTGTAAGCAGTTTTTTCAAAAAAATTAAATTGTATCAAAATTACCAAAATGAGTCACTTTAATTTTCTTAAATAAGATTGGTTTTATTCTATTCTCCACACTATCTTTTTCAAAACATCATCTTCTCTTCTAATGGCCCAGGAAAAAAAAACAGAAGGGGAAGGAGACTGCAAACTCTTTCCCACCCACCTGTATTAGATACTGATCTTAGACACAGTAAAGCATCTTTAATATTATTACTGTAACTGAAATCTCAGCAAACATGTCAGTGATTTCTAAGATAACATCCCAGGATTGCACACTGGAGCTGCCTTCATCTATATAATATTTCTTGCTGCCCTTTACCAATGCCAGCAGAACATGAAGGTGTTCTGTGTGACGAGAATGGAATGACTTTGCCTCTCTTTCTGCCCAGGATGCACCATAGATCAAAGCAGTCTTGGATGGATCATCCATTCAAACAGGAGTATTAAACACATCACTAATCTGTCATTCCTTGCTCATGTTTGACTTGTTAGACTGTCATTTTATTGACTCTGTCATCTCTTGGGGTTTTTGTGGTTTGGGTTTTTTTGTTTTCAAAGATTAATTATAGAAGCATGGTGGAACTGCTTATACATCTACACCAAAAAACCCTCACATGCTTTGCATTTTCATTTGACCACTGCTCATATCCACAGTTTTGAACATTTCAAAGGAGAAGCCTATTTATAATGCTGGAGTCAAAAAGAAGGTTAAGTGAATAAAACAACATACGCCCAGAAAAGTAAATTATAGAACAAGAAACAAAAGTGATAGATGATGGCGCTATTTTGACAAGCATACTTAAATAACATTAAATTTTCTTATTCTTATAAAATGTATCAGGAATATTGTGATTAGCTTAATGGAAATAAGGTATGATAGATTTTGGTTAAAAAATAGATGGTTTACACTTTAGGGGAAAATTAATTTCTCTATAACATTTTAGCATAGGGATTCTCTGAAAATATGTAAATTCAAATGAGGAAAATTTAACCAACAATAGTAATCCTGTTATTTTTATAAATCTGACTGTAAGTGTATTCAGATATCTACAGAAGGAGGTGGACACCTCAGAACGTAAAAAAAAATTATAAAAAGCCAAAAAATAAATTATTCTAATAGAAACTTTCTGCCTTGCAAATCTAAGAAACTTTTTTCCTTGGACAGACTCCAAATGCTGCTACAGTTGTGCATCACTGAGATTAATAGTGATGTAAAGGCAGTTGTGAATTTTATTATGAGAATGTACTGATGTATTGTCTAGGGGCAGCAATCAAGCACTGGCAAGTATTTCCATGTCCTAATTCCTGGTAACAAAAATTCAGAGAGCTTGAAACTAGTGCCTGGGTAGAATGTAAAGTTTGATATCATGCACTTATTTGACCTGGAAATCAAGAGCATGGACACAATCCTAAGTCCTCAGAGGCACAACTGGTCTGTCCAACCAGAGCACAGTGAAGTTATTTCTGTGCACTTGAGTTTTACCTGGTAGAGAGTCCTGCTGACATTAAAGTTCCTTTGCACAATTTCACATACTACTTTGATTCTGAAAACTCATTTTGCTGCCATTTCATCTATTACCCCAAAACTTCTTTGGGGCTTAAGTCCTTTTGCAAAACCCAACGAGCTGGAAAAAGAATTTCTTATCTAGCCACAGCCACACATAGGCCTGCCATGCCAGATGGCTTTTATAGGGCATATATATTCCTCATGCTTCTGCAATAACATTTCTCTTTGCTGACACCCACCTCCTCCTTCACTATTATTACAATATCACTAGGCAGGGAACCAGGGAGGAGAAATAAGGACTACTGTCCTCTTTAAATTCACTGCATGTTACTTAGCAAATGAAGCATAGATACACCCTTCACACATGAACTTTGGAGCATTCCTCATGCTCCTCTGCAGACACCAATGCCATCTGTAAGAATCTGCCTGGTGCTGGGCAAGAGGAAGGAGAGAGTCTGGGACACCACAGGGCTGCTGCACAAAGCAGAGCTGTGCAGTGCTGCTGTGAGACAAAAGCAGGACAGCTTCCATGGGGCAGCACACAATAACCAATATTTATTTTGTTTGCTTTGGGTCATTAGCAGAGGAGTCAACATCTCCCACACATAGCAGCTGTCTGGGCTAGCCAGAGACGCTTCGCTGAGCACAGAACCATAGAACTTGGAGATAAAAATGAGCCAGCCCAAGCCTTTTTAGAATGAAATTGTTTCTTACACAGACCCTCCTTATGGCTTCTGCAGTTTAGTTTTAAAAGCCCCTGAGAGTAACAAAGTACCTGATATTCAGCTTACCTTTCCCTTTTTCTTAATTTCCTCTTGATGCTCCCAATTATTTTACCATGTACCACACTAATTGGTGTTCACACATGGCCAACTCAGCTACAGATGGTCAAATTTACTGTGTCACACACCTAGCACAATTTCAGATTCCTTAAAATTCCAACTGTGTTTGTTAAGCTTTGCCTATCAGCAGGAAAATACAACTGCACTATTTTCACAGTTTCCTGGATTCCTTTTCCCCGCTAGTTTGTTCTGAAGAAGACAGGTTGTCAATTTGCCTTTACCTGTTTCCACCTCTTCCTCCCACGTCAATTAACTCAAACTACCACAGATGTATTTAGTTACTGTCACAAGAGAAAATCCCAAAGAGTGGAGAGAAGTCTTCCACTCACATCCCAAACTACCTCCAGGCGTGCGAGATGAATCTACCAGCAGTTTTATGACACCAGTATCAGATAATAACAGTGTATTTCATCAAGAAAAGAGCAGTTTGGAAAAGTACAGAAAATTCACCTAAATATCTGCATTAACACCATGGTAAACGCAATCTAAAATGAGCTATAGCAATTCTATGTTACAAACAATCCCCTGAATATATAATTGTTTCACAAATTTAAGGTATGATTGTGAGTTTGTGTGACATATCCTCAGTGCAGGGAATTGCCAGCAACCCATTCTACCAGACAGGAATCCAGCTGATGTAACCAGGGTTGTTGGGGAAATCTATATGAAACACAAATCAAATTCCTGTTACACTAAGCCATAGAAAATTTCTTCCTCTGAAAATTAACTTAGAGAATTCTTGTAAGTTGTACAAAGTTGTAGGATTTAAGCGAATAACGACATAGACTCATACAAATATCTTGCCACTGCACTCCCAAGGCAGCACCTCTCTTTCTGTCTGTGTGATGAGCAGGAACACAGGGATGTCCATTTCAGGATGTGAAAGGACAGAGCACAGCTCTGAGAGGCACAGGCTGAGCCAAGGTCTGTTCACCCGCAGGGCACAGGGAGTAACCAAGGCAGGTTAACGCAGGGCAATCTCTGCAGGAAGTCTCTAAAATGTCTTTTGCCTGAGGCAAGCGAGTGATTTGTGGGTGTCCCAGTCCCTCCTTCCTCTCTCCACATTTCCCTGGGAGAAGTGTCTCCTCCATCAGAACAGCTGTACACACCTGCAGACTGGGTTAGCAATTCAGGGCTTACCAAAGCAAAGGAGCAAGGCTGTGCTGACTTGCTGCCTTCTGTGTCTGTTTTAGCACCATGCAAGCTTACAAAATAGGTCATGATCTAAATCAGGTTTCACAGGTTTCTACAGACCCAAAATCACGCAGAGGAACCCCCAGGCAGGGAGCCCAGAGGGAAAGGTGCCATGAGATGCAGGGCTGTGGCCAAGAGAAAGCAAGAGGCACCAGAGAATAGATTTTCATCACCACAAATGTGTTGGGTCTTTTTGGGTAACAAAAAAAGTAAGTAAGACTTGATTTTGTTTAACCAAAAATGGAAGAAAAATATTATTAATGACCTCTATTAATGAAGTCTAAAAATCCAAGTGCCACCAGCTCCCCACCAAGACTTTGCTGGCAACGTGTGGCATCACACCCCAGAGAAAGAAAACCATCAAAATCCAAATTTAGGGGACACTGCTTCAGAGGCTGTGAGTAGAGATAAATAAATAATCCCATTAATCCAGCACTTTGAGCACACTCAGTCCCACAGAACTGTTTGCACAGCTCTGAACTGGTCAGGTGCTGGTCGAGTGGATCTGAACACACAGAAACCAATCTTTTCTCTTAATTGTTTCAAAATGCTGCAGAGATTATGTAATGCCTAACAAACTACACCTAAAATTTAGCATTACCATTAGTATTTTTTAATAATATGGCACATTTTTGTTGTGCATGCAATATTTGTAGTTTATTTTTTCATTAAAGATGGCAACTGAAATTGTTGTATTATTAAAACAAAGGAAATATTCATCTATGTTTCCCTCCTGCAAATGAGATTTCCAAACATTAAAGAAATTTGATATTTCTTGGTAGATTTCTGATTACTAGTAGTATTCATTGCCATTTGACTGTAGGGAGAACAAAAAAGGAAGAAATAAATTCACCTTATTGTATTTTATTGAAATTAAACTTAAGCTGTAAAACACAAATTGTTTCACTTCAGGGGAAAAAAACCAAACTCAGAGCTGAGAGGCAGCATGAAATTTTTAAGAATTATGTAAGAAAAGAAGTGATAACAAATAAAAACATAGTAATAATAGAAATACTGGCCTGTACTCACTGACACAGGAAACACCTAAATCTGCACAGTGCACAGGCCATGACACAGTCCTGGGAAATTGGGGTGCCAAGGGAAAGTAGAACACTCCTTGGGAGGACATGAAGGGAGGGCAGCAGAGATGGAACTGCACAGTCACTCCATGGTCACCCCAAGAAGAAAGGTGGAACTGGTGGTTCCAACTCCTATTTTGTACAAGGATCCCAAGACTTAAAGAAGGAAAGTGATGCACAGCAGCTTTTGCCTCTTGATCTGCTTTAATCTCACTTGATCCCAAAAGAGACAGACACCAGGGCAATATATAAATGTGTGTATCTCATGCAGTTGGGTATTTTGGATATTTCTGGGAGGCACTACTGCCTTCAGCCACAGATTCTTGCATCATACAGCATTTACCAAACATGCTGGGCTGTGATTTATCAGAGGTGACCCCACAGTTCTGCTGGGGGCGGTTCTTGTGCTTTGTGTGTTCCAGTTGACACAGTGAAATTGCATTTTCATCTGAATCATCCACATTTAAAGCCTTTTCTTCTCCTCCACTTCCCTGGAATGTGTCTCCACACAAGAGCACTTCCAAGTGTAAAGTTTGTATTGGATGTCTCTGAAGTTCAGAGCTGCCCTGATTAAAGACAACAAATATATCTTGATAAAACATTTTAGTAGACCTGAATTCCAGTTTTTTTTCAAGAGGTTTGTTAGCCTTTGTGTTGGTCCATTCCTATTTTCAAGGCCCAGCCCACCCATCTGTATTTATGTGCAGTTCAGACAGTTTTAAACAGTGTCAGGTTTTTTCACAAATATGTTAAAGAAAATTTTTTTTTTCCAAATTTTAGTTTGAAAATGCAATCTGTCTTTTGTGTAGAACTGGCAACACTGTGGATGTGAAGCTAAAACTATCAGACCACATAAACTTAATAATGTGGTGCAAAGCAAGAACATTTAATTGATTTACAGTGCAGCTCAATATATAACCAGAGTGCTATGAGCAAAGCTGTAAGGTGGCCCATTAGCTCTTGGTGGGCTTTCTCAAGAGCTTCATTCACAAGCCTATTAATTAGCTGGGGTCCTTCAGTGTCCACCATTTAGATTTAAATCACTTGTTTCCCATTAGTGTGTTCTGTGCACTGCAGGCCCATAAAATCAGACATTAATACTTCCATCAGCAGGGCTCCTGGAAGTCAGCTTTAATTATTACAGGTAAAACCTTCCTAATCCTTGCAAACAAAAGTGATTAAAATATAATAAAGTAGAAATTCAGGGATAGTGCTAAATGCTGGAGTATGCTATGATCAAATGCCATCAACTTTATTCCACTTAATAGGAAAAATCAATATATTTTTTTAAATGTCAGAAAATGACATGTATTTTCAAGGAAATTCAGGCAGCAAACAGATACCTTTAAGAGTTTTCAAGTTTTTTAAAATGTTTCATTTTTCATCATATCCTTTCTAGACTTTTTGATCAAGTTCACATGAAAAATAAGCCAGACCATGGCGCTAAATTGACAGTAGTATTTGTTGTGTCACATGCACAAAATAATTATATAAAATTATATTTAATGATTTCTAATATTTAGCTATTTGTTCGAAGTGAATACTTCCATATAAAATGAATTATTGTATTTTTTATTGTCATGCTTCTCACTTACACCTGAGCACAGCTTTGGTTTCATTGCAAACTAAGACCTAAAATTGCTACTTAAATGAAACAGGGGGGTTTTTATGATTTAACTAAAGACTGGATTTCAGCTGCAGTGAAAACAACATTTTCTTGGTTCAGCACTGGGATAAAGTCAGAAAACCTTACAGCTGAAAGGGAGGAAAGTGCTTATTGCAATACCTCTGAATTAGAGTGTCTTGCATTAAAAGACACTGCTGGGTAGCATTCAGGAAATGCTAAGAGAAGATGAGTTGAAAGAGATAAAAATCCATATCCTGCAATGAAGTTAAATGCAGAATTCTGTAGATGCCAACAGAAAACTATCAGGGTGTGCCAGGCTTGGGGCCAGAGGCAGGACTTGTAAAGATATTTGAAGATAGCACTAGATTTTGAGAATCCAAAATTAAAATACTTCACATTAGTGACTACCATGAAATATTTGGTTACATTTTGGAAACCATGTATAATGAAGGTCTGTAAATTAACATACAGAATTACTTTAATCTTTTATCTCCCTTAAAGTCAATGAAAAGCAGTTGAGAAAAGCTCGATGGTTTCATTCTTGCTAGAGTGTTATTAAGCAAAACACCCAGTAGATGCAGTAAATAAAAACCTGAATTTGGCAGCTGACAAACCTCCCTTACACTCTGTCCTGGTGCCACAGCTTTGCCCATTCTTTCACATGCCATTGTAGCTCCTGTTCACTAAGAGCTTTGAAAATCTCTGGAATTCTTAGGAAAAGTTCTTACCTGGGGTGTCCTGTCAGGCCTGAGACTGAAGGGTGGCTCCATCCTTCCATGTGCCACATCCTACAACAGAGCTCTGCAGTTCCCTATTTCAGTACCTGCTTTGTTCAGGAATGTTGGAGAACACACATCTATTTACAATATGTCAGTCACAGCTTCTGAGTATAACAACAGTAAGCTCCAGCAACATCCTCACAGGGAAATACTTCTCATAAACTCTCCTGGATGGATTTTGGAGGCTGTTCCTCTTTGCAGTAAAGAGCCAAGGCTACACATACCATCACTGTTCACAACAAATCAGATCTAGAACAGCAGATGTTCCATTTTAGGTGACAGCATAAGCTCTGTCTTCGGGCTTTGAAGTAGAAACCGCAGACCTGAATTAATTCACATAATAATTTTGATACTGCTGAAATCTATATAACATTGATAAGTTATTTCACTTTTCCTGTTCAGGTGAAAGAATCCTGAAGCCTGGAGCAGTTTGTACATGATATCATAAGCTTTCCATCATCACCTTCCACCTTCAGCAAAATCATTTACTGTCTTTCACTCTAAAGGTTTATTAATTTGATCAAGGGCAAAGGATAGGTAGTATGTTCCACCAGTTAATAAAGTTTATAAAGCACTAGGGGATCTACTTGGATGACAATCATCACAGAAATGCAAGACTTAATCAGACCAAAACCTGCTGCTAATGCCAGAGTGATGTAAAACTCATTTAGAAATTAGAAGGGGTGGCTGAGCAAGCAGACAAAATTGAAAAGTTTTATTATGAGACACAGGTGCAAAGACTTTTAACCTAAGTTAAAGTTAGGCTTTTAAGGCTTAAAAAGAAAGTACTGTGAAATGCACTTGAGGTGAATAGTTGAAAGGCTACTCAGACGTAAAGAATCTGCTGATCTTAAGACTTTACAAATGGGGGGGTAGGAGGCTCCAGCAGAGAAAAAATATTTGAAAAAATATTTAAACACTGAAGCTCTATCAACATTGCATGCACTGAATTGCAATAGAAGTGACAAAACTAGAGGGCTTTAAAAGAGCACTGTATAAACCAATGAGGATTCAAAGTGCAAGCTGGAAGCCGATGTGAGCAGACTCACCAGAGGTGTGGCTGTGCTCAGAGTGGCTCTGGACTCCCAACACACACAGCCTCAACAACAACAGATCCACGTGTGTGACAGCATTCATTTGCCAAAATACACTGATATTCAAAGGGAACTAAAGAATGAAAACACTCACTCTGCTGCACTCCAAGATAACTCCCCTGGTTTCAGTGTTGTGGGGGTTTATTTTGTAAATAAATGGGGTGGTGTAACAAGTGTTATTACAGTGCCATCTAGTGCAAACCAGGCCTTGGGATGAAGATGGCAGATGATGAAATATCTGCACCAAGAGTACCACCACTGCCTGCCTACGAAGGGCAAAGTCTCTCCACTCAGGCCACTGTAGCTCCTTGCAGGGAGTTAGGGAATCTGGCTTAATTAGAAGAATATTTCCAGTCTTGCCTTTGGGTGAATTGTCACTCTGAAATCAGTGTCACACATTTTAAGTGCCACAATATGTGTTGGGCTACTTTTTCTCCATCATAGTTACTTGCTTCTTCCTCTGACACACAAGTGAAAAGAGCTTTGTGCTGACAAAATGAAAATGGTCTGAACATGAGCAAAATAGAACTCTGATTTGCTGGAATGAGAAAAGGCTATGATCAGCTTAACAAGTAATAGCCTGTGAAATACTCACTCCTTCAGACAGATGGGTACTTGGGCACGGGCCAATTTTGTACCTGCAACTGCTCACAGAACAGAGGAAGCCCCTTTCTCTCATGATACTTTAAATACTGACAAGGTGGTCAATGCATCAGCTGACAAGCTGAGAAAGAAAGAGAAGCAGTTGTTAACTGTGCATGCTGCTTCTGCTGAATTCTAAAGTGAACCTCTTAGTCTCAACCTGTGGAGGTTTTGCAAATTCTTTGAGGAGGCCATAGAAATTCCAGCTGCTCAGAAATCTACAAAGAGAACCTGGTTAGTTACTGTGGATGCTGGTGACCTTGGGTCATCTCAATCAGATCCTCAGAGGAACTCTACGCAGAACAAGCCACTGCAAGATGCTGCCTTTATCACAGAACTTTTCTATTCTATCTTTTGTAAAGACAGATTTGGGTCCAAAATGAGAATGCCTGTTCATATCTTTGCTGTGCAAATGACAAATACTCATTAAATCTGCAGTAGTTTCCATGTGAACCCTGGAGACAAAAAAAGTTCTAAGGCACAGCTGCCATTCCAGCTTCAGAGCAGTTTTATTCACTTAACTTCCTTCAAAATTATAGTCTTGTATAAATTTTGTAGGCAATACAGAAAAGCATAAAACTGCCTATAAAAATTATGAGAGAATTGCTTTGTGCCACATGAGCTGTCCCTTTTCCTTCCCAAGGAAGAGCACCCAAAATCCATGAGTTGAGCAAGGACAGGAGGTGCAATTCCACTGAGAGCAGTGTGTGTTCCACAGCTCCTTGCAGGAATGCATGAACAGGTTTCACTCTGGCTACACCCACTGCCCCTCACAGGTTGAGGTCTGACCTCTGCAGCCTGACAGATACAATAAATCCTGCTCATTGTACACCAAATGAGAAAATTCCTCTTGAAATCCCAAACCACAAAGGAGGAGCAGCACATCTCTCTCCTCTCCTGCCTACAACCCAATAAGCAACCTCCCCCACAAGTGCACTTTGTAAGAGAAGTCAATGATACAATTCCTGCCTTCCTAGCAGACACAATGCATGCAAAAAACATTTCCTGTATTTGTTTACCTTCTTAAGTTCTTCATGCAGTGATTCATTAAAGTAATGTCTGGGCCCACCATGGCTTTGTTGGATGGTCTCAATGGCCAAAAGCCAAAATAAAGGAGATGTTTTGGACCTCTCCGATCCTGAGCTGGCCAGGGACTTGTTTCATGCTCTGGTCAAACTGCTCTTGTAGCTCTCCTTCCTGAATGCATGGAAGAAATCCAAGATTTTTGTTCTTCACTAGCTCCTTCCACTTAGATATTCTGTATACAGAAGTCCCATATAAATCCCAACCCCTTTGTTTGGCCACTTATGGCTCCCTAGAGTCACATTACAATAGCTTTGATTAAAATACAAACCAAGTGAGTAATTGCAGGCTTTTTAATTTTACAGTGTCACTTTGTCATTGTAATGGATATGTTGGAACATGAAAGTCTCTTAATGAATTAAAGGAAATGCATATTTAGAAGGACTTAAAACTGCCCATGACCAGCAACCTCATACACTCACACAAAAATAAGAGAGGGAGAACAACTTTTCTTGTCAGTGATGCAAACCCCTAATAAAAATGATGAACTGTGTGTCCTCCTGATGGCAACTCTCACAGTGCCCTGTGGCTTCATTGAATATCATTAAGGAGAACTTCTGTGCACTTATTTTGAACTGGGTCCTCCATCTCTATATATCCAAAAGGCTGGAAAAAAGTTATTTTTCCAAGAGAGTTGAATAGAAAATAAAAAGGAAAGCACTTAGTTAATATAGTTTATCCCCTCCAATCTGTAACATCTCAAATTAATAACCCTTAAATTTCAGGAATGTTGTTTCCAGGAAGCAGGTGCTTGTTTTCCCTTCTCTCTGCTGTTCATCACTCAGAGTGAGTTTCACAAAAGACACAGTGAAAAGCACATTGCAGTGAAAGTGCTGGAACATCATTTTCATTGTGAAGACCTAATGAGTAGATCTAATCACACTTGGACTACCCCTCTGGTAAGCAGAGCAAACCCAGGTATCATTAAGGAAACTGATAAATTTGTCCTGATGCACAACCAAACATGTAGGAAATCCATTCTGGCAGCTGTTGTAAATGGCAAAATCCATGGCTGAGTATTTTTTGTTCTTTAAAGGGCAGCTGAGTAAAATAATTATTATGGATTTACACACATATCACAAAAGTAAAGTTGGCTGGTAGAGGGAATTTCATAAAGGAGAGATCTGATCCCATCCCATCTCTTTGAATCCACCAGACTGTAAAAACAACAATAGGCAACAGCAGATCCCCAGTGCCACTGCTGCAGTCATGCCACAGAGTATTTATGGTATTTATGCAGCATTGTCAGTACCACTTTTATTCATCATGTAACACGGACCAGATTAAACTGAATTTTGTAACAGAACACCTCTTTTTCCTTCTGCTTTATGCATGAAAATTACATGCATGTGTGTGCATAAAAAAGCAAAAATTAAATCAAATTTTATCCCTTGAAGGGAAGGCATTTCTGGGCATTAGAAAAGGAACTGAGCTTAAAAATAAAAATAAAATAATAGTAATAATTTTTAAAAGACCAGAAACAAAATGTTTTTCTGCATATTTCAGAGCTACCAAGGCAGGAGCAGAGCTTTTTTCATGGCTCATTGCTCCCCTCCCAGTGTCTCTTGGCATATACACATGACTCGTAAAGATCTCTGGGTTTGGTGGTCTCTGCTTTACATGGCAAAGCAATTTCTGCAGCTGAAAAAGCAGAAGATAACACTACACTAAGCTGTTTAATGCAGCTGTGACTCTTGCTTAGACATCCCTGGCAATTTGTCAAGTTGCACTGTCAGAATGACTCAATTTTTTTCCTGATTTTAGCTTAAATCCTCAGCTGTGCCAAGCACCTGAAATTCGCAGTGATTAGAAAATGGGAAGTATTCAGTAACTTCTCTTGCCGCCCTGAGATCAGCAGCTCACTGCACACTCTGAGGATTTTAATAGCTTTTCCCTGGCATTTATGCACTGACCTTTTAGGAAAGCTCTTTCCATCTCTGAGAGATGCAGCTCTGCTTGGACTTGGGCAAACACAGTGGCAGAGTGACACTGGATTTGGGAAAGGGAAATACACATTTATACCCTGCACCTCCTTGCACAGGGCTCCTCCCACTCCCACTGAGCCTACCCAAGGTGATGTATTCTGCTGATTTCCACCCCATCCCACCCCCATCCTTTGGGGCTCTTTAACAGTGTCAGCACCACTCCACTGAGCCCCCCAGGTGTTACTGGGATTGTTATTTACTCACAGACTGCATTGAGTAGGAGTCCAGTTCAGCCAAGCCTTGTGCACCCCTCGCAGTGATGTGTGCCCATGGTCAGAGTGGCTTCAGTGCAGTAACAGAAGGGCAGGCACAGGGAAAGGACCAAGGCTGGACTCACTGGCTCCTGCCAGACCACCACACTCACTACTGCCTTACTCAGGGCAACTCATCTTTGTCCAAAATCTAGGTTTTTTTGCACAGAAATGTCCCAATCCACACCTCTGTAAGATCAATTTTTTGCCCAAATACTCTGAGCAAAAACTATTAAATGCAGTCAGTGCCTGTCAAAATGAGCCTGTCACAACCACTAATTCTATAACACTTGCAAAAATATCCCCATTCCCCAAGTATGTTTATTTGGAAAACAACTTGTAATATGTGAAGGAAATAAATATACTTTAACAATTTAATTCCCTTCACTTGAATATTTTTTTGCTAAAAATCACTTCTTTTTCCAAAAGCAGTATGTGTTTGATAAGTGTCAAATTGACTCTGCTTCCCTTTTTTAGCAAAGAGATGTATATTACGAAATAAAAATGCAAACAATTGTTCCTCCTGCTTGCTATTCATTGGTCAGATACTGAAAGTCTCTTTATGAATAACATGAATTGATGTTCTTGTCAGCAGCAACAATATTTACAGAACATATGTTACATTAAAGATGAAATTGAAAGTAAAGATGTGATTCTGCTAAAAAAGACATTGAAACATGCAGACTATCTCACCCTTGCAAAGACTGCTCACCTTTTGTCAAGATGTTTTCCTTAGTATTCATAACCCTTTTGTATTTGATGTTGACTATTTAAATCCATTATTACCTGTCAAATTGGGTCTCTGCAAACATTTGTGGTATCAGAAGGAAATAAGCAGCAAGTTATTACAAAGCATAACAAAAACCTGGGATACAGAAAGTTCCACCATTCAGTTAAGGATGTTCCTTGTGAGAAACACAGAGAAAATGTTCTGAAAGGGAAGTCCTGAACTACTGGAGCTCCTCTGATTCCCTGCAGTCTTTCAGTGCAGTGCAGGAGCTCCTGCACAGGAGCTTTGTGCCCAGTGTCACCCATAAAACTGACACAGAGCTGATCCCAGAGCAAACTGCAAAGGTTCCATCAATACCACTGAGCACAAGAGGAAATTTCATCTGAACAAATTTATCTCCAGATTTTCATGGTGGGAAAACTATGGTGTCAATTCCTTCCAAATATTCTGTTAAAAAAGTAACTCCTTAACTCATGAAAGGAGAAGAGCGATGCATTTGGCATAGAGTGGATAGAAAATGATCACATTTTATTATTCACTTGGAGATCAATAAATACACCCCCACAGCCTTTGAAAGCCCAATCAAAACTCACAACTCATAAAATCCAAATTAAATTTCTTTTTTTTCGATACACAGAAGCATAATGCATCAAAATATACCACAAAAAAATCCGAGAGACAATCTAGATTGGTTTGTAGATGCCATTTGATCGAGGAGAGAATTCCACCAGGGCAGAGAATTCCAGAGCCAGACACCTCAGAGCAGTCTATTTTTGTCTCCTTTGTCTCAAAGAGAAACCAACCCTCTTCCCAAAGGAAGGAGGGAATCAGTTCAGGAGATTATGGAGGAGCCTCCCATAAGCTCATGGTAGAGAAAAGAAAGTGTAAAATAGACCATTTAACACAAATATTTTGAAATTATGAACTAGCTGACACAGGCCACTTAATAGAATTTACACAGTAGATGTTAACAAAATACATCCCTGGCGGAGCAACTCCCTCCACCCCAAAATACCTAAGTCAAGGAATAGAGTGTAATGAGTAAAATATATTGATTAGGGAAAAAGCATCAAACATAAAACCCAACAGCAAACCCAAACAAACAAAACAAACCCCAAAACAACAACAACAAATCAAAACCAAACCAAGAGTACAAGACAGGACATCCGGAGAAAGAGGGAGGATGTAATTAATATTTTACCACACATTTCATCCAGAAAAAAAAAGAAGAAAACTATTTCAAAGGACTACTGCAAATTTAAAAAATAAATAAATTCTGATGTTGCTGAGTATATGCAGTAGGGACCGTGCACAAATGGAGAGCTGATGCTTTTAACAGGTTTTTCTGTTACAGGTCCATTCAAAGCAGACAATTTTGGAAATAAAAATAAGGAAAACTCTGTGGAGGAAAATACTTCTCTCTCACAGCAGTGAAAATGAAAACAATATTAATCATATGCCTCTAGAGAATCTGGTATTATGAGTGACAAAAGAAAAGAACCCAAATAATTCAAATGTATTTCAACTATGATATATGCCCATTAATATTCCTTTCTCTCAAATTTTACATCTCTCCTTTCTTTCCTCAATAAAATCAGAAAACAGCTTATGAGGAAGGATGGAAGACAAAATAAGAAAACTGAACGGAATTGCAGCATGTAGGTAAAAATTAAGCCATGCTTTGAGCCAAGGCAATTTTTTGAATGGATTTACGTTATTGCATAACTGAGGTACAGTGCCGTGATTTTGGACAGATCTGCTGAGCAGCATATTCCCAAAGCCAAGCAGAAAGTGCACAGTTACCCAGAAAATAAGAAATAGTCCTAATTTTTCCATAATAATGAAGTTGTCATCCTACAAAATGCTAAAATTTATATTTTTTGGTGAAAACACACTTTTTTTTTTTTAACATGCTTGTAAACATCACGCTTTTCTGCAGACTGTTTACATATCTGGCATCAGCAGACTCACACAGCTCATGGCAATACTTAGCAACCCAAGATGATGCCTAAGAACTCCCCCTTTAGTTTGAGGCAAAGAATGTAATTTTCTTCTAACTGCACAATGAAAGAGGTACAGCCAACAGTCAGATACCTACAGCCAGTGCAAGGAACAAGAGAACAGCAGAAAAATCATTCTAATTTTTAATAATAAACCTGAAATAGCCAAACTGCCCTTAACCAGAGGGATAAAACTCCACACAGAGATGAAGGTTCAATCCCCCTTTGGATGAAATAGTTGATGAACATCCTCAGTGGAAATGCCATTCTGTGCCTGCCAGCACTTGGGACAAGGCTGGTAAGGGATTTCCCTGTTCAGTTCCTCCAGGAAGGTGTTGGTTGTGACCCAAACCAGTCACACTCATGCCTCCCACCAGCCCTGCTGACCCACACAGACAGCAGCTCTCACTCTGCACTATGATCCTGGCCTGGCCCCTGTTCACACCTCCCATCTCATCCCTGCCTCCAGATCCACAGGGATAAATCGACCTGAGCCTTCTGTCTCCATCCCACCCTGCTCCCCAGCTCACCCAGCAAAGGGATGCTTTGTTCATGGAGCCCTCTCCCTTCCAGAGCTGCTCCCTGGCCCTCGTTTTTCACTGAGCTTCCCCAGCAGAAACAGCACAATGGCCTTCCTTGGAACTCTCCTCAAATTCCCAGTGCGGACACACGTGTTTGGAAAAGAGATTTTCCTGAGTAAATATTGGACATTGTTCAAAAAACAGTTCTTGCTACAAAGAACACAACCACTAATTTAGGAACATGTTTCTGTTTTATCAAACCCAATATCTGCTTTCTAAAAACATGATTCCCCTCCTACCAGGCTGCTGACCAATATATTCTGTTGCTTTTCACTGAAACTCATGATCATGCTGTGTTTTCATGTGGAGATGAAAATTGGAAAATAGGTGTACTGGTTTATTCTGTCATCCTGACAATCTGACTTTGCCTTGTGATGTTTTAATCCACTTTCCATACTTTCAACATTAACAACATCTGACAAACTTTTTCTCACCCTTGAAGAAAACATCCTCATAAATGACCTTATACTTTGTCTGAGCCTTGGAACAAGAATTTATTTCCTTTTATCACTTCGTACTAAAAAGGAAGAAAATGAGCCATTATTTAAAAGGGCTTTCCTCCCCTCCCTTTTAATTCTCCTTAGGAATAACAGTTTCTCTTCCTTTTATCTTTTCCTTCTGAACTACAGGTACAGTTCTATTACAGCACTTGCTGATGCCTTTAAGCACACTATTTCAGCTCAAATGCATTCTTCAAATCAATGAAAATGAATTAAATTAGTACCTGCAGGCAAAATAAATGAAATAAAATGTACAATAAAGCAAGTCTTAAATGTTTTTCTCTGTGCAAAAACAGTAATATTCAGTGACTGACATTCAAATAAACAATTTTGTGCCACTAAAATGAAATATCCAAATCTTCATTTTTTTTCTTTTTAAAATTTAAGATTTTTTCAGTGTCAGTATTCCAATAGAAAAATGTAATAATCCATTTTCCTACAGAGAAAAGTAAGGTAGAGGACCCACATTTATGTTTGAAAGAATTATACCACTAAAAAAAATACTGGTTTTCCAGGACCTAAAAGTGAATTTTTTCTTTACCCATAGAAGAAAACAAAATCAGTGGAAAAAGCATTCATGCAGATTCACACCCAAGGTGATGCTGTCAATATGGTATTTTTAGGAGCAGGAATTGTGCACATCCTGGGCTCTACTTTGAACACGAGTAAGGATTTGAATTTCTGATACAATTATCCACAAGAAGCAAGGCTGAGCACACATCCACATTTAAAATGAGACAGTGACTATTCAGTAAGGTTGTCACCTGTGATTTTCCTAAATGAAATTAGGATTTGTGCCCGTTCTTATTGCTAAGTGTTCAGCATCACCTCAACATCCTTGCTTACAAATCTGAACTACGTCTTATGAAACTTCCTCATCTAAACCACAACCAAAAACCCACCTTGATTCAAAATAAAGGTTCACTGCCTTAGAGGTCCCTTAGAAAAATAAATAAATTGTGGAAACAAACTTTTTGACAGCTACTATTTGCACAGCATTAGCAATCTAATCTGTGTGGAAGCCAGAAATCCAAGAGGAAGGAATTATTTCAGGAAGTAACAAGGCTGCATTAGTGCCATGAATGCATGGACTCGCAGGTCGAGATCAGGCAGAAGTCCCAAGGGATACTTCACAGTTCCCTCTCCCTTCTTCCAAATTATCTAAAGGAAAAAGGGTTTAAGCATCTGCTAGAATTAATTCTTCCTTTGAAAAATAAGAAATTTGAGAATACAGGATAATACAGGAAAAAAAAGTTTTCTGACTTGCTTTCCTTTACTCTTCCTGCCTAAAGCCTACCTAATCACCTTACTTAGTCCCAGCCACTGAGCACCTCATGATTTTCCATGTATTAAGAAAGGAACATTCTAGATGAGACATGAAGGCAAAGTTACTTGTCCAAGCTGCCCTCAAGTCCACAGATTTCTCAAACTCCAGCCTAATTCCATGACCAACAGCCCATCCCTGGCTTTGCAATAGCTGAAAAGCCAGAGCCCATTCCAAAAGCTCATTCTGAGTTTGATTTTAGCCCAGCTAGTGCTGCCTCCAAGAGAACTCATCTTCTGAGCATGTGGGGAACCCTGTGGCTGCCAGGCTGAGCTGCTGACACCTCCCCAGAGCCCCTGGACAGCCCGTGGAGAGCTGGCAGCTCCCCATGCCCAGAATTCACCCCTCGGCTGCCCAACAGTGCCTGGTGCTGGGAAAAACCAAAACCACATCCTGCCCAATGGGACACCTGCTCACAGGCAGGCCCAGATGAAACCTCAGCCCTGGAAGGCCTTCCTTATGAATTGAAAAAGGATGGGTTTTGTGGGCAGCTATTTTTAATTTTTTCTTTTCAAATACCCGTGAAAGCATCTACTAATTTCAGATGATGTCACACAGAGAAAGTGACTGAGCACACTTTTTTTCCTAAGATTTGAAACAGACTAAAAAGAATAATTATTTCCTCTTATTTTTTTAATGAGAATTGCCAGCCCCTCAGCAGGTGGAAGGACACTGCCTGCAGGAGCTTTTTTGTTGGCTAAAAACTTGGTTCATATAATCAGCATGGTAATTAGCAAGCTCTTTGCTATTAAAAGGAACTCATTACTGCTATATTTTGCTGATTGATCCATACTCATGAAGTAATTTAAAAATGTAAAAAGCATTTCGCGAGCCACTTAAAATCTTCAATATGAATATTGAGACAATGTAACTGACAGTTGTCTTTGACTAAACTTCAATCTGTAATTCTTTAGCCATTCAAGCAAATCCACGGGGAATTGGAAAATGAAAATAACTCCCTGAAGTCATATCTTGTTCTCTGCCACTTGTCAGAATTCCATTGCAAGGGATGGGCCTTTGTATCAAGTCCATGCTCACATCAGATTCTGTGACATTTTTAGAGGTGATCTTGCAATCAAACACAGAGGCCAAGTTCCCACACAACTTGTTGGAGTCACTGGATTGCCCTGGCTGACTCTGATCTTGCTGCTCTTTGCCCTCAGGGCTCATGGGAGGTGTGCCCTGCCCATGAAGTCACACGGAGAGATGGCCCACTGAGAGGCCATTTGAAGGAGAAATCACCTTTACTCAAAATGAATGATTAGCATGGATCTCAAACTGCTGTAGGATGAGTTACTTTCAACTTTGGACCCTCTGCCAGGTTTTCTCATGCTTCAAAAAGAACTGATAAATTATCCAACAATTTCGAATATTGAAGTGCCAAGAGGAGGGAGAAGAATGAAGGGAAGATGACAAGAGGGTGGACACATGTCAACTGTTCAAAGAATTTCCCTTATACAGGGAAATCTCAAGTGAAATTCTGCCTCCAATTAAGTCAACATAGAGCTCATTGAACTCAACAGTGCCAGGATTTCATCCTTGACCTGCTGCCTTGAACTCCATCCTTTAGTGCTTCTAACAAACAGCCTGTTCCTTTCCTCCTGACCAGCTCAGGTGCCACTTCATTTCCAAAAGCTGGCTGTGGCTCTGAGGCTGACACCGTTCTTCTAGGCATAAAAATAGAATTGCCATGGCAATGCAATCTGCTATTTATAGGCTCCACGACAGCCCCAAATTCTTTTACAACCTGAGAGGACATCACTAGGAACTGAAAGAGATACATTTTTGACAGGGATCATAAGTAACTATGGCTGGCCCAATTCACTCACTACTAAAGTAAAAAGCAGATTTCAGTGAGAGCTGGGTCTGGCTCTACAATCGTGGTCACCAGCACCTGCAATAGGAAGGGAATACAGATTTCAGCTTAGACATTCATGAGAGTCAAGATCTGCCCCTGTCCTGGAGGGCAAAGGACAACCACACCCTGTTCCTGTACTTCTGTGTAAATCTCAGGGGCACTTGATGTGGAAAACTGATTTCCACAGCTCAGCTGGGTGATTTTCATTCCATGCTCCCACAGGCAGATTCTCCTGCCAGCACTAACACTGCCAATGTGCTGTTCAGAGCAATTCCTTTAAGATAACAAATTTCAATATTTAAACATCTATTTCCCTTCTCTATTCCTTCCCATTTCCATATTTTGAAGATGAAAGGATTATGCTATTTCAGCCTTTGCTCTTGATTTTTAGTGTATTAAGTATTTTTAGGCTCTTTTTTCCACCCACAAAAGTAAGTGCTTATAACATTCATTTTGCTTTAAGAAATTTATTCTTGCTTTCAAGCTGCGGAAACAACTCTTACCGAGTATTATTTTTATCTTCCTTAGAGATGGATGATTTATTTTTAATTGCTTCTTTAGGTCAGGATGCTGCTTACCAGAGTGTCTGCATTTACAGTGTTCATTAATTTAAGCTTTTTTAAAAAGTAATATGTCAAGTCACGTTTTTCCTCCTGGAAAAGGAAGTCATGGTAGATAGGACAGATCAATTATTAATCAGCATTAACTGAAAGCAAAAAAAAAAAAAAAACCAAACCAAAAACCAAAAAGCATCTTAAAAACTCAAGTGCTCTGTAGAATGAACTTATACCAGGTCATACTTTTCCAGCAGAAACTCTCCTAGGAAATGAAAGCACAGGGAGATGGAGCTCTAAATGCTCCTATTGAGCTCCTCTGCTTCTATTTCAACACACAAAACAAAAATCCCACTTAAAATAAAAAAAATAAGGAAGAAGGAAAAAAAAAGAGAGGTAAACATAAAAGAGAAAGAACAATCTCCAAGGTTACACAAAAATGAACATGAAAATAGAGACCACAGCCCGCTCTCCAAAATATTAAACTCCAGTTAATCCCAATCCAGCTGTCCATCCCCTCAAAATTAATAAATTAATTTATTCATAGAAGTCCAGGACCCTAAATCCAGCAAAAAAATTGTATCACCCACAGAATTGCAAATAAATTCACCCTTTTTAATTTCCTGTCCTTTAAATTAACAAATATGAAAAAAGCACATGTAAAATCTCTTGAAAAAAATCTTTGCTTCTCAATCTTACATATTTATTACAGGGAGCACAGGAGAAAGCCCATAAACATCCATAAAATGATTTATCATCTGTTCTGCTATGAAGCAGTGTATTGAAAGAAAAGCCAGCCCAGAATTGCCTTGAAAATGTGAATCAGTGATCCAGTATTCCCTATATTTTATATAAAGCACAAAAATAGCTTTGAACGCTAAAAAACTTTACTTTTGTCTTTTCATTCTCTGTTTGGGAAAGTAAATTTGGACATGATAGTGTAACTTCTGCACTGTGCTGAACTTTCTGCCAGAGAATAAATTCAGTATAGAGACGAGAGTTCAGCTGTTTCTACAAATAAATAAAAGTTAGTGTAACAAATAAAGAATACCTTGTGTCAGACACAAAAGAAAAGAGTCCACAAACCACACAAAAACTTTTCTCAATAATCATCTTTCACTTTGAATAACAGCATCAAACCCTAGAAATGCAGCCACTTTTAATCCTGGGATATTCTGCTGAGCACCAACACGTTCTCATCACTTCCATTTCCCCGAGATCTGCCTCAGATCACATCCCTGAAATTCTATTATTTGGAACTCCTCCTCTGTCTATTATTTCCTGTTTTACTACACTTTTAAAAACTAAATAATGGGGGTTTGTTTCTTTGAACCAAGGACAAGGCTGTTATGGAATCAGGAGGACCCCATTTTAACAGTGTAATCAGAATATACTGCTTTATTTTCCTTCTCTTTTTTTTTTCAGTCACTTTGGTGCCATATGCAGTTTTTGTATTTTCCTAGCAGACCTGGTTGGTATATTCTGCAGGATCTATGGTTTTATTCCAGTTTACCAGCATATCTTCTGTTCCACTCAGACTCATTTTCTGCCTGTTTTAACTGTTTGTCTCATAACAGGCAAGTCCCTTCCTTAGAAAATGTCACTCATGGGCCTTCAGTGCTTTATGAACCACCTCTGACTTTGTGCCAGCAGTCTTGTTTTTTAAATAACTAATTTATTCATTACTCTAGGCTAAAGTCACTTTTATTATCAAGTGAGTCTACAGTGTGAGCTGAACTGCTTTCCTCTTTTATCACAGAGCTTATCTCATGGACCTGACCTTGTGGACAGAGGTCAACCTGTACCAACACACTGAATGTCAGAACTGTTCCCAGTGGGGCTGACAAATCCCCTCTAAGTGAGCCCTGGGAGCTGTACCTTACTTTGGGGATGTACTCCAGTGTGGGAGCTGAGGTCAACTGTCCTGCACAGGCAAACCTGAGGAAGATATTTCAGTGAAGCCTATGTTGTCGTGTTAAAGAACCAAATAGATTCACCCTGCTCACACTTGTTAAAGCTTCTCTGCTTTGTAGTGTCCCTAGAGTGAAATTCTGAAAATACAGAGCAGTATTTTAGAAGCCTAAGTTTTCTCCTGTTCCCAACATCTCTGCTGTGTCTGGCAACAGAGGATAAAGTGAGCCCAGACAGAACACAGAACAACTTCTGTGCTCTGACATATTACATATCTTAAATTTAGATAATAAATAATTATCTAAATTATTGCTCACTGCTCACTGCTACACTGCATTCATGGCATTCTTTTCATATTATTCTTGATAGTAAAAAAGGTTGTGTTATTTTTGTAAAGATTTTATATGTACCCCGCTTAAGCTAATGATGGCAAAGAAGTCATTCTGTCTGGGATTAGTGGAACTGAGAACTCTGACCTTACATTGCTCCCATTCTGGGCTGGAAACTGCCTGCCAACATTTTACCTGCTCCTCTGGCACCTCTTTATGCTCTTAATTTTCAGGACAGGAATTTCTATTTATTTTAATATATTTGTTTTAAACATAATACAGAATTAGAGAAGGACACTGTGAAAACTAGACCCTTTTTATAATGTGTTTTCTTTTATCTTTTCAGACTTCACTTCAGTAAACACATGAAAATTTCAAATTCCTTCTCTTCACACAATGCATCTTCACCACAATGCCATGACACACTTTGCCACTGCTCAGTATAACTGCAATAATTAAAGTGAAAAAAAAGAAAGAAAAATGAAGAGTCTGTAGTAGTATACAAAAAAAAGGACTAATATGAATGGAAAGGCAGGACCAGGCCTCCTTATTCTAGCTAATACAATTATTGTTTAATGATAATAATTCCCAGCTTAATAAGACACACACAGTTGCCACTGACAGCAATGCAGATTCCTGTAACAGGGGACAAAATTATATACATGCATTTACATAAGCACTGCAAAAATCACCCCTTTTTCACCTTTCTTCTCAGATAATCTCACATCAACATCATTAAAATAATCTACATCCCTGGCTCGAGAAAAGTAAAAACCCTCTGCAATTAGCCATTTCCTCTGAATGAGCTTTGAAGCAAAATCTGCATTTTTATTCACAACTACTTCCTTTGCTAAATACACAGGGATATGTTTCAATAACTGAAATCAGTGTGTTTGCTCTCAGTTGCACAGATCAGTTCAGACTGGTTGTTTATTTAACTGAACAAGCATTCCACAGCAATTTGTGACAACCAAGATTATCATCTGACATCCCTGAGACTGGCCCACAGAGACACACTCACGGAACTGTTTTCAGAAGTTAGTTTGGTAAATTGAGAAAAACATCTACACATTCAGTGACTCAGGAAGAGCTTTCTACTTATGTGAGCAGGGGCTTAGTATAATAAAACTACTATTTCCTGTGTCTGCTGAAAATCTCATACTGAAAACCCCAGTATCCCACTACCTATTTAACACACACCATTACACTTTGTCCACCCACCACAGACCTAGATCTTCTCTCTTCTCCTATCTCTTCTGATGAAAAATCTGTAATTTGCAGTAGAAACATTTGGTGTGAATCTTTAAATGTTCTTTATAATACTAAGTTTCATCCTAACTTTAAAAAAGTTTTCTAATTCTTTCCAAATTATATTCTGATTTTTCCCTCAGTAAAGAATGCTTTGTAAGTTTGCCTCAGCAGATTTCATTAGTATATGTCTGCTTCTTGCACCAAGGGTCACTAAAAGTATCAAAATGTGAAATATAACCAATCTAAAAACTTGGAGTAACTCCACTGGGAGCCATTAGGAGCAGCCCCAATAGCATAATTATTCTCGTAACTAAGCACAAAAAGAGAGGAAAAGGCTTTTATTTATCCTTTCTATATATAAAGGACAGAAAATAAAGGCATCACATGAAAAACAAGCAGATGACTAAAAAAAACCAACAAAATCTTTTGCATTATAGGCAACTTTCCACAAGCTACTGTTGAAGCAGGTGGTTAAAAATAGCCATGAGATCATTTAGGTGATTAGGACAGTAGGCAATTAGCTCAATTCAGGCACAGGTTACACACTTATCACACACAGAGATCAAGCTGCAGTGTGAGAGCGGGGCCAGCTTTTTGTTCTCAGTGTTTTTAAACTGGCTGCTGTCCCCTCCAGTAACACAGACCTGCAGCACCCAGCCCAGGCCGAGGCAGGAACACACAATATGTCACAATTTATTGGAGAATCAGCTCCTACAATTCAACTTAAGCACCCAGATGAGAAAAGGCTACGGGCGAAGTCTCTGCACAGCAATTGTAAGGGGGAGGCAAGGGACAAAGTTATGACATGGGGATGCTTTCATTGCATTAGCTCTTAATGGCGTGGCTCTGTATTGCCAACAGCTCCAAGCATCACAAAAAACCTCTTCCTTTGCCATTATCTGCTTTATACTGGTTTAAAGCTGGTTTGAAGCCAAGGTTCAGCAACCTTGCATCAGGGAAAAGCTTACAGGAGAGCATAACAATGATCAAGATCTGTATTATACACCATAAAATTGAGACAGAGTGATTTCCTTCGTCATTTTTTTAATGTCGCCCTCTTATTCTGCCACTTCACTGAGGTTTCATAGCATATCTACACACAAAGTAGCAGGTGAGAGTTTTTGACCCTGCATCAAGCAGCAAGCTTGGCTCAGGTGCTACTCTTCCCTTTCCCTGCTTCTGCTTTTTTTTAGTCTAGGAAGATGGCCATTCTGACAAATCAATAATTTATAGTCCTCTGAAATGTTATAAATACTCTATTTCTGTAAGCTTTGCACTTAACTGTGAGAGATTTGTTATCAATCCCAGAAGACTAAGTTGCTACAGCATGTACAGCTAAAGCTTTAAACAACACCTGGGGTTTGACCAACCAAAGGCAAGGCAGTGATATTTAGCAGCCTGGGAAGTGGAAGTAACTCCTGTGGGGAGAATTTCTTATTCCCACCCCCACCAACATTGTCAGCTGGGCACCAGACACAAGATGGAGTTCTTCAAATTGCAAGAAATACATAAGCAAAGCAAAAGAAGCTGGGATTGTCCCTTGTTCACAGTTTTTAGTCAAAGATGGTCATGAAGTTGGAAAGATTTGTTTCCATCTTCAGGTGCCATAAAAAGCAAATAATATGTAATAGTGGAAGCCAGATGGGAGTCAAACACATGCCCTTCAAGAAATGTCAGGGAGTTTTCATGAAATGTGAAGAGGAAAAACAATAGGAAGGGAGAAAACCCTCTCCCTCAAACTGACATTTTGATGATGCTCCAGGCAACTTTTTAGGCTTTAGCTGCTGCCTTGCTGAGCAGCCTTTGATGCTGCCCCAGGCAGTTCTCATCTAGCCTTTGGCTTCTGCTTGGTCAGACACCTTTTGGTGCCATTTCTGATTTGTGTGAGCAGATCTTATCAATTTCCCATATATTGGACACTTTTTGTCCATCTCACAGTTATGTAAATCTTTGATGTAATCTTAGGCATGGTCTTTTAATTTAATTTACTTCAATAGGTTTTTTTCTTTCCTCTCTACAACTGACTCAGAAAATTCCATTCTCTCTGCCCAATGGAATGCTTCACATGCTTTGATTTTTCATTTTTTTTCTTTTTTTTTTTTTTTGTGCAGAGTGAGGAAACATGCTTTCTTTGTATTTATCTCTTATTTGAGTATTTTACACAGAAAGCATTGAGTGCATGTCTGTCAGAAACAGATATTCCATGCCCTTCTGCTCCAGGCAATTCATCTTGGCCTTATCGAGCAGGGCTGTAAGAGATTTAGAATAAGATGGCTGCTGATGCTGTGAACACTTGCTGATTACTCCTGCATTAATAGAAAGAGTACTAAAAAGCTGCCAGCAGATCTCTTCTTCATGATACTTGAATTTAGTTCTTCCTTGACTGAAAAAGACCCGAATTTAGATTAGACTGTAGCACTGAGCTGTCATCATTCCCACTAGTTTGAGCAGCAGTACAGAAATGTTTGACCAATCAAATATTCCTAGATTTTTTTCCTCATTTTTACTGCCCATTTTCATTCCTCACCTTTCATATACTTTCCTTTTGATCACATCCTGTGACTTTTCAAAGCCACAGACCAACTTCAAAGAACATTCAAAGAATGTCTAACCATCAAAAGGTCTCCATAATTTTAACCTTAAACAAACTGTATTGCATACACAAATCTATCTTCTAATTTATATGTGCCACACCACGAGACCAAAATCACTGTAATGGACATCAATTCTGCAAAGGAAGCACTGCAGACATTTGGAGCTTCTCTCAGAGTAGGGTGCACTTACCTAAACAGCTGATGAATAACATTTCACAGGTGAAGTTTGGTGGTTTATTTTGCTTGGTTTTTTTATTTCTGAGCAAGTTTATTTAGGGAGAAAAAAATTATCAACAATGCAAATCCAAGAAACAAATATAAACCCTAATGTCAAGTTTAGTAGCACTGAGTTTTCAGAGCATAAAAATGATGCAAGATAGCAAAGAACTCAAAGAAAGATAACTTTCTGCTGAGATCAAATTGCCTGGGGTGACCAACATTTTAGCAAAAAGCCATCTGACTTCTGCAGTTTATCTCTAAGGAAAACAAACACAAAAATGAATTCTACATGGAGAAAGACACTGCACATACCCAAAAGCATTATAATACTTTTCATCTACTTCATAATGCTGCAGCCCTGACACCTTATAGCTTTTGTATTGATGCAAATGAACTTTTAACTTTAGGAGGACAGGAACATTAAGCAGTATAAATTTTCATGAGGCTAATGCTTGTATGAATGCACAAAAACAATCACAGAGCTTTGTTTGGATGGTTTACACAATGCCATACTGGCATTTTACTTTCATGTTTGGCTAGAAAATGCTCAGTATTGATGCTCAGTAATACAAGCTCAACAACAGCTCTCAAAGAAACACCTACAGATCAGAATGTGCTTACTCATTTTAAAATTATTCTTTTTTGACCTCTGTTAACAGAATGTAGTTCCTTTTTCGCTGTAATATTTTAATGTTTTATTCATGTTCTAACCATGCTGTAATTTGAATTCAGAGTTAAGTCTTTACAAAATTTTCAACCGTTCTTTCCCAAATAACCATAGAACGAATGTTAAGGAATTGGAAGGGATCTTAAAGATCATCTTGTCCCATCCTACCCTGCCATGGGCAGGGACATCTCCCACTAGACTAGGTTGCTCCAAGCTCCTTCCAGCCTGGCCTTGGACACTTCAATGCTTGGGGCATCCACAACCTCCCTGGACACTCTGTTTCAGTGACTTACTGCTCTCACAGTATGGAATTTCTTCCTAATATCCAACATAAATTTCCCCTCTTTCAATTTATACCCATTTCTCCTTGTCCTGTAACTACTGTTCCATCACAGTAGGGCATTTTGTTGAAAAGCTCCAGAATAGCAAGCAGATTTTGCCAAACATCTCTGGGAACAGCCCCCCAGTCAGAATAACAGTGTTTGGGATGAGGCCATATCTGCCAAACAGTTGAGCAGGGTTAGCAAATTCCAAACTTGCGTTATTGCCAAAACTCAGAATCCTTAAAAATACTCCACAAAAAAAAAAAAAAACAAAAAATAAAAACAAAAAACCCCAAATCCCACACCTGCTAACAAACTCTTCTATAAACATTAGCCCAAATCATCACTGGCATGGTGAAACACAAATATCTCCTTTAGCTCCACTAGCACTTGTTCACTTGAGATCAGATCTTTTGTGCAACCTCATTGTGGTCTTCAAGACCCTCACAAGGAGAAGCAGAAGGGCAGAACAGATCTTGACCAGTGACAGGACTCGAGGAAATGGCTGGGAGCTGAATCAGGGGAGGTTTAGATTGGATAGCAGGAAAAGGTGGGCAACCCAAAGTGGGGCTGAGCACTGAACAGGCTCCCCAGGACAGTGGGCACAGCACCAAGCCTGGCTGAGCTCATGAAGTGTTTGGACAACCCCTTCAGGCACATGGTGGGACTCTTGGGATGTCCTGTGCAGGGCCAGGAGTTGGACTCGATGATCCTGACGGGTCCCTTCCAATTCAGCACATTCTGTGATTCTGTGATAATAATTGTATAACCTCTTAGGTAATAGATAATATCATGTTTCTGTAGCTCTCTTCCTACTAAATGATGATTATAAAACTTGTGCTGTTAAAATGGCCTTCCCAGTTTTCTCCCCTCCCTACCTGCATATTGTTTATTTCCACCCATCTATTGAGTGACAGCCCCTATAGTTTCCATAAAATTACCTTTGCTCCAGAGTATTATGATGGTGTCCTTTAATTACTGCATCACCAGTGACTACAGTTACCAACTCAGTGAGCTGAGTTGGGTAAATCATTATCTACTCAGGCTTAGATGTCACAAACGTGCTGGGAAAGAAATAAATTACAGATCAATAGTACTGGGACTGGAATGATCCATCCCACTTAATTAGAACCACCATATTTCAGTACAGTTAACAGTTAAAAAGAAAATTAAAAGTCAACCCCTTAAATAAATCTTAATAAGGCCAGTCCTTAAACTACCATTCTACAGGAATGGGGGGTTTTTAATGCACAATCATAAAGTAATTTACTAGCAATATCATTAGCAACAGCTGAATTTCAAAATAATAGCTCTTTATAGAGCCAGTATGAACCACTAAAGCTTCACAGCCTTGCAGGAATGGACTGGGCTGCATAGCTGGAAAATTGTTGTTAGATTTCTAGAGGATGGTTCAGCTTAAATGTCTTCAAATAAATCTCTGTGTCAGGTTTATCCTGCATTTTGTGGAATTTTCAGAGGCTTTACCTGGTTAAAAGGGTTGACTGGAGCAGGTATGCATCCACCAGTATATCCATCTGTACCAAACTAAATCTTACCATTGGAAGCTGTAACAAGTCAAGCATGAGACTGTTATCATAAAGAAAAGTAAATTTAAGGAAAAAAAACAAAACCCAAACACTAAAACAAACCACCAAAAAACTCAACAGGTATTTATTTATTTGCTCCAGTCATTAGTGGAAGAGTGGTTCTCTCCTTTAACGCAGAGTGCTGTACCTGTGTGATATATTTCTGTGATATATCTGCTGTCCCCTTAGCCTTGCAATTAACCCCCGCCCCCAGAACAGCCCCTGCGCTGGACTCGGTTGTTATCAAACATGCTGTGCATTGTCAAACTGGAAGTAAAATCTACCCCTCACCAGTTTCTTATGACAAGCTGAAAAAAAAAAATTAGTTTTTTCCTTTTTCCCAACTTGAAACTGCTCCAGACTATGGGGGGGGAAAAAAAAAAGCCAAGGAAGAGAAAGAAAAAGAAACCAAAAGGGGCGAAAATCATGCACGGCACGACCCTTCCCCCAAATGTCCCACTGTGATTTAACCTCGCTAGCGGGGATCATACAGAGACCCTGGGACCGGACTGTAGCACACGGACTGCCCTTACACGGGTTACACGGAAACACCTCGGGGAGAACTGCACCAACAAGAGCATACTGACAGAAAGGGGAGAAAAGGAAAAGAAAAAGGAAAAGGAAAAGGAAAAGGAAAAGGAAAAGGAAAAGGAAGCGCAGCCCCCAAGCCGTTCATGGTGAACCCTCCCTTCAGGGCACCCGGCTCCGCGCCTGCGTCACCCCCGTACGCCGGCGCGTGACGTCAGCACGGCGCGAGCCCGTGACGTGTGGGGGCGCGCGCCGGGCGGGANACTGCGGAGGCTGGGGCTGGTTGGTGTTTTTAAAGGCCTGATTGGCTTGTCACCACTGCAAGTCGCATGTATTTACCACTACAGAGCTTCTTCAAGGGCACTTGAATGCCAGCTGCCTTCCAATGACTCACAGAATGGGCCAGGCTGGACGGACCACAGTGGGGTCTCTGCCCAGGCAGGGTCAGCCCAGAGCACAGGGTTGTGTCCAGGCGGTTCTGCAATATCTCCGTTGAGGGAGATATCTTAGATGATGGCTGTTTTACCGCTGAGAAAATGCAGCTAAATTCTGTCATTCGGGGAGGTTTTTAACTGCGGGCACCGGAGCAGAGGGGTGCAGTGAGAATACACCGTGTGTTTTACCCTGGGGTGCCCCCAGGTCGGGAAGCATCAGCCAGGGAGTGACCCCGAGGTGTTCTTTGGAACTCAACCTCTGCCATAAGGGCTGTGGCTCTCCCTGCCACACGGGTTGCAGTTCCCGGAGAGCTGCCGCCCAGCTCTGCAGCTGTCACTGATGGAACGTTCTGCTTCAGTTCCTACTAAACGCACACATTTAATTCAGGGAGGCCAGTGCCATGCAGAGGATGGTCTGTAGCAATTAGAGATGTGTACTTCACCTGACCCTCAGCTGTAAAGGGTTTGTTCAGGTGAAAATTCTACCAATCTGTAACTGACATAGCTGACATTTAGCCGTGCTCTACATTTTAATTAACATCAAACATGCTTTTCACTGACAAATACAGCAAATTTTTAGAAGTTAATCGTATTACTTGTTACTCTATGCTTTAAGTTTTGATACTGAATTAATTTAGTATGGAGTACTAGCTCAGAATTTTGATTTTCAGTGTAATTTCTTTGCAGTTAAAATCCTATAGCAAATAACTTCTCAGTGCTATAAAGACTAAATAATACTCTACAAGTAACAGGTTGTACTTGGGCAAGTAACGTGTTCTGTCATTGCCATGTTCTTTTCTTTGGCTTCTAGATTTTCAGTGGGGGAAACAGCTTTCGTTTGCTGGAGAAACTCATGGGAGGCCTTTTAGTTATCCTTCACATCCTGTTACTTGAGCAAACAGGTTTGATGGGGGAATTCCACTTGAAATCGGGTAGTTCTTAGCTTTATCCCTATATCTCCTAAAAAGCAAGCGTGGGGACTGAAGGTTTAGAAATTAACAACTGTGGCTTTTAGCTGGCACAACAATTTAATATGAAAGAGGATGCCTGATATTTTTAATTTTAAAAATGCTTAACCACACACTTAATATTATTACAGGTGTAGAAGTTACTTCAGGCAAAAAATAGCACAAAGCTGTTACACTGCAGATGTGCAAACTTCACTACATCAAATTTCTTCTTAGCAGTTCTTTACAGGGAAAGATTTGAATAGAAAGCAGGTCTTGTCTTTTCTGAGATAGTCATGGTACCCTGCAGGAGTTTTTTCTTGAAATTTTCTGAAAAAACAGGTCACTTTTTTCCCAGAAGCCCAGAGCTTCTCACAGATTTTTTGCACCCTCATCAGTTTTCTTTTTCAAAGAATAGGGAAACCAGTTCCACAGATCACCTGTTAATCTGCCAAAAATTCCCTCTGAAAACCATTTCCATACAACTTAAAATCGAAACACTTAATTAATGGAATCCTACCCAGACTTTGGAGTGACTTTTCCCCATTGTTCCAAAAATGCAACTAAAAAGTACAATTTCATGTGCATGGCAGTGTGTTTTACCTGACAGTGGTGTCATTTACTGTCCTTTTCTGTGCAGCCCCTGCCAGCGTGCGCTGCGTCCACAACGATGTCGCGGTGCCCGACTTCTCTGCCTATCGCCGCCAGGAAGTGCAGGATCCCAGCTCATCTTCCCAGGGCAGCAGTGATTCCAGGAAGGGCTTCTCCTACCTGATGACTGCAGCGACAAGTGTAGCAACTGCCTACGTTGCCAAGAATGTTGTCACCCAGTTCATTTCCAGCCTGAGTGCCTCTGCTGATGTGCTGGCCTTGTCAAAGATTGAGATCAAGCTGTCTGACATTCCAGAAGGCAAGAACATGGCTTTCAAGTGGAGAGGGAAGCCCCTTTTTGTGCGTCACAGAACCCAGGCAGAGATTAGTCAGGAAGCTGAGGTTGATGTGTCTCAACTGAGGGATCCGCAGCACGACTTAGACAGAGTGAAGAAGCCCGAGTGGGTGATCCTGGTGGGGGTGTGCACTCACCTGGGCTGTGTCCCCATCGCCAATGCCGGGGATTTTGGGGGGTACTACTGCCCCTGCCACGGCTCCCACTATGATGCCTCTGGCAGAATCAGGAAAGGCCCTGCTCCCTTAAACCTTGAGGTCCCAACTTACGAGTTTATTGGGGATGACACGGTGGTGGTCGGCTGAGAGACACGGTGCCTGCTCACTTCATGTTCCTGGGAGTGTACACCAGAAGGGTTAACTGAGGCATACTGTAAAACCAGGTGAAATTAGCTGTCTAGATTCTCAACCACAACTATGCTCGAATACTGTGTTCCAGTTTCAATAAAAACTTGGAGTGAGCACTTGTTCCTGACTTATGATAAAGTGTATTTGTTTGTGTACAGATTTCTAGTGTGTCCAGTCAAGGAGATGCTACAGCAGACCTAGAGCACAGAGGCCTCCTGAAGGGCTGCTGATTCAAGGTAGATACTGAGCTACAAAGCCACAAAGAGATCTTACAGCCAGCGTTGGTCCTGTCCATACAGCACAGAGCTGGTGCTTCATTGTGTGCAGAACAGGAGGAGAAACAACGTTTGCTGTTTCTAGAACAAAGCAAAAAGACACCAATTATGCTGCACTTTGTGTCTCCTTCCCATTCTTTACCGCTGGTCTGAAAATACTTCTGTCTTGCACTGCACTGATGTGCTCCCTCCCCTGCAGAATAGAAACTAGAATGCTCAGAAACTCCAGAAGAGTCCAAGAGAATTTTCAAGATGCAAATAATAAAAGGTTATTCACAATAAACTAGTAAAAAACCCAGGTTGCTACAATTAAGCAGTATTAACCAGACACTACAATCTGGTCTGACACAATGCTGCTCTGTGGATATACTGAGGGAGAATTCTGTCTCACACCAGTTTTACAATAGAGGTGTCACTCATTTCAGGGAGTCCATCATAATCTGTGCACGTAGCAGTCAGTAAAAATTAAAAACCATTGTGTCCAGCCTGTTGGGTGAGCAGCACGCATCCTATGTACATGCAGATATTAACTCTAAAGTGTTTTTTCCTTTGTGCCTCATGAAAGAAAAAAAGACTAGATTGTTTTCTCCCTCTCTTCAAATGGATGCAAACACAAAGCTCCTATAGCTGACGCAAAGGGACAAGTAAGAAAGGGTGTGTTGCCCATATTACAGCAAACTCAAGAAGTTTAACGTGTGTGGTTCAGCCAAGGCCCCTGGTTCAGGCAGGTGATTAAAGACCAGTCCTGCATAAAGACACAGATTCTGATTTGGATCCCATAAAGCCCTCCCAGAGGAGCCCTTCATGACTGCCAAGGAGCCGGGGGGGGTGGGTGCTTACAGTGGACACTTGGAGCCATAGTGCAACATTCCATCTCCAGCCCCAGCCCCTGCTAATACAGTGCCTTAAGGTGCTCCTCAGTGCTGGGTTGGTAGCAGTGGCACAGCCAGGAGCAGTTTGCTCATTCCTGTACCTGTTGGATGTGTTGCCATCATTTGTTGGTAGTGTTTGCAATGAGAAGAGGAAAAGGGGACCCTGAGCACTTCAGCAAGGCTCACTGTTAAGGTGTAGGAATTGTAGAAGGACAGAAGTTGTGACACATAACATGCTCCCTTAGGTAAACAGTTATATTAATATTAAATTTTCAAAAATAATGATGCTTCAATTTATTAAAGCCTTCATTTATATTTTGTGCCTATTAAAATGCATAATGCTATAATCCTGTTTGTAAGCAGCTGGAATACTGGAAGGTGATAAGTAAGAGTCTCCATGGATTTATCAGGAACAAATCAAGCCAATGCAATCACATTTGTTGCTATAATAGGATAACAGGCCTTGGAAATAGGGATGTTGGCAGTAGCTACGAAAGTTTTAAATAAGACTGATTAAAAAACATTCCTATTGTCAGAAAGTTGCAAGAGAGGAAAAAAATGAGGGAATATTACTGACTGCATGCGCTGTGCTGGATTCTTTTTTAAGTGTCAGCCTATAGCTTCAGTCAGAGGTAGGTCACTGAGCTATTTAGGCCTTTTTTCTGACTCCGAGTCATCCTTGTATTGTTTAACGTGCTGCAGCACCCAGAGAAACAACACATTATAACTTGGTTTGCTCAAAGAGACACAGAACTGCTGGCATTTATTGCCCTAGCACTACTGGCAACCAGTTTGTGTCACACTGTGATAGATTTTCTTCATTAATTATTTAGATGGTAACATTTTAATAACCTCAAGACATAAATTATGACATTGCCTTGTTTTAGCAATGCATAATCAAAATGTAATGAACCACATTGTTTACCAAATGCCCTTTTTTCCCCTTATGGGGTTAGAAATTTAAAATGAGCAATTCTGGAATTAAAGCATGTTTGAAATGCATATGTTTGTTGGTTTTACCCAAGTTTTACAGGGGCTTGTAACACGAGACAGGAGGAGAGTGTCTTTTCTGCCTGTAAGTAACAGAGAATTAGCAGAAGAAAACTTCCACCTCTAACAACACAGTACTGATGGCTGATGTGTTTTGCTAGTCAGTCCAAAAATTGGCAACTGTACAATGACTCCATCTTCTCCCACACCAAGCAGAAGTTACAGAGGCAGAGCTGGGATCAGAGGGTAAACAGTACAAATGAAAGGGTCTTGTTCCTGGGCTTAGCACAAGCCTGTATTTGAGTTGTCTTAAGTAAAAATTCTACAGTAAAAATCACCTTTAGCAAAAATTCTACAGTAAAAATCATCACCATGTAGACTCTGTGCAAAGCTTTCTGCAAGCAATCTGATGGTGGTGTTGGACTGGGCTGGTTCACTCCCACCATGTAGCACAGTAAGAGAACCCCAAATACTCCTCAGAGTCATCATATAATTTACAAGTAATTGCAATGCACAGAATCAGTAAGTTTGGAAAAGTGCTCTAAGGTAATGCCAGCCTCTAGTTCCCATCACAAAGAAAAAGTGCCAGCTTCTTGAAAAAATCTATTGGTTTGCACAGCCCTAGGATGATCAAAAGAATTTCTGAGAAATGCATCATTTCCCAGCAGGAAATTTTATATGTATGAGGATTTAATGGTTAAAAAGGGTACTTAAAAACGTAATATAAACTGCTTGAATATCTGTCATGAGAGGATAGATTTGGCATGCACAGAAATTATCTTCCCTTGCCCATATTATCTGTAGAAGTTACAGAAATAGCAAGAAGAAGCAAAAAGCAAAGTTTTATTTCACAGGTTAACAGCAGCAGGGCTTTTTGTCAGTCTGTGTGGGGACCAGGAGGAGGAGGATGCCACACAGTTGATTTTGTAACCATAACTTGTGCATAGCTCACACAGAGCTGTTGACTGACTACAGCACCATTTAGGCCACGTTGCTGTCTGAAAACAAACACACCCAAAATTGGAGGTCTCCATCTGGCTTGCAACAAGTGTGGCAGAGCATTTCAGGTGTCAGCCTGAACTGTCCCCTGGAGGATGTCACCTCTAACAACAGCCTGTCAGTTGTGCCAGGCTACAGCTGGGTTTCCCCACTCCTTTCATATCCAATTGAACTGCAAATTTGAATTAAGCAGTAAAATACCAGGAGCTGCGTGGCTTTTCCAGCACTTTGCCTGGGACTGTAGATACCACAAAGGCCCAAAGTACACCAAGGTATTGTGCAAGCTAGGATTTAACACACGTATAAGATGTGGCTCAGATTTCCCACTGAAGTACCTAGAGTGGTATGAAACTCCTGACCAAGCAGGAATTCTTTCTCTGTAACAACATCAATTTTGACTGCCTGATATAAAGACTACATATTTAGGTCAATATGTTTTTCTTTTCACACCTGTAATATGCTTGGATTTTAATGGCTTTACTTGGACTATGATGTTTCCACAAGCAGAAGCCACTATTTATTCTTTTCAGTTCTTTTAATACCTCTGCTTCAGATTACAGTACAAAATAAAAATACCTCTCTCCTAGCTGCTGTACTTGATACAGACTAGGAAGATAAATAACTGCTTCAAAATGTTTGTGTTTTTTCCAGCTAAATAAAGCATTGGTATTTTCTCCCAAGGCGTATCTGACATTGTATATCTGACAGAGAAACTCTTGCATTATGGTAACAGAAAAAAAACCCCTACCTATATGTTTATATTGCACATGCAAATAAGTTCTGTTCAAAAGTTATAATTTTAGATTTACAAGGGTATTTTCTATATCAGCTTTTGGAAGGTTGGAATTCATCCAATAATTTTTGGGCCTAATCACAGTGACACTCCAAAGAGTTGTTCGTGATCATTTTTGTCTTCTCACCTTGTGCCAGTCATTTTTCAGAAATGTTTGTTTTTGAAGACAGCTTTGTATTTTGACAGATAATGTGTCTTTACTTCTAAATCATGGCAATAGATATGGGCCGTTCTTACAAGCAGTCTATAAAGCATCAACTTTTCCACCCTGAAATTCTTTCCATCTCTAGGCTGTTCCACTGAGGTCAGTAAAGGTTGGCATTTCCACTATTTGTTTTCCAAATTTTTTCTTGTCTCTGCCTTTTGCTTCATTTTGTTTCCCAGGCAAACACGCTTGCACTTATGGCAGCAGGCAGCACATCCCTCAGCTTGTCTCAGACAGGAGGGACTCAACAGGCTCTGCACTGTGAGCACACTCACACTCTGAGCCCTTCAGGTCAGCTGCACTCCCAGCTCCAGGGAAACACCCAGGGATGGATCAGTTGGATGGGTAAAGAACAGCCTGGAAGATCAGCAATAAAATCATGGAGTCATAGTCTACCTTGTGCTTCTGGATTAGGCAGCTCTGATGTCCAGAGCCCATCAGCCTAGAAATAATGGGCTTTTTATTTTATCCAGCATTTTTTTCTCCAAAGGAGGCATAAATATCTTCAAAGATGTCTCAAGTCAGAAATGAAGCTGCGGTAGTCGAAGCACAGCACACAGGAGGAGGCATAACATGCTACAGGTGCCACGGTAGACTAAATATGCCTCATTTAAATACTAAACTGAACAGTGCTGTGGAGCTTCAATCTTTAGAGGCAAAATAAATGCCCCATGAACAGTAATGGATTACAATTTCCCAATTTCCAAAGCCCCACTGAGCACAGAACGGTCAGAGGCACAGTGTCTGTACCTTTGGGCAGAGAAGATTCAGCAACCTGTGAACAAAAATCTCTTGAATCTCTGACTGCATTCTTCCCATCATGTTCATGATGTTTAAGTCATTTTCTCTTCCATTTACCTTCCACAAAGCTCAGAGGCAGCAGAAATTGCCTCATTCTGTGATTTTTAGCTGGCTTTCATTCATCAGCAGGCTTATCAGCAGTCTCTTTCTCCCAGGTGAGATATAATCTATTAACATTTTTGGCAGCTTCTTGTGCGTTGCTTTTTCACTGTCTCTACCCAGGTGGGCTTGAATGGAATGCTTTTTAGCTAAAATGTGTTTGTTTGGACAATACAAAACAGTTTTCTCCACTTTCTTTTGTAATTAGTTTTATCAGTACAACAGAAAAAAAAAATCCAAACACTGTTCATATTTGATCTTTATCTTATATTCTTTGGACTCAGTTGCAAAACAATCCCTGTTTCTGTGCATCTTTTGGAAATATCTACATTTATTTGTTCTTTCTATTTTGACATAAATTACAACAATTAAATAATACTTAAGTCCCTGATGAAAATTATCTTTAGCAACTCTTAACTTTCATCCAAGGATCTAAACTGCTGTTCCCATTATCTTCTAAGCTGCCTCCCAGTTGCACTGCAGTGTGTATTCTGAATGACACACTGCTTTGAAGTCTAAATGATACAAGAAAGTCTTGGCTTAGGGATGTTTTTGACAACTAATTGTAGTTTTTGATAAAACTCTTCCAACTCTGTGAGAACATATGTCTCAGTGTTTTCATCATTCTTGTTTCATATTTTATTTAGAGCGATATTAACTCATCACTCACTCATTCTCCAATCTCTGACTCCCCAGTAATGTCCTTCAGAGTAACAGAAACTTCTTCATGTGCACCATAATTTACTTCTGCTTTAGTTGTGTATAAATCTTTGATATATCCAACTGATTCCGCCAAGTGGTTACACTTGTACAGATCCTTCAGGTGGTTTGAAGTGGGTTGGTTTAGAGTCAGATTTCCTTTCAGCTGTGAAAGGCAATTCAGATATGACACAGCTTCTGTCAGGACACAGCTCTAAGCCCTGTCCTTTCCCCCATGGTCATTTCTAGCCCCAGCAGAAGGACACTGAGTGGCAAGGAGTGGCAATACTTGGAAAACAATTCCTTGCAGAACAGCACAGGTAACTTTAAACAGATTAAGGTGATGTAGGGCATCTCTGTACAGGTTCTAGTAGTTCATGGACTCTGTAGATTCGTCACAGCCTTGCACCAACACATTTCATCAGTGATTGACCTGAATTTAAATTTTGAACTCCTGTTTCATGCAGTACAAATCAGTACAAAATATTACAGCAAGACAAGTAATTGACAGAAATCTTAAAGACACATGTTAGCAGCAGACTGTACCTTCTGTCAGTATGTAACACCAGCCCCTTTTCTCAGCCTGTAAATTGTAAATGGATGAGTCTTTCCTCACAGAGAAGGAGAGTAAGTGGATGGGAAGATGCTGAGGAAGCATTTGAAAGCTCTGTGGCTGCACAGGAACCTAACACTGCTCAAAACTCTGATCTTTTAAAGACATTTAGGGAGCAGAGGAGAATGTTCTAGTATCAGGATGAAGTATGTTCAGTGGTGACATTCAGCTACATTAAGTCTTCCCAATGCACCATTTAGATCTTGTCCCAAATTAACAATAAATAAAAGGGCAAAGAAGGGATAAAAAGCATGCAGAAAAATTGCCAAACTACAAAAGCAAATCAAAAGAAAGGAAATGTGGATTCCCCATGCTACCACTGCTTCAGAATGTGGGGAAGGCATAAAAATGCAAGTTCAACAGAAGTTTCATGGCGGAAATGTCCACCTGTGGATTTGGAACTCAAAGCTTCCTGCTCAATCTCTGATCCAAGAGAAGCCCAAAGCAGACGAGTACTGGAAATTGGGACTGGAAATCCAGAGGAAAGACAACTCTGGTCTTGCATGTTTCTTTTTCCAACAGTATTTGCTCACGGTTGATGCTGAAGACAGGGTGGGCCAGTCATGACCCCACAGAGCTCTCTCAAGGAGCTCAGTGGCACTGGAAATTACCTTTCTCAGTGCCAATAATCTGCTTTTCATTTTGCTGTATCTATGGTGAAGCATCAGACTGCTGCAGCTTTGTTTAGGACTCTTTGGGCAAAGCACCCTCTATACAGTGGGTGGCAGTTAGCAGTAATGCTGTTGTTATTATTATTACTGTAGAAAAGCTTTCAGCATAAAAATGTTTATGGAGCCAAGGTTTATGCAGACTGATTTCACATGCACCTCCTACACTAAAGATACTCCAGTGAACAGAAGCCACACTAGTTCCAGGATGTGCTGCTTCCAGAGGTTTGAATAGGCACTGAAATGTCTCCCTTAGAGCCAAGCCAGCTCCAGAGCAAACAGACATTCCATCTTCCAAATGAGACAGGAGAAGGCCAGTAAGAACATCCCTCACAAGCAAAAACGTTTAAAACTTACATACAGACTTTTAAAACTGGCATATATTTTAGATCATTGGTACTTGGATGTTCTGTAATGAATGCTGTGGTCAATAAATATCTTGGGGCAAGGTGAGGATGGTCTTGGATATACTCAACTGAGCTGAGGAGGAGCAGCAGCATAGGATCCTGTTTGGGTTTGCATCAATTCATTTCTGCTCTGGTCTTTGGCAAGAAAATAATGCTCTCATCTGCTTAAAAACATTTGCTGATAATGTTACAGGGATGCACCATTTCATTACAGATTTGACTAAGCTGGGTAATGTTTTATAGATGTTGCTTACGGAAATGATTAAATAAACTTTGGACCAATCCTGCAGTGCAGTACCAGCCTCCAAATCAAGGGGGAACAAGACTATATCAGGTAATACAGATTTGTAGGAACTGGTCCATTGTTTTAAACAAAAAAAGCATTTTTTTCAAGGAACTGGTCCATTGTTTTAAACAAAAAAAGCATTTTTTTTTCAAACTATTCATTATTTAATCAAGCCTATTTACCTCAGAATGATTATCTACTTTTTCAAATCTTGTTAATGCAGTTGTAATTCTTCAATCATTTACAAAAATAAATCAAAAAACAGGTAAGCTATCTGGTTTTTGTAAATAATGTATTAAATTTTCTTCAAACAAAATAATTAATTCTGAACAGTAACACTGCATTATAAAACAATTCCCAATAAAGCATTCTCTAATTATAATTCCAAAGCTCATATTATTTTTGAAACTTGTGTTGGCTATTTGATAGATAATAAAAGCAAATTACTGTATGTTTTAATAACAGTTGTCAAATAACACCGTAATGCCCAACTGATGACTAATCACAATGTATAATTCCCCATAAAAACTAATTGACAACTGATTTTCTTAAATACTGAAAGAATTCATCATGATGAATGCTGCTACAATAAAATCCCAAGGAATTAGAAAATATTTATCTCTATTTGAGCATTTCTGCAAATATTAGACCTGCTGAAGAGAATAAATAACAAAGGTAGGTTGGAAACACAGCATCCTCCTCGTTCACAGAATATGAATTATGAGGATGTAGCTAAGGGGATCAGTACATTTTTGTAGGTGCATCATGGTTTTTATGCATGGTTGGTGCATTTGCTCTCAAGCCCTGCCAACACACTCAGCTCTGGGATCATCACCACCTCATTGCCTGCAAATATGTGACAGAAATTGGGAAAATATATTAAAAACATAAAAAAGAAGGTAGTAATAATATGGAACACAAGAAGGTGAACTCAGCAGTAACTATACAGGGGATTTTTGGAGGTGGTTGATGTGAGCACCAGCAGGTGGATTCCAGGATGGAGAGGAGCCACCACAGGAGGCCACAGCTCTGGCTAAGACCCCCTCCCTGCCCTGAAAATTGGGCAATTGGAACAATAAATTTTTCCATGCCATATTAAATACAAAACAGAAAAGTCAGTGAACATAATTATAATGTATCAGCTTGTCTAAGGATCTTCAGGCAGTAATTAAAATAAAAAGACATTTCTCTGCAGTTCTGCAGTGTTGTGGGGATGGGCAATTTGTGTCCTTCACTAAACTTCAGTGAGGTTTTAGTGGGAAACTTTAGCTTCTCACTGTGGGATCAGTCAGAAGGTATAAGTGGCACAAGAGGAACAAAGTGAAAGGTGGAAGGCTGTTGCTGTATGAGCACGTGACAATTAAATTAGTTACGCACTCTCAAGAGCACTCTGTCCAGCCCACAGGAACTGTGCCTGAGGGCAGGAGGATACCAGGCTGGCTTTTTTAAGCTTCTTTCTTATGCTTTAATACTAGAGTTGCCAGGGTCATTTGGTCAGTGCCTCTTCTATCCAAAATATTCAGAGTTTCCCTAGTATTTAAGTAAAAACCTTTTGCTTTACACTTTTTACAGCATGCATTTCATTCCCAGCTACTGCAGCAACAACTTTTCTACAGTACAAGATTTTTGCATTTATTTGATTAAAAGTTAAACTAAATGAGAAAGGATGTTGCTTCTATAACTGATTAAAAAAAAAAAAAAAAGGCAAACAGTACTGAAATTCTTCCCTGTGAGGGGGGTAGAACAGGGTGCCCAGAGGAGCTGTGGCTGCCCCAGCCCTGGATGTGTCCAAGGCCAGGCTGGATGGGGCTTGGAGCATCCTGGGATAGTGGAAGGTGTCCCTGCCCATGGAAGGGGCTGGAACTGGACAATTTCAATTTCTTTCCAACCCAAACCATTCTATCTCTGAAATGATCAGCTGAGTCATATAAACTGGAGCAGTTTTGAGAGATGTGTCTCAGTTCAGTAAAACTATGTAACATTAAAAAGGAAACTCAGGTAACAATCTCTACTTAATTAATCCATTTGCTTTTCTCACGGTTTTACCACATACAAACTAAACTACAGTTTTAAAATGTCCTTTGTTTTCCTTAAACACAGGAAGAATGATATCAGTTTAAACAGAGCACAGAACTAAGCCAAGCTGCTCAAGCCCTACAAGCCACATTCTACATTGTGATGCTCGAACACCTCAGTCAATAAATTATGCACATGAGGCAAACCAAAGAAAGCCTTAGCCAAAACAACAGCAACAAAAACAACCCCCACCAAACATAAACCATACTGGTAAAATAAATTAAAGTATTCAATTATTGAATGAAACCATTTGCAGTGGGCAATTTTGAACTAATAGGCTGAAATGTAACAGAAAGCACACCACTGCCTGCTCAAAAGCACGTCTGAAAGGAATGCTAAACTGTCAATAACACAAACAAATAGTAATCCATTTATTGTCCAATATTCCATAACAAACAGTTAGAATGGTCAGATCCTCTGGGAAAAGATACAGAGCTTTGTATAACACACTAACTATAAACCCATAATCCTGTTTACTGTTTTCCATAAAACAAGACCCTGAGAGCATTTGCTGAAATGGAAAGCCACATCTCTGAGCTTTGTGTAAGTGGATAATGACAGCCAGACTTCTGACTTCCTCTCCCTGAGCAGGAACTGCCTTCACTATGAGAGTACTAAATAATCCATGCTAGTTAGCTCTTCTTTGCATGGACTTTTGCATCTGCCAACTCAGCTGAGGCAAATCATCCCTGGTTTAAATCTCTTTTATGGCCAATACTTAAAAAATAACACAAAACCAAAGCCCAGCATGATACAGGATTTGCTTACGGGTGTCCCTGTCAGAAAACAGTAGTGAGAGGAGAAATTCATTAGGTTCAGTTAAAAGGAAGCCAAACTCTGAAAACTATTTCCATCCATGTAAAAAAATATTATCTATTCAGTACCACTAGTCCTCATGTTTCAAAATAATTACCAAACTAAATTGGGAAAACAGTCTCTTCCATTAATTGGGGAAAAAAAATCAGTAAACAGCTTGCTGGGTTGCCTTCCTGCAATGCACTTACTGGAATCAATGTACTGATCCTGCTGGAAGCTCAGTGTGATTATCCATGGACAGAACGGCTCCTGGATTGACATTAAGTGATGTGCCAACTGTAGTGTGGTGTTTGTGTCCACACAGGTAGTGAGGTCAGTCCTTTAATGCTCTCATTGCCCATGTTTCTCTCGTACTGAGGGGTGAATGGGTGTGAAAATAGCAATTTCTGCTGAGAGGACATGGTTGCATATTTCCAGAGGAGGTACCCTTTTGAAAAGAACCCAACCTGCCCCATCACATGAATATCACACGTAAGGTCACGCTGCTGCTTCCACACTGCATTGTGTTTTCCTTCTCCCTGTAGGTTTTTTTCTGGCTATAATTAGAGTTAATCACATTTCAAAGTACCAAGATAATTATCTCCATGTCAAATTAGCTCTTTTCAAATTAAAGACTATTTCTGCTTAATTTTTCCCATCTTGAAAGCAAAGCAGTGATCCCCAGATCTTTTATGTCATTTCTTTATGAACATGAGGTTAAGATAAGCTACTTTCTGAACCACTGCTTGAATGCAATTTATTTTACATAGCTTTGCATAGTAAAATAGCATTTTAGATAACTTATTCAAAGGGCAGATAGCAATTCTCTGAAGATTTCATTAAATCACTCTTTTTATGTTAAATTAATGTGCCAAGTTAATTTTGGAATAAACAAACCAAGATATTTAATTGCTTTGTGATAAATATGTACTCCTTGCCTAGAATTTTATCATGTAGTTTTACATTTTTAAACTCCATATCTTTGTGTGCATCTCAAAAGCTTTAAAATCCTGTATTTACTGATACACACAGTAAGATGTATTTAATAAACTGGTAACTCCATGTTCATGTCAGACTTAAATTTATCTTTAATAATTATTTTGTATCCTGTGTTTTCCTACAGCAAGAATGACAGAGGGGACTTTCTTGGAAGAAGTCAGCTCTAAACAAATTGACATGGAAAGCCTGAAGGATATTGTTAAGCTATGATAAATGAGAAACAAGCAAAAAATGCAGCTGTACAAGAGTGAGACAGCAAATCTCAAGACTGTGGTGCCTTAAGTTTTTAGCTTTTATATTTTTCAGCTCCTGTACTGCATTAGTGAGTGACTCTGAACTGCAGTGTTAGTGTTGGTGTTAGTGAGCTCTTTTCACAGTTTGGTCTGACAGAACAATCCTTTCCCAGATGGGAACCAAGGTCACCATTGCAGCCTCAGACCCCAAAAGTATAAACAGAAGTGAATTGTGGGGAGCAAACTGGGGGAATGTGACTTCATGTGACTGAAGCTGTAATTGGACAATTAACCCCTGATATACAAATAGACCAAACTTATCTCTGTCTGAAAAACTGGTGACCATTGTCCATCTTGGGTGCAGCCTCTGCGAGGCTCCTGCACTGCCCAGGGTGGGTCTGTTAAAGGGCTTTAATGAATATCCACTTTATTCTCTAGCTCTGTCCAGCCTCTGTTCTAGGGAGCCTCTCCAAGGCATCAGCTGAAGCCAGATTTGCTTTACATCAGATTCCACAGGGCCACTGCCCTCTCTTTTCCCCTTCAGTAAAGGTATGTGCTCCAAAACTGCACCATGCAAAGCAGAGTTCCTGGGAGATGAGCCTGCCTCATGGTTTGAGTTTCAGTAGAAGGTGCCCTCGAGGTGTGCCAGCCCCAGGGAGTGTCCACAGCCCTGCTGAGAGCCTGCCCTGAGACACTCCTGCAGCTCTGCCCCTGACTGATCCTGCAGTGCTCCTCTCAGCCTCCAGCACTGGGGAAACAGCACCACCACCCACTAAATCTGCGGTTAGAAAGATCAGTATGCACTGCCAAGCAGTAATTAATGCAGCATCTTTAATAAGAGACAGATTATGATGAGCTTTGTTGGTACAAAATAAGCTGGCAGTCCAGCAACAACTATTTACTAATGCTCCTAACAAGGAGAGAGGTTTGACTTGAGATTTTAGAGCCACAAGTAACTTTGACAGCCATCAGCAATTATTATTATTGCTGCAACAATATAGTTGGGTGCATATTTTACTGTATTTCTTGGCAATATTTCATGTTACTTTTAAAGGATACAAAATCATTGCAATTCTAACATTTCACGCTCATTTATGCAAATATAATTTTAGAATTAGTGCTCTTGATGTTTTCTTTTGATAAGGTTGTAAAACATGCTTGGGAGTGTTTCAATTTTTTAAAATCTTTTCAAGAAAATTATACTCAGCTAGAATAAATTATTGCAGTTCTTCTGCTACCAGTGAAGAACAATCTTATTTAGGGCAGTTTTTCAGCATGTACTACAAACTGGAGAAGGAACACCCAAGCTGAACTGATATACAGACACATTTCAAACTAGAAAAATTAGATATTTCACAGTTCTGTAGCTGAAAAGTTTCTAGTGAAACCTCTATAGGAAAAAAAAAACCCAACAAACTTGCTTGATTTATGAAATTATTTTCATGTAGAAAAAAATGGCTGCTGGATTTATCAAAAATAAACAAGTATTTAACAAAATCATAGAATATTCGGGCTGGAAGAGACCATAAAGATCATCTGGTTCCAAACCCTCTGCCATGGTGAGGGACACTTTCCACTAGATTAGGTTGTTCAAAGCTGTATCTAAATATCCAAAATATTTCTTCTTTCCAGTGCTAGGAGAATATGCAAGCATGTTCAAATTTGAGGACTGCCTGAAAAATCAAACCCAGCTTCTTCTGCATCCTCCACATCCCAAAGCAGAGTGCACTCCAAGTGCAGTACACCTATGGGAACAGAGCTGATTCAGGTAAGTGCTCAAAGGGTTAAGCCCTTGGCCCATTTTCAGTGGTTAAAATTCTCATCTCACTTCTAAAAAGTCATTATTTATCTGAATGAAGAAGAAGGAAGAGTAGATGGCCCAAGCAGGAGCAGAAAGTATAAATGCTCATGTGTGACTGGGTCCTGACCAGCACCCAGTTGTGACCACCAGCATTCCTCAGTGGGGTGAAAATTTGATGCTAGGCTGCTTGTGCAACTGAGCAACACAAATATCTTCTTCTCAGCCACACTACAGACCAAGGCTGCACCTCTGGAAATAATTAATTTTTTTGAACACATAATTTTGGGGGTCGTTGCCCATGGATTGCTGAAAACGCTCTCTCTGGGAATCCAGACTTATTTGTTTGGCCATGAGTTTCTGTTTCACAGTGCAAGATAAGGCCTATCTGCTCTATTGCCCATCACTGTGTAATCAGCTCCTGTTATTATCATCGGGTTATTCATTCTTCTGTAGCCAGGCTGTGGTTCTGTGCCATGCTCAGGTTCAATCTGATGAGATCTATGGGAGGAATGACTTGTTTGTTGATTTGCTTGCCTCCTCTTCTCCCAGACAGATGCACATGGAGCTATATAGGTAGCTCCAGCACTTCAAGGCTTCCTAACCCTAATGGATGTAGCCTCTGGAAATGCCTTTAAACTGTGTCCAATTCTCAGTTTGCAAGGGAGCATTAATACCCAGCAGCTCCCACCTCTTCACATTAACACAAATTGTTTCAGTGCAGGGTAAACAAAGTGAGGAAACGAGGGCACTGCTGTCTACATTTGGGAAACACTGCCAAGGGCAGCAGGCCAGGGCCAGAGAGATGCTCAGTCCTCCTGCAAACAGCCATCCTGTGGAGAAGGTTGGCTGTGGCACAGCCTGGCTGAGCACACTGTGATCTGAGCCTAAGTGGCATTTCCTGCTCTAGGTTTTATCAAACTGCAAACCTGCTTTCCTACATTTACAGCTACCCAGGTGCTTTTTCCCATTACCAGAAGCACTTCAGGGATTTGCTAATGCACTGCAAGCACCTTCCTGATAAGCCAACATAAATTGGTACAGCAATAAATCTAGAAGCATTATGCTACTCCAGGATGCGGAGGGGGATCATTTCATTATGCTGATGAAAATAAAATAAAAAACAATAGGCATTATAGTACCACATGAAGGTGCATTTCTATGCACAGAGAATGTGAAGCTTAATAGGAGAGGAAAATAATTACAGAATATTCTACTCACCAAAAGCAATCAGGATCACATGACAACTGCCAGGACAGGGTTGGAGGAGAGGGTTGCATTAGAAGACAATATGCCTTATGATGGAGGCATTATTAAAACATAATGCACATGCAGAGTGGTGCATGCATTACACACTGACATGCTAATGCTTCCCAGGAATATAAATTGCTGTAAGCAGAGCTTTAATTATTTAATTCTCTTGTTCAAGAGTGCAAAGCTCTAGCCAAGAAAGCATCTCCTTCCATATCAGTTCAAATAGCACCGTTCTCCTATATATTTGGTAATACTCATTTAATAAGTTATTGCCACCAGAAAAATAAAGATCAATTAAATTAATTTTTTTTAAATTACATTAACAGATGTTTTATTTTTAGATTTCTATAGTAAACTGAAAATTGTGAAGAATAGAGAAGTTAGACCAACATGTTAATGCTCCTATTTTGGTTTTTATTTGGTACATTTGTTCAATAAAATCAGCCTCTTTTTAATTAAACACATTTTATCCCTTTATTGACATTGCAGAAAGTCCAAAAGTCACAACAGGGAATACATTATTGAGCTATTCCACATTTCCTAAATGACTGAAAGCACTTCATTTCACCTCAAACACCACAATGCTCTAGAGAAGGAGAATATGATATTGCTTAATAATAATAATAATAATAATAATAATAATAATAATAATCAGCCAGTATTTGCTTTTACATTGTCAGTGACTCCCAGCAGCCCTGGATCCAGCTCACCACACCCTGCAAGTCAGGCTCCAGCTTGTCCCTCTGGAGAGCTCCTCTGCAGGGACACGAGTGCCCAGTGCCCTGCACTGCCCAAGCAGCTGCTCCCCAGCCATGGGGACAGCAGCCAGGTTTTGGCAAGTACCAGCAGCAAAGTCAGGCCTCAACTCAGCTTCAGAGAGTCCTTAATCTTGAGCAAATGAAATACTAGAGGAAGATGACACTGTAAGTTTGAATTAGGCTTTGATTCGACCCAATGGAACCCTGAAATGCAGAAACAAACCCAGTGCAGGCAGTGCTTGGCAGCCCCCCAGAGGACACGGGGCCAGAAAGGGTTTCCTGAGCTCTGGAAGGCTGCTCCTGACTCACACATCGACATGAAAGGAAGGAAAAGAAAGCATGGAGAACATCATCCGGTTTTTTATTTAAGGTACTCAATCCTCCCTAAGTCCCAAGGGTACAAAGAAAGTGCAGAGTCTTCCTAAGTCACAGGGATGCTCCCAGGTTTAGGTGTGAGCTTTGTACACAAGCTTTACAGGGCAGTGCCCCAGGTTTGTGGCAGCCTCTCCTCTCAGCACAGTCACACCCTTATTTTCATTACCTGAAGCACAGGACTTCCAAGGCCTTTCCTCTTCTACTGCTTCTTTCTATACCAAAGTCTGGTTACTATCAACTCTTCTCTCTCTAACACTTTATACACTTGGGTAATTAAGCAAAACTTTCTTACAGAATCTTGGAGGTTATTTCATCCCACCTTTCTGCCCCAACCCCAACTCCTTATTCCCTTTGGCTGCAGCACATGTGAGTTTTCCTCTGTTCCTGTGCTAGCTGACCATTACCACTATTCATTTTTAGAGCCTCCCACATCTGCCACGCAGCCTTCCAAATGCAGGGCCTGCTTCCCATCACATCCCCCTCTTCCTTTCCCCTGCCCACAAACAATGCAGATGTTTGGACAAGCACAGGGAAGCTGCATCAGTCACATCATGAGAGAATGGGCTGAGAGACACCGCACAAGTAAAAGGAAGGGAAATCATTTCAATCAAATTGTTAGGAGTTGGTTTTGGTTTAAAAGACAACCTCTGAAAGTATGTACATCAATTATAACTTAATCTCCTTTGTGATCATTTAAAATTCCATCCAACTAAGGCAGTCTTTGCAATATACCTCAAAAAACTTCCTAAGTGCAAAATTTCCTTCTATTTATGTACCCTGGTTCTAAATGCTGCTGCTCTATTGATTACTGTAATTCAGCTCTAATTGCACTTTTACAAAGCAGGACGAATAGATTACAGTTGAGCTCTAGGAGGAAGCCAAACATCAATTATTAATATAACAGAGCCGGCCTTTACCATGTCTGTATTATTTACCTTGGGGAGTTTAGGAACCTGCTGAATAATATTTATCCTCGTAAATTAACCACTTTAAAATATTTGTTTTCATTAAGAAAAGCAACTGGAGTAATGAAATATTCTTTCAGCAAATGCAAACAAGCCCTCAGAGTCTGTAATGGTACGTGAAAACCCAATGCACTTTCCCAGAATGAGGCAGCCTTGGTGTTTCAGAAAGCAGCTCTGTACTGTTCACCAGAACAGCCAGGGCTGCAGACCTGCAGATTGGCTCGAATGCAGCCCAGGCTCTTTGGTTACTGTTGGAGTCATTGTTGTTATTTGCACAGCTGTTTTTGCCTCGACAGGGATCCAAAACCAGACAGTTCCAGCAATGAGAAAAAGCTAATCTTTCCTCAGTGCAAGTTTCTAAAAAAAGGTCAATATATCCAAGCCCTGTTTCCCAAGCCCATTCTGGCCAGCACTGGGACCATCACCAACCTCTTCTTTGTGTTGCTGTCACTCTCTTTGGTCCCGTGTCTTGCCTGTGCATCTTCTGCTTCATTGCTCCAGCAATCTGCATTTCCATTAGCAGCAGTTAATATTGACAATTAATACTCTAACCTTGTGGCCTATGGCTCTGGCTGATGATTTGGATATATTGATCTTTTTTTTTCCAAATATATATATTGCTAAGCAAGGAAATTTTTAAATTATTCCTCTGACCTTTGCCTCTTCTCCTTGGAAACTTCACCTACTCAAAGAAAAGTCATCCCTTCTTTACCATGAGTTTGATCACCTGCAGAATGATCTGGCTTAATTCAGAGCCTGCCTGGCCAGAGCTCAAGGGCTGCCAGTTTGCAACCACATGCACAGATCCACCAAGATTTCCACCTTCGGAGTGAATTTCAGACTTTTCCACAGGCAGATGGTATCACACACAATTCCAGTATTTAACTGCTATTTTGGAGGCAACTCACGTGCTGTACAGATTCTGTGGCTGTTCTGAAGGTAGAGGCAAATTTCCCCTGATGAATAAATACTACGCTTAAAAGCTATTGTTTCTTGAATAAAAATATTCACCAGAGCAAATTCTGTAAATTTCCACTATCACAATCAAGAACTCACTGTACAATATTTAATTAGTTAGCCATTTGTAGCTAGGGCTGGAGGCATTCATCATCTTTCCAAAAACATGCACATCACCATCTGTAACATCCAGTCAGTATTTTGGCTCCGAATGAGATAAAACATTTAACACTTTGGCAGCTAAAAGTTAGGTTTGCTACAGAAACATCAAATGTGAATTCTGTTGTGCTGCTCCTTTGAGAGTATCCCAGCATTTGCCACTGTGGTGTAGTCTCTAATCAAAAAGCCTGGAGGGAATCCAATGAAATCTGTGCACAACATCCAACTGCAAAAGTATTAATCCAGCTTTATTCTATATCTGATTAGATGAAATCAGCCCTTTCTACCCATTAGGCATCTTTCACCTGCTCCTGCAATATATGTTTTTTATTTCATTTCAATCCTTTGGAAATAATATCAGTGCAGTAGTAGTCTAGCAACTGCTAATCTCTGATAAAAACTTAGGGCTAGATTGTTCCTAAGAAAGAAAACAAGACACTTCTTGGATTTGCTCAGGTACTGATTAGAAAGCTCTGGAGCAACACAATCCTTGGATGTGAGGAATGTCACTGAGGAGGAGCAAGGCAGGCTGGTAGCTCTGGCTTGGTCAGATCCCTGTCCCAGCCACGCTGCCCTGTGGAGGCCCTGGCACCTCTGAGCCTTCCAGCTCCCCCATCCTGGGTGTTGGATGCCAGGGGCCCACACACCCCCACACCCAACAATTCCAAACACATTACAGGCAGATCCCCCTGAGCTCATTCCAGAGTTAGAGCTTCCCAGAATAGAATGCCTACTGTGTGCCCAACACTCTGCTTCTTCCTGGGTGTGTAATGTTGAATTTGGCTGTGCTGAAGCCCAAGGGACCTGGCCTAAGCAGCCAGCAGCATCCTCTGTCCTCAGTGTGCACCTTCCCTCTTGGGTCAGGTGCAAATCGAATTATTAGCCATGTTTAATTTACTCCATTATTACCTGCAAAAATGCTGAATAAGATTACTTTTGATACTAATTCCCTAGAACACGCACTCATTGATTCCTTGTTGACAAGTACCTGTCATGATCTAAGGGTCTGGCAGTCCTTACAGCACTTTCCCCTGTTTTAACAATGTCCACAGTGCCAGTTTTCCCTAAGAAAGCAAAATTTAACCCATCACTCTCTATATCGACCTTCAAAAGTTTTTGAGTTTATTGAGCAACTTCACAGATTTTTTATAGTCCTAGAAACCTGAAACGTGTTATAATCCTACGAATTCTTGCTAACCAGTAAAAAAAAAGAGCAAGCTCTTCTGAAAAACCTCTCATAAAAACCTCCCATGGTTCAGTGATGAACTCTACTCCTTAAACACCAAAGAAATCCCACAAGGGATCAAAATCAGGATAAAACATTCATAGGAAGGAAGGCTGCACTGGTTTACTGTCCACCAAAGCACCTGATCAACAGGAATATTGAGCAGTCCTATCAAATTTAAACAGCTATGCAGGTACTTTGGACATAAAGAATGAAAGCAGCTTTCTCTGAGATGTTCCATTTTAAAAACACAGTGTAAAAACCATACATGAAATAACCACCAACAATTAGGATGAGTTAACCAGAATTACTCTCTTTCAGATTCACACATTCATGTGTTCCCTTTTTCTTGCTACTCCCCTCATCATTGACTTGATCCAGGCAAAAACTTTCAATGCAGTTTTCTCTTTTTTCCTACAAGCCTCGAAGTATTAGACAAATGGATCTGTTCAGTGAAAGTTTAATTTTCCTTTAAGAATCTGAGATGAAATGCACTTTAGTCTTAAACTCAAAAGAGACAAAAAAACCCCAAATCCAATCCAGCTGAATACCCATGATCTTATTTAAAAATGAAGAAACAAACAAACAAACAAAAAAAACCACTAGCAAAAAATCCCAAGAAATAGCTATTTGTACTGAGAAACTTTAAAGACAGCTGTCAATATTCACTTTTTCACACAGTACAAACCACCTTTAGTGCAACATGCAAGTAGCAGCCTGTTATATCTAGACCAGATATAATTTTATTAATAGAAAACTTCTCCCTCCAAATGAAGGCCTCTATGAATATTTATCGACATTCAAATAAGAATGCCTCTCATCTCAGAAAAGGACTCATGAACTTTAGTGGCAACTTCAGACATTTTGATATGTTTATATTTCCCTCATGTAAACAGCTTTGCATTAGCATATGAATGTTATTATCCATGCTTTAACTTTGCCAGACACTGACCACTTTGTTGCATTTTTAATAGCTTACCTATGCGTTTTTTCATTAAACATTTTTGATCTACTGTTAGCTTTGATGTCAGCTTGAGAAAGAATTTTGCCTGTTTGCATATCAGTGAGCTAAAAGTTACCCAGAAACACTTCACACCAGCCTAAATTACAAAAAAGGCCTTACACAGCTAGACTTGCTTCTCTGTTATAACACAGGTATCTGAAGGAAACATATTCAGCACCACAAAGGGTGCAAAGATATTTGTATCTGATCTGCATGTAACATCACTCTCATCCTTATTGCAGTAGAGGTTTGGGAAAAATCTGAATTCTTGTTTCACAGAAAAAAAGGTACTTGAACGTGTTTTTTCTAAATCTGAGGTGAATTCAAATTACATGCATAAATGTGGACTCACATAGGAGAGTGATAGAGATCCTCCTGACATCTTTGAAGGAAAAGGAACTTGATTTACATCTTCCTGTTATCTTTGCTATAATAATGGCCAACATGTGCCTGACACCACAGTGATGAAAAGGATTATTCCTGTATGGAGAAAACCTCAAATATGGTAATTATTAAGGCTCCTAATGGATCTCTAGCAACAGAAGAGATTCTGCTCTTCAGTTTTCCTTTTTAAAGTGTCTATTGAAACTTTTCCTAAAAAGGGAAAATAGAGGGATAAAAGGATTCTTCCTTTCCAACTTGTTTAACTTTTCTTTTTTCCCTGGCTGACTCATCTAGGAAAGATTAAACAATATTTTTATATATATAAGAATATCATTATAATGAATTGAAGACACGGCTACAGTGGTCATCTTTCATCTAAACTCACATGCACATTTGGATTATAACAAAGTCTATATTTTTACATGCTTGAAAAAACATTTCTTTTATTCAGTATTTCCATTAGTTGAAACAGATTCCTGTCTACTACTAATGGTGTATATTCTCATAGAGCACATTGTGCTACATTTCTTCAGGTCCCAGTTTAAGAAGTTTATGAAAGTGACTCTGTCCCACGACAGGAAATCCCACCTAGGAGACACAAGCAAATGGATGCCTTGGAAGGCTGAAATAATTAGATTATCCACCCTGATGCAGGCAGGAAATTGCATGCATTGTTTTAACACCTACTGCGATAGATGTAGCCCTGGAGCTTTCTTGGATTAACTCAATTATTTATCATCATCTGCTTATCAGTCTACTTGTGCCTGGAAACAAATTCCAAAGTAAAATAAAACACGAGGAACTTGCTATGTCAGTGGACTGGAATCGCTCCTGTGACTGCTCCAATCCCTGATTTCCACAGGGCCAATGGGAATTGCCATGGGAGTCAGGCTAATCATCAATTTATCCTTTTTATCACTGTGCCCTAGAAAGGAACAAAATGCTCTGCAGCAGGAAGGGGTGGCTAAACATTTAGAGAGTCATGTCCCTGTTGCACCCACCCTGCCAGTGAAACACTGCTTCCAATTAAATGTGTGTTTACACCCCTTCCAGAGCAAGTCTGGAGTTGAGTTGTGTTGGTTACTATTGTGGCTTTGGCTAAGCGGCAATTGCAATCCAAGTGAAGTTTTTCACACTTGCCAGTTTCCCCTTCTGCTCAATATTCCTCAGTTATTTTCAGTACTGGTCTAGAAGTCAATCTTCCAGGATGCAGATCACACCTTTTTCTTGGTTATCTACCCATGCTTTGCAAATGTCTTTAAATCAGTAAAACTGAGGTAAAACCTTGATAGAAATGCTGTTTCCCTATTTAGCTCTGTGCCCATACCTGGGGAGATCCAGGGTGTGCTCAGCTCTCGGAGTTGCCACCAGCCTGTTTGAACTCCATCTCACCAAAGTTGCACTCAACATGTATTGATAATAGGAAGAGTGAAGCAGCTAAAAACTGAAGTCTTCTATAGTGATTTTAATTAAGAGTCTGTCACCATCTGAATTATTGTTGTTACTTTAGGAATTACATTGCAGCATAAATTATTATAATAAAGAAGCCTGGCAGTTGTGATCTTAGCCAAAGTGCCTGAAAGAGGTTTCACTTGCACTGTGCCTTCTGGGCCACGGGGGAGGAAGAAATTCAGTGATTGCTTCCACTTGGAAGAGGAGCTGCGATATTGCCAAATACTTCCATAATTAACTGCTGTTTAGCTATGAAGGCGATAAATGCCCTGTCCCACCCCTGAAGCCAATCTCCTTCCCCAGGCCACTCCTACAGTTTCCCACCCAAGTATTTATTCCCTTCCTGGGGCTCAGTTCCCCACACTCACTCTATCACCGTGTCTCCAGCTCACCAAATCCCCTCAGTTGGTGCTGTTTGTCTGACAAGCACACACCAGCACAATGAAACCCCCAGAAAGCCTCCCACTCCACGAGTACATCCCAAGCACAGTTTGTTTGAAACATGAGGGGTCCTGTCTTTGGGCTGACAGTGGCAAATGAGTAGCTGGGTGATGTTATTAAACAGCACAATTATCGACTGTTCTGAGGGGGAAAGCAGGCATTCCGAATCCACAACTGTACTTTATCAAACCACGAGGAAAATCAGACAAAAGCCAAAATATGAGAGTCCCAGCCAAAGACTTGAACACAGAAGCTCCCCAGGGGTGACGCTGGGTGTGGCGGGACCCCTCCTGCGGGGACTCGTCCCGGTGGATGGTGGCAAGGAGCTGCTTTGGTGGCCGTGGCAGGGCCATGCCGGCCGTGTCCCGGCACTGGCACGGACAGAGGAGCAGGAGGAGCCACATTCCCCCCGAGAGCTCGGGGTGCAGCTCAGGCTCCCGCAGGAGCGCTCTGGATGCTGCTCCCGGGAGCCTCGGCCGGGACAGTCCCCAGCGCCACATCCCTGCCACCTCCGAGCGCTCCGAGGAGTGGCTGCTTTGTGACACTCGTACAGCTTTTAGGGAAATAAAAGCAGTAAATGCAGGAGGAGCAGGGTCAGCGCTGTCCCTGCTGAGGGCTCGTGTGTCGCGCTGGTACCGGGGCAGCCCCGCGCTCCGGGAAAGGGAGGCGATGTCGGGAGCGGCTCTGTGGAGCTCAGGCTCCCCCTGCCTGCGCCCGCAGCACCGAAACAACCAGGGGATTGTTTCCTGTTTGATTCAGAATCTCCTCGGACGTCTGGGTTGAGATCCCTTTCCCTTCGCATCAAAAAGCACTTTTATTTAATTTACAGAAGCGTGTCTCTTGGCTAACGGGATGCAGATGCAGCTCGTTTTCCAGCAGACGGATGCAATGTTTTTACTCTATTGCCAAGGCCAACCAAAACTGCAACAGCAAATAGCTGAGCATAATACAAAATTCACACTAAATAAGAGAGAAATAATCTTGGTGGTGGGTTAAGCAGAGTTGAGTGACTAACAAAAATGTAGAAGATAAAATATGTTTTGAAGAGAATTGAAGACTTTTTTTCTGTTATTTAGAGCTTCGTTATCTTTGTTTGCTAAGCTGCACTTAATTATACAACTTTTCTGAGTATGATTTTAAAGCCCATTTTAGGATAAATCCTTAAAAGCTGCAGTTCAAGTTGCAGCATTTAATTCTAAATAGTCATCAATGCAGCCTTCAGAAATACAAAGCTCTTGGGTGAAAAAATATCACTGCCTTAGGACAGGGCCAGAGTTTCACTCCTGCTTGCAAAAGTAAAATGATTTACATCATTTCTTTGAGACTGTCGTAGCATGTCAGGATGTGGAGAGCATTAAAGTGGACTAATTTCATTTTTAAATTTTATAAATATACACACATACATACATATAAAAGGCTGGAATCTTACTGTATTTTTTTGCCAAGAAATAACAGCTTAAACAATTTGTTATTTTTATATGTTTACCCAGGCTTCACCTTAGATCATTTATTGTCTGAAAAACAATCTGTTAACATTTCAGACACCCGGGGTCTGCGCTGCATTACTTGGGTTTCGTTCCAAAAGCAGCATTATGTGTTGGTTGGGAAGCACATAAAACACATTTGTACAGCTGATGTCATCTCCCTGCACAGTTCACACACACCACCACCACCACCATCAATTCACAGCTCTCGCCACAAAATATCTCTGGCAAGAAAAGCCTAAAGCTCATTTAGGAAAAATTGGGGAAATCTTCACCTTTCACAGCTGGGTGTCATCCAGCAGAACTGATTAACTGGTTTGGCAGCCACTCTACCAGAAAGCCACAGCACAGAGTAACACAGTGCTACCCGACTACTTCATCTTAATGCAAATCATGAGGTTGTTTACAGGTACTCCAAGTGATAGATACTCTTAGACCTCAGTTCAGAATCTCTTTAAACGAGCATTAAAATAATGACCATTCTCCCCCTCTACAAACAGATCCAGGTTCTCCTAAGCCCCAAGAGTGAATTCACCCAATGTCAAGGACCTTCATTGAGACTCTCATGCACAGAAGGGTGCCAAGGTCTTGTATTTCCACCAAGCAATTTTTCCAAGGCAGTACTTTAGTTTGCAATTCCAGATATAAATCCCTGCTCAATGCTATTCTTTCAAAATCTGTCTCAAACCACATTATTTGTATGGGCAAATTTTCTGGTTTGCTTCTGTGCTTCACACAAGGGACAGCTATATTTGAACAGCAGCTGAAATGACTCCATTGCTTTGTACAGAGCAATATGGCATCTTCAGTAAATTATTTTTTCACAGTCTCATATTTAAAATATAATAAAACTAATCCTAAGGTATGGGATCTGCACTCAGTTCCGTGAGGACTGCTTGACCATTTTTATAGAAACATTCTTTAAAAAATAAAACCCCAAACTGGAAATTGGTTCTTTAAGCTGTCCTGTTCCTTGTTTTCTATCCAACTCCAAGACCTTGAAATATAAATAGCACCAGAGTAAACCAGGCAATGAAACATGCACTAACTCTTTCTGCAGGCATAAAGAAAAGTGACTCGCTTATGACAGGTATATCCATTTGATCATTACCTGAAAATATTCAGAACATTCATCCCTGGGAGACAAAGCCTCCTGCTAGGGCTGAGGGCTGTCATATTTTATGCAACTCATGTCTTTAGTGAATCAAGATTATTACATCCACCAATATAAGCCTAAAGGGGAATCACAGTAGAGAATTAGGCTGCAAATTTTCTTGTTATAAGGAAGTTGAGAATTTTGGTCTGGACCCAGAATCTTCCCCTAAGCCATGAGGCATTCACACAAAGTCCCCTAGTACAGCATTCTCTGCTACACATCTGTTATTTACTTCATTGCAGAGTTTTCTGAAACTCAAGTTCCATGAGACTTCCCCAGAAATCCTCATTTTCACATCCCTCACTCCATACCATGTAAAAGCAGCATCACAAGTTAACACATCTAATAAATACTAGAATCCTTTGTACAGACCAACAGGACAGTACCAAACAAAGAGCAGGAGCAATATGTTGCCCAGTCCCGGTTCCCAAAACAGAAACTACAAATTCCCAGTTCCCAAAACATCAGAGCTATTTGATCTCTGAGGAAGGAAAGGAAGGGCTCTGACTCAGCCTTGTGTTTAGCAGCATTCCTGTCACAGGCTCAGCAGGCATTCCTGCAAGACTCAGCTGGACTCATGCTTAACAGCAGGAGGGGAAAGCATGGAAGGGATGTTAATGTTGTGCTGCACCTCTAATCTAATCAGATTTTTCCTCAGGATCAAGTTGTATATAAAACAACTTAGCCTGGATTTACCAATCTACCTAATCCATATTGTCCTGATTTGCATCTCCTGCCAAATCTCAGTGGCTGCAGCACCTTCCAAGGGGGTTCCAGACCAGTTCCAAGCACCACATAATGGGCCTCTCTTCTCCACCCTGGCACAGGGAGGGAGCTGCAGCCTTGCCAGGGCTCAGCACAGCCCCCCAGCCCCAGCACTTCCACATCCCTTTGGAGCAGTGCTAGCACAGACAGGGTGCTCTCCCAGCAATCACTGACTCCTACTTGAGGGGACAGCTGAGGAATCAGAACGGGCTTTTCCCTGTGCCTGTTCCTCGTTCATTGCTTGGGCTCATTAAACCTTTCAGGAGGTAGGGGCTGGGTCTGCTCAGAGAAACACTGATTTCAGAATCCCTGAGGAAACCAGCAGAGATCTGATGCCACATCTGTCCCTTCTGTTCTCAGTTCTGCATGACTACATATAGTTTTCATTAAAATATCCATCTTTTAGTTCCACTTGGGAGTTTACTTTTCTTCCCCTGCCCTGTCCACTGCTCTCCAGCCACCCCAGTAAGCTGGCAACTCCTTCAGAGGGCAGGGGGCAGATCTGGCAATCGTGTCTCTTTACCAACACTTAACAACACAGCATAAACACTTGGGAAAATATGGAAGAGGTGTTTACAGTAGCTGCATTTCATAAGAGAGATTTACAGGCCTATTAAAAATTATTAGGCTTTACTTCAGTGACAAAGCTGCTTTCATAAACTGCTCTCGACAGTTTCATCTCCAGAGTCTGCAGGATGCTTATTCTCACATTTTTGAAGTGCCATATTTCCTTCATCATTAGGGGTTTTTTGTTTTGTTGTTTAAAACAGCAATTCCCTGATTCTTTTGACCTAGCAATTCAGTTTAAAAGGGTATGTTCCACTTAGGGCATGGATGGACAGCATGACTGCAGGCACTGCTGGGAGTAATGCTGAGAGGTGCTCCCAAGTGTCCAAATAACTCAAATGTGCATGTTTCAATTGCTGATATACTTTGAATGGATTCAGGGACCTGGGAAAAGACTGGGAAAGTCTTTCTACTTAAGCATGGCAAGCGTAGGGGCGGGGCAATGAAAAATGTCCTTTTCATACTGGATACAGAGCCAGATCTCACCGTTCCACCCTCGAATTCACAAAGAAACAGAAGGATTAGTCCCATCCACCCTTACTCACGAAGGCAATGATTCCTTCCTTTAGCATCCACACATCGATTCTCAATGGCTACAGGGAGAAGCCTGAAGCCTCTCCATCTACTACAGGACCATAATCCTCAATTTTTCTTCAGTTTATTAAACTGATAAAACCATTTGCATACATTCTTTTCTTGGAATTCAAATTAGGAAATCATTCCTGCTCTAATACATGAGCCATAGATGATACAGCTGGACAAAGAGTTAAATTCAGGAGTAGTTTCATTTTAATCTATCCAATAATAAAAATAAATCAATATTTTCAGCATTTTGAGCTGAAGAAATAGATGGAAAATGCCCTACCCCCCAAGTTTCATTTGGGTTTGCTTAGGAGAAAATTCATATCAGAACTTTCTCAGCATACAAAGACCTTTGAAATGGGCTTTTTCTCTGTTTACAAAGGCATTCCTTTGTGTGATACAGACATTTTGAACAACAACAAAAAAAATGACAATAAAAATGTATCTAGCTGGAATCTATTACCTGCTTCCATAAATAATAACAAATCACAGTACTATGATTCTGTGCTACAATTGCCAAAAAAAGGATTGTTCCTATTTCTCAGGAGGATACCAAAGCTCTGTGTTTGCAGTCAAGGCTTTTTCAAAGATTTCTGTGCATCACATCCCTGGAGTCTGCAGTGCTGGTCAGGAACTCCAGGTTACAGACAGCAGTTACAGTCAAACTGTGTTAATAATTAAAGACAAGGCTGTACAGAAGCAGCCATCATCATTTACTTGCTAAAACAGGTAAAATCTCAGTGGTAAATCACAATGACAAAAAATGGTTTATTCAGGTTAATCCTAGTTAAATCATATAAATGTTTCAATATATCCCAGATGTCTTTTTTACAGAAAAGATGAACGTGACCTGAATTGGAGAAGACTGATTTCACACCCAGCTGAAGCCATTCACAAGAAAAGGGGACAAAATTCCAAGCTGGCAGGTATGAGACAAAACAACTTTCAGTTTTCCTTCAGACCTTGGTGGCCCCCACTGTGCAATATAAGCCAGGAACACCATTTGGCAGCACCAGCAAGTCATCACTGACCAAAAAAGAAATCAAAATTCAGCACTAGCCTGAATTATCTGCTGTTGGCTAAAACAGGAAAGATGCTGCAAAACAAAATATTGCAATACTCCAAAGTAGTGGAGTTTGTAAACTGAATGACAATGACTTTCAAGATCCTTTGCTAATAAACAACTGGGTAGGACCAATTCCTTAATTTTCAAGGAGCTGAATACGACTCAAAACTGCATGAAGTGGGGCATCTTTTCTTACTGCAACATCTATTATTTCCAGTGCTAATCTGCTGGAAGGAAACTATCAGCCTGAGATTATCTAATGTGTACCCAGCTTCCTGAGCAATTCTGGTTTTCCTCTAAATACAAAGGAAAATAAATATGTTTAGAAAGGTACTCCTGTGTGTAGGGAATACAAGAGCAAACTCTTTTTTCCCTAATTAGCTACCTTGGAATGGTTTAGCATCAATGATGAAAGTGGGATGGCTCATAGGAATAATTATTTTTATGGATACAAACACTCTGCAATCAGGACTGGAGCCCATATAATTATTCCCAGTAAGTGCATTGAGCAGATATGGAGTTTCTCACATGCATGATTGCAATATATAAATCCACACTTGTATACTTCTTTCTTTTTAATTATTATTATTGTTGTTACTTTAAGCACTGTGGACATAAAAACACGGGAGCGGTTCTGTGCTGTGTCCTAGGAAGCAAACTCTGAGAGCACAGCTGGGAAACAGAGAGAGCTGTGCTCACTGAAGGCTGCTATAAAGTTAAAATACCAAGTCAGGTGAACAAAAGAAAGCAATACTCAAAGCAGACACTTGCACAGGATTTGGATACTTTCAAAAAATCATCCTAAAATATCATCTGGAGTTTTAGAGAATGTGGAAAATCATGTAGGGAGGAAAAACTGCCTTAATGTCAAGGATCAATCCCTAAATTCTAAAAACCTTTGATGAGATAAATAGAAGGCAAAGTGGCACTCTATGCCAATGCTGTCCATATGCATGGGCAGTAAAGAATGCACAACATGTCAAACAGTAGCAACTAATGCTTCACAGCAGCTCCAGAAATGTGCAGCTTTATTCTCTCTCCATGCCTGAAACACATGCTCAGTTACACCCACATCTCTGCACACACGCAGCAGGTGCTTTCAGTGCATGTGTTGGACCTTTTGATACAAACTTGAAATTACAGTTAGTGGCACAACTGCTGTTTTCCTCAGCCAATGAATAGTAAAGGAGAGAGGCACCAGCTTTTGAGATACCAGTACTTTCACAAGCACAGGCAGTATCCTCACAGCATCAGATACCAGTAATATCAACAAAACCATCTTGAACAATAATTATCTGCAGTCAAAGCTGAAGCAGGTAACAGAATTAAACATTTCATTTCACTGAAAAAGGAAGGGTGGTGAAGAAAATCCCTCTGTGGGTGTAAATGATGAACTGTGCAGAAACACAGAACCCACAACAGCCATGACTGCAGTAACAGACTCTGCAGACAAACACAGCATGACAGCATGGAACAGAAGACAAGTTTTTACTCTTTATCCCTAATTCCGTGGCCAACAGGCAGCACACCAGGTATGCATTTCTGATGGGATCACAAAAAGTTCATGCTTACAGGGCTTTGGACTACAGTTTAAATAAGTCAAGCAACAATTGTTAATCAAAACACCCAACCATCCAAGCTCTGGCCAAATATGGTGAGACCTTGGAGATGTGACACAACATCCCTGATGCCCCAGGACCAGGATAACATCACTACAAATGTGTAAGGCTTGAGCAGAATCCATGCAGGTCTTGAGAAGAATCTGTGCAACCCCACAAGGAGGGACAAGAGCACAGTGAGAAGACACAGCCTTGTGTTTCTTTAAGCATATGTGATTTTGTTTCACCTCATTTTTATCCTAAACAATCTTTTTTTATCTAGTACCTTCTGAGATGAGTGTTCAGAATCTAATTCTCCTCTCTGTTTGCTATGACTTCTCCCACATGAATTACAAAAGCAACTAAAGACACAGAGGGGAAATTTGTCAAACAGATTATAGATCATCCTTTTTCTTTCTGAAATAGTCTTTATAGAATATAATCTCATATTTATACAGATATGGCATCCCTAAAAATTACAACAGATAATTAGATCATGGACACCTTCAACAGCAGGACAATTATTTTTACATTGTCTGCAGCTAGTCGCTAAGAATAGCAGATAAGCTATTTCTAGACAACTCGAATAAGATTGTGGTTTTATCTGAGCCCAGAGATATCCTCTTTCCCTGCAAGTTGCTTAGAACTGAAGAAGTGATAGATGCATGTGTTAGAACCTTTTCATAAATCTAGGAATGAAAAGTAAAGTCATTTTAAAGGCAGCCAAGTGAGATTGGCAATGCCAGCACTTCAAGGTAATGTCTGAATACACTAAAAGCTTTGTCACTTAGCCTTACCTTGAGTCTCTGAAAAACCAGCAAATAGATAAATTTTCTTAATTACTCCGTCTTCCAACCAAATTTCATCAGTGCACTGGGAGTTTTCCTAAGCAAAGTCTTTGCAATCTAAAATGACCTCCTAATTCCACACTTCAGTAGCTGGGAATAGTGCTGAGCCACAAAGGATGCTCATGGCTCTGTCAAAAGCACAGCTCAAACTCATAGATTGCATCCCATGAGATTCTTCCAAGCAAATCCCTGAACAGGCCAGAATCCTGCTGTTTGTCTTTGTCTGGATCCTGAACTGTTAACTCACAGTCACTACAGCAAATGTTGCCCCCCAAACTTCATTCCTCTCTTCACAAAATAAAAACCTCTTCAAATACTTCATTCTGATATTGCTTCCCTCCACCTTTACATTGTAAATTATGCCATGGCATATTTAGTTAGATTTTAAAATTACAAATCAAGCATAGAGCTTGTCAAAGTTCTTTGAAGCTACTAAAAAGAATAATTCCAAGTCACCTATTTTTTTAGACCATTTTGATATCTGAGAAATAGCATTTTCGGAAAAAAAACAAACAAAACACTTTATCAGGATTTTTCTTAACAAGTTCTTTCTTTGGCCTTGTAAAGTAGCATAATCCCAGGCTATAAGAGCAGGCCCAGAGAAAAAACACATCTCTCAGTGCAGCTTCCTATGCACAAACCAGACCTTGCTCACAACCAGCTGCATTGCCTACTGGTATTTCTTTCACAAAACATAATTATTCCTGCCCTAACGAGACCAAGGAGCACCCCTCTGAAAATGCAAAATTATTTCCCATGAAGTTTTGTTTCATGTTCTAGAAAGAGCCCAGCATCAAATATCTCACCCAGGGACTGAACATGGAACGGTGATGCTGGGTTTTGTTTGCAACGAGCTCATCAGCTTCACCCTGCTGAGCAGGGGCTTTACACAATTATTGTAAAATTTAATTTGAAATTATCAAGTTGCCATCAAAGTCAGTTTCCATGGGAATACACAGACACACACCAGGATTGTGTCAAAGGGAGAGGACTCAGATCGGGCACCGCTGATTTCTTTTCTGATCAAAGTGGGTTCTGACCCAGCAGGCTGGGTCACTGTGCAGCTCTCAGACCCCACTGCTCAGAGAAGGGGCACAGGGGACCCTGCTGCCTCCTGGGGCATCCAGGACAACTGAAAACCTTTGTAAAACTGTTGCTGTAAATCATCAAGGGAGAGAGAAGGGAAATGGGGAAGGGACACGAGCCACAGGCTGCAGTGGCTGCTCTGTGCACAGGGCAGGACGAGGCACTGCTGGAAGTGCCACTGTGCCCACGGTGCTGCAGTGCCCCAGGGAGCCTTGTGCCACTGTCCCTCTTCTCCCCATCAGGCTCATGCCTGGCATCACTCACACACAATCATCCTCAGAGAGAAAAAGCAAATCACACTTCTGCTGAACTGAAACTCTTGCTGAGTACTGTAGCATTGGTCTTATTGATTTATCTATTTAAAGCAATGTCAGAATTTTGTCATTAATATTTGATTGGTGTTTTTAGACCCTTACAAGAATTGCACAGACCATAAAAAGGTGTTACAGTAAAGCACCACAGGCAGAAGAGCCTGACTCTGAAGCCTGGGGGATGTTGGTTAGCATTGTGTTCTACATCTTACAGCTCTCACAAGGTGTTCTTATGTCACTGCCTGGCCTGGCTTCTCAGCATGTGTGGATTTAAAAATGAGATTAAATAAAAAGGACTGAAAATTGCAAAACAAAACAAAATTCAAATTGTGGGCATTCATAGAAAAAAAAGCAGCATTATGTGTATCCAACAGTCAAAGTAAATTCAACATAGTATGCATTGAAGATTTACACATTTTAGCTGGTCTTGTTACAGTGAAAGCTTTGCACCTAAGAATGTGCTGCTATAAATTAAAAGTTCTGTCTTGTTTCTTCAAATTCAAAGAAAAATAGATCTTGGGGTACTTTAAAAAGTGTGTTACCCCAAACATACTTAGCATTCTGAAAACATAACTCACAACAGGAGCAATCACGCTTTTAGAATTGAGGAGAAGAGCTACAAAGAAATCTTGTCAATAAGTATATGCAAGGGATAATACACAAGCAGAACTAAAATGCATTTGTTCTTCAGAGTACAAACTAAGCTAAAAATGGTGTCAGGAAAATAAAGCAGCCCAGAAAGCTGATAGCAACCTATCCACACTAAAGACCTAGAGGAAAATTCAAGCTGCCAGCGGAACTGCTCAAATTGTTGGCAAATGAGCCCAGATGCCTTTGATGTGAAAGCATCTCCCAAAGTTTGCAATCTGACACCTTGGACCATCATCCCACAATGATATGTTTGGTAGAGTAGAAAGCATTCAAACCTTTAGCTATGTTGGTAGAAGCATGTCAGTTTTCATTTCTAGAAGAGGAATCTTGTTTGTATTAAGTTCAGATGGAGGTGGCAGAGGTCCTGAGCCTTTGAGAAGCCTGAGCCACCCCAGTGTGTCACCCAGCATCAGGCAGTTTGCAGCTTTGGTGGGCTGAAGTCTTCCCTCCTGTGTATCCACAGCAGTCCATGCTTTCTAAAAAATTTCAGAAGTGAGTTTTGAAAAACTTCTGAAGTGAATTAAAGGAAGAAATACATTCTTTATCTGTGGTAAAATACTGACAGCCTTTTTGTTGAGGTGACCTAGCCCAGCGACCTTTAGCAAGGACTTCAATTTTGGCTACATTGAATAGTTCAGATTTCTCAGCAGTTGCACTGTTGCTCAGAAATTGTCCCAAATCCGACCAAATTATGAGCCTCTATGATTCCTCAGCTTTTACTTTCATAGCATTCAAAATACATGAGAATCAGGAAGATTCACACTCAAAGCATTTTCAAAATCAATACTACAACTTGAGCACTAATTTATTAAAATTTAATATAGAAAGAAAACACTATATTAAAAATTGAATTATCACCAGGGACTAGAGCAGGACTGCAGGAATTTAAGACCAACTAATTGAACCCCAAGTAGATCACTTGGCCAGGACTCCTGAAATATGCAACAGATCCTGCCCCTTGAATAATAAAATGCTGGAAATGCCTGCCAAGTTAATAAATTTTTGTGTCTCACTGCTCACAAAGCACAGAGCTCCCAAGTGACAAGCTCCACACCCTTGGGAGTGATAAAATTTCCCACAAAGTAGCTGTGGTCGTTTGAAACTTTTCGCCTGTTCAGGGTCAAACTCTCTCTCCCCAAGATGTTCATGGTGTGTGCAATGTCAGGGGGAACTTACACACTCATCTTACAGTAGAACTAAATTTTAAGCTGTGTAAAAACACCACATTACTGTCCATTATAAAGCCTGAGTTCTACTATTATAACCACAGGATAAATAAACACAAACTTCTTTGAAGTCAGTAGAATCAAAACTCTAAATGCTAAGAACAGAATTAGATCTTTCATTCTGAGCTCTCTACCTCACAGGCAGAAGTGAAGGACTCATAGAATTGTGAGTATTAAAAAAAAAAAAAAAAAAGCAGGCAGCTTTAAGAATTATCCTGCCAAGAAAAGCATGTTAACAAAGTCATGAAAGACTTTTCTATAAAAATAAATTCAACAGAGAATGGAAGGAAGACAGACACATTTATGCTGCTGTGATTTTTCATGGCCAGAGAAAGGCAAACTGAAGCAGGAGAGATTTGCAGCTCATGTGAAAGACAGTATCTGCCAGCAAAGATGTTCCCTGGCAGGAGCACAGTGCAAGTGTCTTTTGACAATTCTGATCAAGAAGAGCCCTAGTTAGTATTCAAGATGGCCATCATGATAGATTAGATGAATAATTTTGGTTCTTTGTCAGGACTTGGATAATATCTGCCTACAATACATCTGTATCAGTGCACTCTTAATTACTGAGTAAAGGATAGATAGAACAGCACAAAACTTTTCTGCACATCCTTTATGCTCAGATAATGACAAGCTCACGTAAATTATGGCATATATTACAAAAGCAAACACTGCTTCTTTTCATTATCACTCACTACACACATGTAGCATTCTGAAGAGCTGAAGGGAGAGGGTTGTTAAACAAGATTCATCAAGTTAAAGAGAAAGCTGCAGGATCTGAGATGAGAAAAGTTCAGTCCCCAGACCTCTCTTTATCATCTCACAGTAGTAATGCAGAACAAGCAGTAAGATTTAGATTCAATCTACTTGTAGATAATTGATGGAGAAAGAACTTGAGGGCAACATCAAATTGTTCTGCAAGTTCTTTCCCTGTTTTCTTTAGAATTAAGGCTTCCTGTCTGACCAGATTGATGAATAACAGGGTACAGAATGTCCTCTGTAAAAAAAATTCTCCTTCATTATTTCACATCTGCACTTTATTTACATAACCATTTAGTCACTTGGGGCTCCAGAAAAGGGGCTTTTGCTTTGGTGGATAGGCATAATCTTAGGATCATCTGTAAGGTTTTTTAGCATTTTCCCCAACCATTTAAGGAGCTTTTAGGCTGTTCTTGTCCTATAACACACAGTTTGGCTTTTGGTCTTTTCCCAAAAAATGTAGGTTTGTTGTAGTCTTGGGGGGGGCTTTGTGGGCTGCAGTGGGTGGCCAGAGCTGGAGTGGGTATTGTAATGTGCTCTTTAGAGCTAAGGCCCTTTTGCACAGCTCCTGTGGAGATGCAGATCAGAGGATTTAAGTCCTATGCTCCTGTATTCTGCATTTCTTCCATTCTAGATCTCAGCATCTTGTTCCTTTCCTTACAGCCTGATAGATTTGCCTCAGAGAACACATATTCCCAAAGAATTCTGGATTATCTCCTCTGTTTACAATAATTTACCATTTGCTGCCACTGAATTTCATTTCACTTTAATGGACACTTTTAAGTACCTTAACACTGTGTTTGCTCATTGCTTTATTGTTTTTACAGGAAAAGTCAAATTAATGATCAGCAGATCTGATGGAACAGCCCAGGTGCTTTGTACAGAAACCTGAACAATAGGAACTGAAGCAAGAAAAAACCAAGATAGTTCTGAAACTGCCATCCTGTGATATCATATCTGCTGTGCATTTGTGCAACAGGAACTGTTACACATCTCCCAGCATCCAGTAATTGATACAGTAAACTGCTGGCCTGGAAAATTGCTATTGAAAACACATAATCAACCTTTTGAACTCTATAAAGCCAGGGAGATGCAAGATACAATTCTGCTTCCTCAGGACATGCATGGCCAGTCAGTTCAGGCTTCAGCTTCAGAAAATGGAGGTGAACAAATTGCAGGAAACTGCTCTTAGAGATAAGTTTGTTTAGAATCTTGTCATCCCACATGTGGCATAAACTTCCTGGGCTCTAAGTCTTCTGAAAGTTTATAAGCCAAAGCAATAACATGGGAACTGCATATTCTGAAAAATTCTCCATCACCCCAGAAGTATTAAATATATATCACTGTATATTTAAACATTAAAAAAAAAAAAAAAGATTTGCCTTATGATTTCCCTGACTTGGTACAATTCTATCTGCACTGCCAGACTTTGAGGTTGTATTGCACAAGAACTACCAAGCACCCCCCAGGCTGAGGTGCTGCTGGGTTTTCCCCTTTGCCCATGCACTCTGCCAGGGGATTCCATACATCCAAGGTCAAATCATAAAAGGCAATTCATTATTTGGCATAGATGGAGTAAAAAATAATTGAAATATATAATTTACTGGTCTGAAAGATATTTTCCTATAGTAATGGATCTAAGCACTTCCCATTAAAGGGCACTCAGCTTCAGTATATTTCCAAGTATCCATGGCAGTATACTGAAGTACAACAATCCATGGAGAAATGATTGATTGTAATTTGATGTTTGAATACATTTGTGCAACGATTAAATCTACCTTTATCATTCTAGAAGGGTTAAAATTCCTCTTTTCATGCCAAAGTTCTAAAATTGACTCGAGATATGGTTCCTAGCTGGGCTCACAAACTGTCTTCTTCAGCAATTAAAATTGATTGAAAATATTGATCCAAAGGTGTAGCTCTTCTATTGGAGTCTCAGAGTGCCATCAGTAGATACTGGATGTGACCCTGGCAGAGGCACTGGCTCCCCCAGGTGAGGACACTTATCCCCCTGTCACACCTTTGCCCTTTCCAAGCACTAAATACTTCAGAAAGCAATGACTGAGCCAGCATTTTCCAAATCTTGAGTTAGCTCCTGGAGGTGTCAGAGTTTTAGGGAAACTGTCATGGACCCACAGGCAGACACAGAGAAAAAGAACAGCCACACTTTATCACAGGAGTTTCATCTGACCCTCAAACCTGTAACAAGCCATGCTGTGTTGCAGATCCTTATAGTTCTGATATTAATTTAAGGACATTCAGATCCCGAGGATTAATGGCTCTTGGCAGCATTTTACCACTGTCTTAAAGAGAAGCTGCTTTAAGATAATGGTTCATAGAGCATGGATTTCTGGTTCCAAGCTTTATCTCTAGGCAGACCCACACTGAGAACTGATAATTCTGTTTCAGCCTACAATCCAACTCCTCTTCATTCTAAAGTGGTCTTGAAAGCAGTGAACTTGGTGTAAAATCTGTGTCAGGTACTAACTTTTGCTGAAGATTCTTGGCTCAAGTCTCTTTCATTTGTGCTAAGGCCATTTTACAGCTACCAAAACCTTGCATTATCTCAACCAACCACAACTTGCTGAGTTAAAAAAGCCTTTTTATCTAAAGATAGAGGTGTGCTCAGTGTGACAGGTTTCTGGGGCAGTAGAGGTAGAATGAAAAGACCCTGTAATTTAGGATAGAGTTCATTCAGGAGCTCAGCATTAAAGAGTGTTCCTAACTTAGTGCATGGGTTAAAAAACTTGTTCACTGCCTTCTGACCCAAACTCACCACCAAGTATTAACCCCTGCATTTTGTTTCTTAATAGCATGAGTTTCTGGCCAGATTCTGCTGCTTGTTAAGCTCTTCCACATCTCTGCTGAACAGTTTGGACATTATTGCCTTGTCCCCACGCTGGGTAATGTGAGGCTCAGAAGTGTGAATTTGCAGATTACAGCCTTCATTTCACACACATATTGTAACATCTCCCCGTGTTTGCTTAATCTATGGGAAAAGTGACCCATCAGACCATACCACATCGTGATGGGACTGGACCAGGCAGGATTTGTTTCGGTTCTGTTCATTTTCTTCCAAACTCTACAGACCAAAATTTCAAAATGCATCACACATATTTAAAAAATATTCCCACATATGAAGTTATCACATGAGGTTAAAATAAAAATTTTCTAGGACTTTTGCTAATTTACTTAGGAAAAGCCATGAATTTAAACTATCAATTTTAATTGTTCTTGAGAAAGACATACATGCAAGGAACAAAAAAAGAAAAAAAGAATCCCACCAGCTCTATGTTTTGGATTAGGAAATCAGAACTACAAACCTTCCCAAAAGTCATTTTACTCGTTTATAAGGATTTTTACAACTTTGTTTTTATATTAATGCTGTCTCTTAATGGGCAAAACAAAATTCAGTCCTTTTGCACTACCAGGTTGATTAGAGGAACTAATCTCAGATGCTCAATCTCAAAAAAAAATTAGAAATGAGGTGTTTGACTGATATTGTCAGGCTTACTTAAGAATAAAGGATGGTAGCCCAGAGAAGCCTATATTATACACAAAAAACTCCCAAATCAAACAAAAAAACCCCTCCAAACTAAACCAACAAAACTACAAAATAACCCACCAAACAATTTGCTGGTCATTGCCTCAGAACATTTGATCCCACAAATCAGTAGATGGTGAAACCACTACAATTCCTAAAATCTGAGGGATATTGGCAAAGAATATTTGAACTAATGTGAAATTGCACTTACTGAAGTGGCAAGAAAAAGAAAAAATGATGTTAAACCCCAATCCTGTACACATAGCTAAGTGTGCTACAAATTGATAAGAAAAACTAATATTTGAAGGCAAGTTCTCCATAAAAAAAGCTTATAAAATATGTGCTAAGCACTGCTTCCCCTCTAGAATAGAAATTACTTTTGTTTAAAAGATATTCATTTCTTATCTCGAGCTTTAGCTACATTTCTCTTCTCAACAGTTAAAAGGAATTTTTACAAAACACTTGAAGTGGCATAGCAGGAACACTCCTTCCTGGGAATGCTGCAGTCCAGCCCATCCCACTGGACACAATCCTATGAAGGAAGTGCATGGTGAAAACTCATCCTCATTTGGATACCAGCAAAAAACAAGTTTTGTAATTTGCAGCTTTATAAAACCTCAAATTGTTATTTGCCACAAATCCACTGTATGAAAAAAAATTACTTTTATACTTTCAACGTCCTCTTTTGTAAAGCACATGGCTCAGGCAGGCAGATATCCAGGCACACAAACTCACTGTGGATCTGCACGGGTAGAAGTCATTTCAGTATTGCAGGGGCTGTCTTAATACACAATTGAATTGATGTAATGTGTGGTTTAGAAGGAAATTATTTTAAATTTGGGGCAAGAAGCCAAATGAAATCATAGCTACACTTAATGCAATCCTGTAGAATGCAAACATGTTTGCTCCCAGAAACATGTGGAAATTTAGTTTAAAACAAACTTCTCAGGTAGTGAAATCCCACTGCACAGGGAGCAAAAAATCCATAAACCTGGCTTCACCCACATTTTTTTGCTCAAGTAGATTTCTAAGGAACTCTGTTACCTATCTTGTATATATTCTTGAAACTTCAAGAGCAGTTTTAATCTCATTTACCCTGACTTGAACTCAGTTTCAAATCACTGTGGTTATTCAAAAGGACCAAAATTAGACTGCAGTTTTTATTCTGAAGTTTTTTGGAGAAAATGAATGCCACATGGGTTTCTGGGAGAGTTCCCAAACTTACATTTTCTTTAGAAGTAAAAATGTAACTGTAGTCTAGATATTTTGCAGGGAAAACTGAGGATTAATGATGAAAAAAATCACTATCTATAGAGATTAATTTTTAAAAGAACTGTGAGTTTCTTCAGATATTGTACATGTTTATATATATGCATATTATCTTTAAATTTTAAACCTCATTTGCATTTTAAAAATGACACTGTAATTTGCTTTTCCCAGCTGTATCACTCTTAATCCTAACAGCTTCCCAGTCTTTTTTACATTTCTATTATCACTAAAGTTCAGAAGAGACTTCTAATTGATCCAAATTACATATTCAAATTAGACTTTTATGAGCTCAAATTAACATACCATAGACATTTTATTTAATTTGGTCCCCAAAATGTCACCAAAGTAATTTGGTTGTAATATATTAATTAGCAAAAATTCAGAAATTATTGAACTATAATAAATCCCTCTATCTGAATATTCCTCATGAAATAGCACCCCAAATTAATTTATAGCCTAATATAGTGTTATGCATTCACAAGTCTTCCTGCCTCAGATTCTTTAACATTTATTTATGCTGATGCACTTTTGTTCACTATCTCACAAGAACTAAGAAATTAGAAAAAGCCCTTGCCGGTCTCTGCCTAGGGGAGATAATGCCTCAGATCCAGGTGTTTGAGGCTTTTTGTTGGCTTTTTAAAAATGTTTTATTCACATACAGAAACCTGAAAAGATCAGAGAGATTGCTGCATTCCTTGCAAAACTGTGTTCTTTTAATTAAAACATTTAATTTGGGAATTCTGCTTTCTTACTTTATAAGTCCTCCTGCAGTAGGGAGACCCACGCATTATCTCCTGGCATCTCAGAGCTCCTCTTCTGCCCTAACAGAACACCTGAGAGATTTCCAGGGAAGGAGAACCCAAGGTGCTCTCCCACCTCCCCACTGCCACCCACCCACCAGGGTAGCATGCAAAGTTAAAAAATGTCACTTGCAAGACTAGAAACACATGCCTGTTCATTCTTAAAAGTTCTTTTCCCCCCATCCCATTTCTTATTGCTGGGAACTTAAAGTGTTTCAGAGCCTGTCCAGATCAGGCTCTGACATTAGTCCAAACACCTTTGCATTTCCCAGGGTCTATCAAACACAATTTCCCCAGTTCACTGACTCTTGGCTCCAACCCTTCCTGACTGGAAACAGTGCCCTGGAGAGCTGCTGCCCACAGCTGCAGTGGGATCCTCTGCAGAACAGCAGTGACTGTTTGATACACCTATCCAGACACTTGTGTCTTTGTTCAAACGACCAACAACTAAATCTAGTCCTGGAAAACCAAGAATCTTAAAAAAAAAAAAAAAAACCATATTGGCTACAATCTGCATCTGTTGATGAAATGCCACAAGGAATGTTTGTCATTAAAGTGTATGGCATTAACTGCTGGCATCTTGCTTCAATCTGTATTTAATTTCAATATTTGGGTCTAAGGTCAGTTTTCACACAGTTATCATTTTATCCCCAAAAACTGACAGTTTTCCCAAAGATTTGAATGATGAGTTTTGGTTAGGAGTTGGCTGAGCTGAGTGATGGCCTCATCTGCATGCGTTATCTGCTCCCAGGGATGAATCAATTGTGCTTTCCTCATTAAGTCAGTCATCTGCAGAGCTTTGGTCTCTTCACTAGAAGTTCAGCTGTTGGTGAAATAAGTTTTCCACCCTGCTCACAAGTGCTTGCACACCTTTGTTGTGGTTTAACCCCAGCTGGTGACACAGCCCCAGTGCAGCAGCAGCTCACTGCCTTTGGATGGGAGAGGATCAGGAGAGTGAAAGTGAGGAAACTCATGGACTGAGATAAAGTTTAATAGAGAAAGCAAAAGCTGCACACACAGGCAAAGCAAGCCAAGGAATTCCTTCACCACTTCCCATGGGCAGGCAGGCAGGTGTTCAGCCATCCCCAGCAAAGCAGAGCTCCACTGTGCTTGGTGGTTACCTGGGCAGACAAATTCCATCCCTCCAAACATCCCCCTTTCCTCTTCTTTCCCCCAGCTGTACACACTGAGCATGATGCCAGATGGTCTGGAATATCCCTTTGGTCAGCTGGGGTCACTTGTCCTGGCTGTGTCTCCTCCCAAGGTGTTGTTCACCCCCAGCCTGAATTATCAACACTCTTCAGCACAAAGCCAAAGCACAGCCCCACAGCAGCCCCAGCAAAGAAAATTTGCTTTATCCCAGACAAAACCAGCCCACCATACAATACTGAAGAATGTTTTTCTACTGAATGTAATCTTGTTCTTACAAAATTAAAAGGTCTGGGCTTTTTATTCTTTAACTGAAGCATCTATGCATGTTAATCACTCCAGACAGTAATGGAAAGATGGTAGAGGAGTGCAATCTTCGGTGAAGGAGTTGTTCTGGAGATGAAACTGGCCAGAATTCTTCATTCATAGCAAAACTCTGCCTGGAATTTGACTTCAGACCAACTTTTAATTAAATCCAAAAAATTTCTGAAGCTTATTTCTTGAAAGAAATTCTATATGGTATATGCTATAAGGAGGCCAAAGGTTGAAATTTGCATATGACACAGAGCACGAGCTCTTTGGCCAAGGAGTGTGTCCAATTCAGACCTTTCCAGCACCAAATCCTGTGGCCCCAGTGACTTGTTTCAGTTTCTCAGATAAGTGTCTGGGGAAAGGGAAGATTTTCTACGTTGATCCAGGACTTCTGAAGCTCCAGTTCCACAAGCCTCAGGGCACAGTGTGACATGAAGTTTACTATGAAATAGTTCCCAGGTTGTAAAGTTACTAAAGAAACAACTGTTGGTCCCAAATTCCCTCAAAACACTGTCCAAATGTGGACTGACCATCACACTGGATTTAGTCTCCTGTATAGTGCATGCACAGATATTTGTGTGGGAAATGCTGCACAAGTGTTCAGGCAGATTTATTCTGCATCGTTTTTCACTCTGTTGGCTGTGCCTGGGCTTGCAGAATTTCTGATGCATTTTGTTTAAAACAGAAGATATTACACAGATGTAGGTGCAGTCCAAAGAATTACAAATATCTTTTCCCTTCAGTGTTTTCTAGGCTACTTTTTTTTTTTACATTAGAGTCTATAAAGTGATCAAAGATGCTCTAAATGAACATAATCCTGGAGAAAAACATTTTAAAAAGTAAGTAACAATTAATCCAGAAGATGACTTTCAATGACAAAAAAACAAGCAAAAAAATCTACTAACCTGTACTGCCACCAATTCCATAATTATTTCACAGCCCTTTCCAGAGTTCTGATCATAGCATGAAATCTCTCCAATAGCCACATCAGCTTCCATAAAATACACTGACAAACAACCTTGCATACAGTTAAAATATGTCTTAAAGTCAAGAAGTTTTTCAAGTTCTCAAATAGATTGGATTTTACAGCAGAATAAGAAATACAGGCAAACTGTAGCAAATTTTCACATTTTTGCTGTCACTGGATCATAACAAAGAAAACCACAGATCTGCTGAAGCAAAGTACATATGATCTGTATGACAAAGTAACTGAGGTGAGAGAAATTGTGGAATATAAAATCTACAATGCCACAAGTCCATAAAAATCAATAAAACCCCCTTCAACACAGAAAGAAACACACATCAGCTGATGGTTTTGAAGTACAAAGGTAGAAAGTTATTTTTTATAAAAATAGCTCAAGTGAAAAAATATACTTCTCTGCCACTTCAGGATTATATTCAAGGTTTCTTGAGTCATTGCCTTTGTGTGTTGTTTTCTGAAAAAAACTTTCTCTTGGGACCAAATCTCAGTCCCAAAATAAGCCATCTAGATTTCAACAGAACTTCTCCTTTGTAAACAGCGTTGGAGAAAATTTTTACAAGACAGAATCATTTGAAAGTTTTAAGGAGGAAGGGGAGGGAATCACTCAGGTAGATTTTGCCACAGGGGAAACAATGCAGTGTGCGAACTTGTTCACAATTTTAAAAACAATTTTGTGTGGCTTTCATTATTTATACAGTCTATGTTACAAAGCAGATGAAACACAATAAATCCAACAGAAAACTGTTCAAAAGAAACACTATCAAATACAAAGCCACTGGGTTCAAACCTATCTGTGGTTAGTGCTTGGTTTCTTCAGTTGTTGCCCGCTGGAATTGTTTGAAGGGAAACCAAATTCTCTTAGGCCCCTTTGTAGACTCTTATTTCTGCTCACTAGTGAGGAGAGTCACTAAAATAGTCCAGAAAGATGAAAAGTACATGATCTAAAGAGTAAATCATCTTCTTGCCATTGCAAAATAACCCCTTTGCAGGACAGTCCCTGAGCAGGCTGAGAAAAGCCCCATATGGCATTACAGCATGTGGCTGCAGAGTGGAAATGCTGCACTGTGACATCAAATTGCCCCAACACCTAAAGTGACGGATAGAGGACAACCCAAAGTTAATTTTACCAAAAAGCCTAGCAAGCTTCTCCTAGCAAGCTCACATTACATACTTTTATTAGCTCACTACTCCCAAATAAAGGAGCAGTTCAGAAATGGAAGTACTAACAGGCATTTAGAGTAGAGGAGACTGAAGTGCTTCAGCTGGGAGGGACCCACAGTGATCGTGTCCAACCACCTGACCAGGGCTGACCAAGTTCAAGCATCTCATTAAGGGCAGTGTGCCTTCAGACACTTATAGAGACACAGATACACAGCAGCACTGAAAACAGTGCATGTACAGTATAAATACACTGGATATTCTTACTGGAACATTGCTTTCTGGAAGTCAGCTGAGCCACAGTAAGACTTTTCAACCTTGAATTTCAGCAGGTAGGTAATAGCACTTAATCTGCAGTAGCAAAGCTGACACTGATTATAAAATGATACATATCTAACGGTCATTTTATTTCTTATTACAGTCTGTTTAAAATTAAATTTTCTCCTAGAAACTAAATTACTCTAAGAACTTTCTCCTTGGACTACTTTTGGATCTGGAATTGCTATGAAATATTATGCAATTCATATTTAAACTCATTTATCAGGAGCCACTCTTGCCTGCTCCCTAGGACTGGGAGAGGCTGGGGGCAAGGAGTCTGTTTGTTCCTTATTCCTGATGCTGAGCCAAACTCTGCTCTGTTAATGCTTCCTGGGCTGGGAAATGAGAATCCCTGCTTTATTCAAAAAGACATACTCGCAGGCAACGCTTGACTTTGAACCCAGATAAACAAAAATTCAGAGATCTCAAGCAGTGGCTTTGTGGCATTCGTACCTTCACATATTTACTAAATGTATGATGTTCTGCACCAAAATAGCACAAGGACAAAATGCTCAAAACATGAATTCCTTTCATTTGTAATGCACTTCCTGAGCCACAGAGATTGCAGCTGCTGCTTCCAAATCTTATAGGGCTGCACAGAGGGGATGTGCAAGGAGGGAAAGTTAACATAGCTATGGTAGATTAAATAAAAAAGGATCAGTCTTTCCCTAGATGCATGAAAACTGCACCTGGAATTCTAATATTGATCAAAACACTTGCCAAGTGCCACACAGCCCTTCTGAAGCTCTCCAAGGGGATATTTACCATCAGTCAGACTCCTGAGGAAAACAGTATTTTCCATCACCGGATGTTACCAGAAGATGTGTCCTGGTTTTCTAAGTTTATAGGGCAATCCAGTCTGTGTTATCAATTCAATTATGCCAAAAGCTCCCACAGTAAATCTGCCAAAAAAGCTTTGAACAATGAATAAACCAAAAAATCAACAGACCTGAACATGTTTTTTTAAGCCAACAGATGAAACTAAATCAACTTCTTATTACTCAAATTGCCCCAAGGTCTTAACTTCTTTCTGTTTTAAAGGGTCTGGGCAGAAAAATAGGTTAATTCAATGTTTTGACGGAATACTAGAGGTTATGTATAGATACACATGCAAAATACTAAACCATCCCACCTCCTTTCATTGGTTTGCTGTTCCAATGCTTAAATGTGCATCACATAAACTTTGCTTGTTACTTACTGTAACAGCATATGGCCAGATTGATTTACAAGAAACCACTTCCTATCCTACTTCCCAAAAACTTGGCAAAATCTCAGAACTGCATAAAATTCCCCTTCCTCCATTGGTTTCAAGTTAGACTAATGAAGTAGTGCCTGATTTATAGCAGCAGACAGCTCTGAGCATGCACCACAGACACATCCGTTTATCAAAAGACATTGTCAAATTAAGAAAAGCAGTTCCTGCAAGCTCTTACACATCCTCTTACTCAAGCCAGGCTTACATGAGTCTAATCCACTGGAATCAGCAATTTGTGTGATTTCCTACAAACACCAGGGCACTCCACCAAACCCTCAGCTCCTGCCGTAAATAAACAGAACCCTCCCTGTCAGTCGGACACGGCCCCGCAGGCAGCGAGCAGAGCTTTGCTGGGCTGTGCCCAGGCTGCCTTTGCACTGTGCTGACCCTGCCTATCCCCCCAACCATCTGACACTGCTCCCTCGTCACTTGGTGTGACCGTCACTGCCGGAGGCTGTAAGCCATCCCAAGCCATGGATTGTGGTTAAAGAACCTTCGGGGAAGGGGGGTTTGTCCGGGACAGCCGCCGAGGGAGGAGGAGCGGCTGCACTGGGCGGGCGGAAGGGAAAGGCCGGAGCTGTGCGGAGCCCGGCGCATCTCCCGGCAGAGCAGATGCAGCGCAGCCCCTGCTGCACAAGAGGCCTCTGTACCAGCTGCAGAATCCCCCCCTCTGTTTGCTTCAGGAGCTGAACAGCAATTCTGTCCCTTCAATCCAACAAACAAAAAGGCAAGGGGGTAAAGAAAAAGTCCTTAATAGCCTATATACAAAAGAGACTTTTATCCTGATCGGTTTGATTTCATATCACTGCTTTTGATTTATACTAGCTGATTTTTTTCATTGTCATCATGCATCCTCTTCAGTCACAGATTTAATTAAGATTAGGAAAATGAAAAGGTACTGAGAATTAGTCAGATCTTTGAGACAATATCTGTAACAGTTACTCATTCAGGACTGGCCAGAAAAGATCATGTGTATAACACATAATGAGGAGAGAGAGTATGTCCCATACCATCATTTCTAATGTATGGAACACAATGTAATTTTCTGCTTGACAAATGTCAAACATGACTAATAATTAATTTTTCTGGAATCTCATGTGTCCCATTTCTGAGCTTGGTTTGTTCAAGATACAGATCTACAGAACCCTTTGGATCATCTGGCTAAGACGTACTAAGACTTCAAATATGTTTCACATTCTTAATGGTGACTCCTCACCACAGGTTAAGGTCTCCTTTTCCTTATACATTCTCTACAGATGTGTAGTTTTAGTTTTTTTAACTAAATATAAGAGTGATGATGAAAAGAAAGCACTTAAGTAAAATTGATCAAAGCTTTTGCAACAACAAGTGAAGCTGCAGCTCCTGCACTGACTGAGGACACAGCAGGGCACAGCCTTGGTCAGAGCAAGTTCCTCATAATTTGGGAGTCCCTGTGAGAGACCCAGAGTGACCAGCGTCAGGAACAAGAAGCACTGGTGAAGTACTATCCTCTGATATTTACTGACACTTACAGGCAGCATTTAGCTCATTCAGATATTGCTCTAATCAGTGAGACTTCACATACTGCCACTTTGCTCAGAAGGGTTACTTTTGTCCCCCCACTCACATCATGAGATCATTATTATTCACAAATTCAATTTAGATTAGAAAGAACAAAAGACAGCAAAAGTTTGCAAGTTTGCTCAGTTAGGGATGCAGTAATTCTCTATCATCATTTATTTTCATGCATTTTTTAGTAAAGAGGGGAAGACTAAGAAACAATAAGTGTTCATTAAAATTGCCCTTTTCAAATTTTCCCTTTGGATCTCTGGTTTGTGGCACAGCTTTTCCTCCCTGGCAGAGGCTGAGAGCACTGGTGGCTGCCTGAACTGGAGCTCAGCATGGGGGGCTCAGAAGCAGAGGGAATGGGCAGAGGCTGCCCCAGCAGCAATGGCAGCAGGGAGGGAGGCTCAAGGCACCTCTAAACTTTCCCACCAACACATCCACAGCACAGGGCAGGACAGAAGAGCACAGTAATAAACCTGATTATTGCTTTGTTTCCTGTCTTGCAGCCTGTAGATACAGCTCCTCTCTGCTTTCTCCCACTGGAAGGGGATGGCTTTTCCTGTTAAGTGCTGAGCTGGCTGAGGCCATTCCAACAGAGCCTCCAAAGCATGGATGTGACCTCCTCAGGGCAGTGTCTAGACCAGGAAAGTAAAGATCACTCATATTCCTCATCGCCTGTTACCCTGTCCAATGCATGCACAGCAGTGGCAGACACAGGCTGCTGGTGCAGACCCTCCTGCCATTTCTTAAATTCTTCTGTGCTATAGAGACAGAAGTGCTGCCTCTAACACAGGGAAATGGAAGTTATTTAACACAAGGTCAAGCACAGCCAAAGAGAGGAACAGGAAAAGCACCACAAAATGCTGCTGAAAGAAGAAATTGTAGAAAAACCCAGAAAAGAAACCCAGAGCACTGAAGAAACCATAGTGTACTCTGAAGGCTCTGAGGAGACCTTATGGCAGCTTTCCAGTTTCACTGGGAACAGGTTGTGCAGAGAGGTGGGAGATGCCCCATCCCACTCAAGGTAAGGTTGGACAAGGCTCTGAGCAATCCCATCTTGTTAAAATCCAGGGGGATAAACAACTTAAATATTGCAGATCAAAGGCTATAATTGAATGACCATGAAGTTTAATGAGAGTATTGAAGTTAATTGTAGCAAGCATCCTGTTGAAGGCTTAGCATAATGACAACTGATCAGCAGCCATGAATGGCTATGGATCTGTATAAGAACACAATGAATTAGTGTAATACAAACATGAAAATAAAATATAAATATCAACAGCTTTTTAAAATACACTCACAAATATTTATTTTGCACAATCTGCAGCAATTTTACACCAAATCACTCATAGGCATGTTTTCATACTACAGTGCCTCTTGCTGCTATTTCCTCGCTCTGCTCCTCATTCCACACCCACAACAGAAAGAGCATTAAAAGGAATTAAAATTCACAGCACACATTTGAGATACTCTATAATCTGAGTTGCAAACCCACAAGTGAGTCACGAAAGACATCCCAAAACACTTGACAGCAAACTGCAAAAGCCTAACCTCCAGCCAGCACAGATTTGTTAACATGGGTTTTTAAGCATGATGATACCACATGTGCATTACTGGCAGGTTAGAGACATTTAAATCCTTCTTGAAGTACCAAAGAGAAATACCCTCAGGAAAAATAATTATTTAATCAGAGCAGGCTGCTTAGCTGTACATTTAAATCTGAAAAATCAGGGTCTTGCAGTGGATTTTTATAAACAAAGGGGAAGAACACTCAGCAAACTGCCATGGAGAGAAATGCTCGCGTTCAGCAGGAACTGAACAGAACAGGCCCTTTGCACTGTGCAGCATTGCTGGGCTCTCCTGGGAAGGAACTGCTCTCACAAGTAATTTAAGGTCTAACATTTTCTTCTTAATCTAGAATGTTCTGTAATAACTTTCTAGACATGAATTACAACGAGGCTTTGTAATCTACCTACTCACACAAAAAGAAATCTTCTTCTAACCTTGCACATCACAAACATTCCTCACTGTGACAGTGAAATCAGCAATATTTTCCCACGAATACATTTCAAATTGAAAAATTGTAAATCCTCTGTGGAGGAATAATCAAAGTATCAAACCCAAATCTTCAGCTTTAAGGATTGTAGCAAACCCATGTGCTCTGTGGCAACAGCAGGGACTTAAATTCATAGTCAATGTTGAAAAGCAAATATTTTTGTGTTCAAAATCTGCCTCCAAAGAAATATTGTGAATAAATACGAACTGTATAAATTAAGTGTAGTTTCCCTTCAATTTAATCTCAGATCCTCTGAAGTTATATATTAGCAGGTAAAAGCTGCTTATTCTGGAGTTCAGTAGTAATAGCTCAATATGAAAGACAGTACCCTATACAAAACGAGTCTCTGTGTCTTGGGAAGATTATTTCTCTGTATTGTAGTGCTACACAGTGTTAAATCCCCCTCCCTGCTGGTAATACTGCAGGAAAATGTTTCACCTTTACACATCAAAATGTGACAGTTTAAGATATCAGGGGGTCTGTAGTCTCCAGAGAAGAAAGCAAATAAATACTAAAATTTAGACATGAAATTTCTAAAATCTGAAAAAAAACTGACAGAAGAGCAAGTTTTATGAACAGACAGATGAGCAAAAGAAAAAGCATGAGCAGAGTCTGCAGATGCCTAAAACTATCTGCTAAGTACCTTCAGGAGCCTTTTATATTATTACCAGGAGTGGGAACATAATTAGAAAAGGCGTTTCACAAATATTTAGGCATGTTAAGGTCCAAGAGTGATGCCCAAACCTTTAGTTTTGCTCTGATCCCCATTTGCCTGACACTCTGTTTGCAGTGCTCAGTTTGATCCGGCACGCAGTTCCACACGTGGGGGAGATGGATCACAGCAGTGCCAGCACAGCTCAGTACACACACCAATCAGGGGGACACCAGCTCATCAGTGGGCACAGTAATTGTGGAACGTTTTTGAGGATGTAATTCACACCTACTCTTGAGGGGGCAGATCCTGAGCTGGGTAAAACTCCAATTACATAAGCAGGGGAGCATCAGTGGGATTTGTCTCTTGCTCAGCATTGAGACACACATTTGTTCCAGGTTTCTGTGCTGCTCAGTAATCCCACAGAGCTCAGGAGTCTGACAGATCCCAGTCTGCTGCCTGACACCAACTTAGCAACCCTGAAAACCAGCCAGTCCTCAGCTCAGGTGTTGGCTTACACCAGAGCCTCTGAAACTCAGCACCTCCCTTGCCTGCCCAGGGTAATATCACCTGTAGCCAGCCAGGCCTCTTCAGCAGGGTCCTGGAAGTTTAGTCTGTAATGACAAAGACAAGTAATTGCAGATATTTTATATTACATCCTCCTTTGCCCTCCCCTCCACCCCCCGAACAAAGGAGAAAAAAAAGGACTCTTCAATATTTGGAGAATTAACACAGTCAATGAAGAACGTCATGTAACAGAAAATTCTCAAGAAAACCTGTATTTCTATCTCTGTTTCTACTTTTAAACTCTTAAGATTCCTCTCCTCCATTCTCCTGGACAAGTTATGTCCATTTTTCCCTTCCAGACTAAACTGCTGCAGTGATTTCTAGGAATTGCACAGCACCAGGTTGCTGGGGGTTATGGAGCTTTCCCTCAACCCATGATTCAGGTGTCAGCAGGCTGCAGCCCTGCTCCGGAGCCCCTCCTGGGCTGAGGCAGGAACACCCTGCCCCACCCACACTCACATCACACCCCTGCAAACGTCCAGTGCTAACCTGGCTCAGGAGCAGAGGACGCACACAAACCACTGAACAAGTTCACCCGACCACTTTCCCTTTAATTCCTGTGATATGAGCTCTTTGGGGAACTCACTGCTCCAAGTTCAAATTGGTTCTCAGTCAGGCTCTACAAAATAATCTCTTGCTTGCACTTCACAAGCTTTATTGTCAATGCCATGGGTTTTGGATTATTCACAAAATCCTTCTGCAATTATCATTTCTATTAATCTAGTTGTAGTGGCTGAAGGCCTTTCTGGAGCATGCTGCTCCCAAGATGTCCTTTTTTAAGCTTGGCAACCACATTTATTTGTCCAACACAATTACTTTTCCCCAGGATTTCCAAATTTCTCCTTTACAAAATATTTTCCATGCCCAGCCTAGGGTTTCAGAAGAAACACTTCTTTCTGTTCTACTTAAAAGTAATATTTGGTGATCCTCTAAGCAAGTCCTTTGATGTGTCTCTGGCTTTTATTTTGGCCGAAGGCCCAGACTCAGAATGAAGCCTTGCAGGCAATCTACCATAGCAAAGAGGCCAGGAAAAGAGAAGTGTTTAGTGGAAGTGGCAGCCCGAGCAGCTGCACGCACAGGCCATTTAAAGCCTCTGCAGAAGGTTCAGATGCTGCTCTCCAGGGCAGAGCAGGAGCACGAGGCTGTGATCACCCCTTGGGGAGGGACACAGCCAAGGTTACCCACTGCAGGTAGGGTTTTAGTGGCCTTCTTCAAAAACATTCTGCCCTGGGATTGTGTTTGTGCTAATACTGAATTTAAACAACAATAACAACAGATTTATCATATTTACAGCATTTTTAACAAATCTATAAAAGGGAGCAATACAGTGTCAGCGGGGGGAAAGAGGAACCACTTGAATCCATTCCGGGAAATGGGCATGTGGCTTGTCAAACAAGGCAGCACTCAAAGGATGAAGGCGTCAGGAAATGAAGACTCCAGCCACCAGCCAGCCACAGAACCATGAGTGTGCATAACCATGCAGAAATCTCTTAATTCTGAATGACACTTCTATCACAAAAAACCCCGTGTGTTTTTATAGCATCATGTACACTAGACAGCAGGGGGAAAATGGAACAGACAGCTATTAAAAACGTCCTTGGAACCATCATAAATACCCATTTTCATTTTTGGCTTAAAATTTCTCCAGCTCCACTATCAAGAGGTGATTTATCATCTTTCATTTTTCACATTATCTGTAAATAGGTTATTCCCACTAGCGTTGCTGTAAGAAACATTTGTCACAGCTGTAAGAGGAGGGAGCCTGGCTAATTTCTGGATCCAGAAACCAAGACGAATGGCCTTCCTTCCCCTGCAAACAGCTCTGAACATCAGTCAAACCCTTTCCTCTGTAGTTAAATAGTATTTTCAAATCGTACAAGTACCTTCAACCTCATTTTTCTCTTCACATTCTGATACTTAGAATGATCTGTGACACTACATTTGTTACTAATTATGATGTAAGCTCATAGAAAAGCAACTGTTTTAAATGAGTATGGAAAAATATGGAAGTATGTGGAAAAAATACTAGAACACAGAAGCCCATTGTTAGAATATTAAATAATTACCATTTTCTAATAATAAATATATGTCAACTACCAGTTTAACTTCATTAACCCCCTCCTCTCCTTTCTAGCTGATTAACCCTCCAGTGTGCAAGAGCTGTATTGTAGTCTAGCCTACCTAGACTAGAAACTTATTCTAAAAGAGCATCTTTCCCAAATGCCACTGAGTCCCTGCTCAGCTGAAGCCACCTGTTTGTAGCACTCTGCATCACACAGTGAAGAAAAAGCACATATAAGAAACGAATATTAGGACATCAGGACGAGACCTTACTACTGATAAGAACCCTGCTTAGCAGTGTTTAAAAAAAAGCTGAGAAATACTCAGTGATTTGATAATCTACTGAGTGTCAAACCTTCATTCAACACTGAAAAACTGAAAACTGGAGAGAATGAAGTGATTAAAATGATCCTTTTTAAGGCTCAACCTACTGCTAATTGGTCACGACCATCCTGCAGAACTTCATTTGTGACACCAGTAGAACAGAAATTATAATGCTACTTTAATAACCTGAAAGAACTTTGCCACGAAAAGACTGAATCATTTCTTTAATATTAAACAGTACATTTACTCTGCAAATGATGGACCAGTATTTCATTGGAATGCACAGTTTTTAGCCAGCCAAGACTTTTCCTTATTAAAAAAGAACAGAAATCACTGTGAGCTGAATCCCACAGTACTTTCCCCTACAAAGCTCTCTTTGAGGTCAATAGAAAATTTGGTTATTAAAGAATATTGAACTCTGACCTCTGGAACAACACAGCACAAATCATATTCAGTCTTGAAAACAACCTCCCATCCTAGGTCTGGAAAGATTTCTAGACAGGAGAAACAGGACATCCTTTTTCTATTATTCTTTACTAAAATCCTCAATACCAGAAAGGTTACAACTTAGTCTGGCAAACCATTTGAGCCTCCCCATTCACTGGCCTTTATTGTGTACTGCACACTTATTTCTTCTTTTAGGATATACAAGACATAACAAAGACCATGAATTTAATCTCTTGAGAGTGAAGCAGAATTTATCATTAGACACATCAAGCACACTTATTTACTTAAGTTTATTGTCAATAAACTTACTGTGCTTTTCCAAACTGCAGCAGCTGTGGGTGATGATGAACAAGGAGAGAATGTAAACCAAACACCTTCCTTTTATTATGTGGGATATTTTAGGTGAGCAATGTCTAAAGCCAGAGAGAAAAAAAGCTCAAAGGAAAAAAATGCTATAGCTGTAATATTCTGACAGAGAAGATCTAGTGGTCAGTATTCACAAAAACATTTCATTCATCAATACCATGTTCAAAAATATTACCTTTAAAACTGCTGTCATGCTTTCCAACTATTTTTGTCTACCAATTTTGTATATCAATTAAAATAGAAGACTCTTACAGTCTTACATCGCTACAACTCCGTGACCACAACAATCATTGTGTGTGGATCATCGTTTAGAAACATTAAACTTACTTCAGATCAGTCACTTTATTTCACATTCAACTCATCTTTGGTCTTTTTTTTTTTCTCTTCCCAAATATATTTTAATTTTAAGTCAGTCCTTCAATTTGATAGCTTTGAAAAACTTTCCTATGGTCTCAGACTACCTTCATTTTGCTCAAAATAATAACTTTTATTTAACATGATATGATATAGAAATTTAACAACTCACTTTCTTCTAACAGCTAGTTATAGGTGATTAATCTTGGTCCTATTAGGTCTGAAGAGTCCCTGAGCTCATCACTCGATCCTTTCTTGACACCTAACCAGGGGAATACATGAAATAAATGCCTGAAATGAGATAAAAATTGACCAGAATATTTTATGCTTCAGTGAGATCTGAGTAGTTCACTTTCAGTTTAGCAAAAGACCAAGTAGAGAAAACAGAGCAGTCTCCTGTCCTGACTGGAGATGTGCTGTAGCCCAGCAGAGCACCACTGGCAGGGCTGGAGGGAAATGCCAGTCATGGTACAGTAAAATAACACCCAGTTTGTGCTTTGAGCCATCAGTCTCCAGTCCTGGAGCTGGGCTTTCATTGAGACCCCCACTGCCTTCCCAGAGGGAGAGGGTTTTTATTACCCTTTCACACCTCCGCATGAAGGTGTTATTAAACACCAGAAGTAAAAAAAATTCCATACTCTCAGATAGGATGGTTCATCAAGGGTGAAATAGATCTTTACCTCCTCATTTCTTTCATAAATGCATTTTTTCCCCAAAAATCACAGCCCTCACATTAGAGTTTTCCCTTAGAAAATGCAAGAGACAACCTTGGTGCTGCTCCCTCAGCAGCTGAAGGCACCCTGAGAGCTTTTCTCCAAATGCCTGTTTGGCCCTGGCAGAGTCACATCCAGTGCCATTAAGGGCACTCTGGGGGCTCCAGCCCTGCCTGGAAGGACACCCAGGGCCCAGCTCCTGCTGATGTCCCCACAGGCAGGACCTCACAAACAGGGAGAACACCTCACCACAATCCTGACAAGGTTCAAAAGCAACCTGGGTTTTTTTCAGATGTATGACTTTCACTTCTTCCTACCCTGTGGCTATTTGAGACCTTGAGAAAAATACTCTGAAAAAACTAAACTTGAAACTATACATTTAAATGTCTGCTTTAGCACTTGCATTGATTGTAGTTCATTGGGGTAAATTAGGAATCATTGAATGGGTAAATTACTGCATGAAAAATACAAGGAAAACACAACTGATATCACCTGACTTGTGCTGACCAAGCAATGAGTTATGATGCTTTGAAGAATGACAAGTAAATGAGAATAGTGAGAATAACATTGTTTCTGGAATAAAACAACATGTAAATTTAGATACATTCTGCTTTTTCCTGCCTCTGTCAGCATTTTGATCTGATATGTGCAAGATACTGAAGATGAAAAGTGATTTTTGGTTTTGGGGAATCCAAAAAATGTAGACTTGTGTTTTAAATTGAGTAACTTGTGATAACATGGGTGTGTTTATGACATTAGGCTGCCTCAAGATCCCCTTTCCTTCTCAAGAGAGCAGGAAAACCCCCAGAAAGTGCAGTGTGCACATTTTCCAATTAGCTGTAAACCAGGACAGAATTTAAGGTATCAGGCAAGTTATTTCCTTAAACAAGGCCACCCTTAAGTCAAAATGAGGTCCTGCTGTGGCTGTTTGTGAGCTGTGTGGCTCTGTCCTGAATGCAGCCCTGAACTCTCACCTTTACACTGTCTAAAACTGAAATGTATATTTTAGCAATCTGCATGGTTGAAAGAGGCTGTAGTATGGAAAGATTCCCAATTTCACCCTCAATAGGGAAGAGATTTGTTTTTCTTGGAAAAAACTTGATTATATAGAACCATCCTGAGGCCTGACATCAGCTGAAAGGTTTAAAGGCAAGATTGAGGTTTAGCAGGAGGTGTGTAGCCCAGTTTTATGTTTTCAGCAATAAAGTTTTAACTACTGTGCTACACAATCATCAGACTGGTTTCCTTATTGCCACCCAGTATGGGCACATTAACAGCAGAGAGAGAGCAAGACGTTCAATATGAAATACACACATAAAGTAATAAATAAATGGGCTCTTCCTTTCTCTGCTTTGCCTCTTTCCTCTCCCTGGAATACCAGAACCAACAGTGGAAAACACCAAGGGTCTCAAACACCTTCAGCAGTGAGTGTCCAGTTACACCAGGAATAAGTGATGTTTTTCAGGATAAATGCAACTCTTATTGTAGAATATTAAATACAAACAGTTGAAAATTCATGCTACTCATATTATGCAAAAACATTTGCTCAGTCAATCTGAGTGTAAATAAGTCTTTCAAATATTTTTATGGTGCAGAATGCACTGCACTGCCATTTTAATTTATGCATTTGTTGACTCTTATTTTAAATATTGAGCCATAACACTGCAGCTCTGTGCTGGCCATAATTTCCTACTCCTCCTTCAGCCACTTCTATAAAGAATTTTATTGACTATATCAGCAAGAAATAATCTCCATTCTAATAACCCCTTCCACATTTAAGAGTGGTTATCTTATATCTGAGCTCCTAATTCTGCTCCCTGTGCATGTCTGTTAGCCCCTCCTGTCTCCACCAGGCAAGGAAGGTGCAGGACAGCCACCCAAGGGACTCTGTCCAGAACTGCCACACAACCAGCACAGCCAGGAGTGTTTGCAGAGCAAAAGGAGCTGCAAGATTCTCCGGGCTGTTGTAAGGGTGGCACTCATGCTGTGCTTGGAAGGGGCTGGACATGGCCCAATAAATTCTGAGAGCTTGGGGAGGGTGTCTGTGCCATGGGGAATCTGCAACTCACAAACACTCAGAGGTCATTGAGCACCACATCCAACAATGGTCATCCTCCTGCCCCTAGAAAGGAGAGGGTTGGGTCATGAACCTTCCTGCTACACTCAATAGAAGCCAGCTCAGCAGACAGGGTGTGCTTCAGACATTGCTACACTTATATTAACTGCAATTAAATGTTATATTTATGAAATCGCATGAGGTAACCTGACAGGCAAAGAAAGCATTGCTGTGCTGCACATGGCCTGTTAGACTTTGGTCTTCATTATGTCTGCTTACATATCTAATTAAACAAAAAAATAAATTCTATTGAAGTCAAAGATTTGATATGGATTAGTTCAAAGAACTAAACTTACTCCAAATTCAAGAGGGAGGGAACTTAAACAAGAGCATTCAACATGCAGAAGTTTTAAACGCTGTCAAGAATGATTTAGGTGTTCAGGAATCTGATTTCAGAAACCTATTTGTCTCCTGACACCTAAGCAAGCTAAGCTGCTTTTGGAAATAGAACTGTGGCAGCCTGACAGTTTTGACAATGCTATTCTCTGACTTCCTCCAGCATCTCATTCCTCCCTGTCCTTTCAGAAACTTCACAACATTAAAATCCAAAGAGAACAGAGACTTCAGTAACTGATAATATATTCACAAAATGGTACAACAGTGTATGAGACCAACTAACTACTCCAGAATTGTCAGGCAAGTAGCCTATAAATCATGCAGACAACTCGCTGCAGCTGTTCAACAGACATGAAAAGGAATTCATTGCTTAAAGAATAGTTAGCAGAGTCTTACAGGACTGTTAAGAGTAAAGGCATTACTTCTCCTGCCAGATTCTGCTTCATGATTTTTTTAGAAGAAAAGTTAAATTATTTTAGACTGAAATAATTAATCTCTGTTCTTATCTAAATATTCAGAGGATGGAAAGGTTTGTTGGCAGGATCACAGACTCATCTCCTGAATATTCCTGCCCCCTTCAGCAACCAAACACCCTCAGAACATGGAGAGCTGCTCAAAAGGAAGCTCCTCATTCTCTTCACTGCTGAATATTATTTGTAAGTCACTTCTGAAGTAGCCTCCTCTTGTAAATTTACACCACACAAAGCTCTTACCTGTGGGATACTGTTTGCTTCCTAAAGACAACAGATCAAACTTCAAATTCCACTTTTTCCTGGAAACTTTCTCAGCCAAAAGCACCCAGGAATTCCAAATAATGAGCTCAAATAAGATTCATGGGCATGAGAAGGATGCACAGGAAAGCCTGGTGGTCCCTGCCATTGTGCATCCCTCTTCTGAGGACAGAGAAGGAAGGCAGTGCACACCTGAAATCCAGACTGGCATCAGGAAACATCCCTTTGCTGACAACCCAATAAACAAGCTTCACTTCTAAGTTGGTGATCTTAACATTTCATTGAAATATTAAAGTCTAATCAAATTTACTCCCCAAAAACTTAATGAAAGGAAACATTTTTGTTGTTGTAAGTCATAAAACTTGGTGTTTTTTCCTCCCTCAAAAGATTCCTGCATTATCATCATTTACCATATAAAAACACTCAGGGATGGAAATGTAATAAATTATCTGCTGTCAGGATCCAGTTTTAGTGGAGAAAGTAAGGCAGGATAGGTATAATTAAACAAACAAACACATTACAGTAGAATGGACTGCATTTGGTGACCTCTAGCTTCTCTATAACAAAACCCAATAAGGGACTACAGGAGTTAATTAAAAGCACACTGTCCAGAGTGAACAAAACCCAAGAACAATGCTACAGGCTATTAAATGAAATGATGATTCTGAATTGTAATTGCTTTATAGACCACTGAATTCCTTCAGTGGGGAGAAAAGATTTACTAATGATATCAAATGTCTCCTGTGATAAAAGTTTAATTATTAAAAGGTTTTATCTCTGAAGGCAAAGTCTGTTTCTGTGTTTATGTTGCTTCTATTTTTTCCCTAAATTATTAAGAACAGCCATCACCAACCCTACCCTCACTTTAACCCCCCTGAATTATTTTATGCACTCTTAACCACCTTAATGGGATGTAGTTCTCTGTGGTCTCAATTCAGGAAAGCAGGTAACTATATCTTAAGTGCCACAGGGACAAATCCTCAGCTGATATACATCACATTTATGGAGCTTCAGCATCCACCTCAGTGGGACTTAAATGCTTTCTCAGTACATTGCTGAACCAGGTTATTAAAAAGAAATTACAAAAAAAACCTGTTCCTGAAACTGTCATGGAGTATTGACAACACAGAAATGAATACTTGTATGTGGAATTTCATTATCATGATTCTTATGCAATATGAACATTCTGTAGTGTGTGTAAGTGTAACTGTGCAGCAGCAAAATTTTTCAGTCCAAGGTAATGCAGAGGTTCCTAAAAGATCATTAAAGGTCCTTGTGGTTAGGCAGTCATTTAGTTGGTGATCTCATTTTGTAGCCAAAGCCATTAGGAGAATATAAAACTGGTTTCAGGAAAGCACATCAGTTAATTATAAAGCAATCTAAAGCAAACCAAAAGGAGACTATTAGATTTATTCTAAATGTTTATCTATGTTATAATGCTGTGGTTCTTTAACTTGGTATCTTGTCTGGGGGAAATTACAAGATTTTATAGGAACAGTAATATGGGGTTTAGACTTCTTGCTTTCATTTAAGCAATTTTCTAATAATTCACTTCCAGCTTCTCCTGACAAGAACTAGTCCAAGTTTTATGCCTGATTTTGCACATGTCATTACCAACAACCTTCATTAGGTGCAATATGAAGGTCACAACAATTTGTGAACAAGAAATTACAGTTTTACAGGAGTTTTCACCAGCTGGTCTGCACAAACTGCTCCCATGAGCTAAGGGTGCAAAGCCCAGTTCAAACCTTTCTTACAAACACCAACATGACAACCTCCCCAACTGCCTGCACTGTTTCTTTCTGCTGTTTATCCATCTTGTTTGCTTTTCTTGTATTCTCACCACACCTTTTAGACAGCATTAGCCCTCATTCTGTGTTTTTCAGCTGCATGTAAAAGTGGGGCTCAAATTGTTTGCAATCAGTGTAATTGTTATATAAATCATAAATGTGTTCATACTGCAGCATAAACTGGATCTGTCTCATTCACAACATGAACATGATGATCTTTTCAGACGAAAATCTCTTTAGGTTTTGCATTTTAATAGAACCTACCACAGTGGGGTCCTGGGATAAAATTGGGGCTCCTATGCTCAGGCTTAAAAATGGATAATCAATTCCATTGGCTTCTGTCCCTGTTCTGGGATGCTCCTGGGATCCTGCTTTAATGTGCACAGATCCAGCTCCAGTGACACACAATTGCTGATTGCATCTTCAGCTGTTAAATCTCACCACTCTGCAATAGCTATTTATTTCTTGTCGCTGCATTTCCTGTGCAACTTGAGGCCTTCCCTTATTCACAGGCATTCATTATACTCATCAAAAAGTTTATTCCTATCTCAGACAAGACCAAGCATATCTAAAGAGATATCACAGGCTCCACAGCAGATTCATTACAAGTCAGGTTTGACATATTCATTCCTAGTGCTTCATATATCGCTAGTGGATGGCTTATAGCTTCTTTCTCTAATGTTCAGCTCTGCAGGCAAACAAATTTCTGCCTGAGGCACTTAAGTAAACCAGAATCAGCGCCAGCATGCCCCCAGTCTGCAACTGCCATGAAATGTGGCAGAACATCTTCCTCAAAGTCTTTTTTGTAGCAAGAATTATCAATTCTTCCTTGGCTTTATCCATTGCTTCCCAAAAATAAATGTCCCAGATCCAGGAAGTATTATGCAGATTCTGTCAAAGACATCCCAGGTCAACAGGGATTTTGGTTGGTTGGTTGGTTTGGGGTTTTTTGTTTTTAATTTTTGGGGGATTTGTTGGGTTTTGTTGTTATTGTTTGGTGTTTGGGGAGGGGTTATTGGAATTTTTTTGCTTGTTTCAGGGTTTTTATGTGGTAGTGGTGTTTTGCTAGGGTTTTTTGAATTATTTAGATTTTATTAAAAATTGGGGAACATGGAAAACTTGGGGCTCTGAATTAAACCAAGTGGTTGTGACTGTAGCTGCTCCTACTGCTTGAGGCCCCCAATAACACAGCTCTTCACCCACTGTTGCCTACTGCAGCAATCTCAGTGCTTTCAGTGTACAGGAAACAATCTAAAACTATTTAGCTGTGTGCTTGGTGGTCCTGCTTTTATCACAGGGAGATAATTTTCCCCAATTAATTACAGCAGAGAAGATTCCTACAGCTTGTTACTATAGCAATGTCTGCAGGAGAGCTGCTCCCCTTCACGGGAGCAGTGCTGATCCTCCCGTGGCAGGGCTTGGCTCCCACCTCAGGTTCTTCCTGTGGAGGTCTCTGCTCCAAGCAGAGCCCAATATTCCCCAGCAGTGACATTTTTCCACACCCCCTTTCCTGCATTCCCCACTGGGCTGGAAGCAGTCCTTTGGCACAGAGGTCTGAGGGAAGGGGATCTTGTGTTATCCTGCTCCAATCCCACAAAGCAATTCTTGGCAAACTTGCAATTGGCAGCTACCTTAGGAAACTAAGGTTGGGGTTGGGTTGGTTTTGCTTCTCTTTTTGTCCTCCACAGATGAGCACACTTGGCTTTCATTTAGACAGAAACCAAAGCAATGCCACAGGGAAGGTGGGCAACTCCAAAAAGATGCTGCATGAGAGGTAGTGTGCACTACAGCTGTAAGGAAAAAAAGGGGAGGTAGGAAGAGAAACTAAGGGCAAAGTTTTCTCCTCACTTATCAGAACACATATATCCAAACAAAGTCTTTTCATGCAAATTACTTAAAAATACATTCTGGTCCCCCATAAGCCAGTATTGTCATATTTTGTCTCAATATTTTTCTGCTGTGGATGAATACATGTACTTAATGTCAGCAGACCTGTAAAGGGGAGATGCACTCCTTGATCTCAGGCAGCAGAAAAGGTGCAAAATGTGAAGTCAGTCCTGTACAGCTCCTCCACAGTATCTTTTCAAACCCATCTGGTTTTTGTACCTGATATGCTATGAACATGCATTTGTACCACTGCATAATGAAGATTGTGACTTCTTCCAAGGCTTTCCATAGTCTTAGTAATTTTTGCAGATTAGTCTTGTCAATCAAGTTTCAGAAAACAGTGGCAACAAATCTAAGTTCTACATGCCCCCGATCCTCGTGGCTCAGGAAGAGCTCCTGATTGCATGCTGTAACCATTTTGGGCTCAGAATTAGCTTTCTTGGCCACTCTGTATTTGCATGAGCAACACATACCAGCACTTCCCTACTTCTGCACTTTCCACTGCAGAGAACGTTCACATTCCTTCCCAGATCCTCAAAGGGTATTTGAACTGGCTTTCCTTCCTCTAGAGTTTCTAAGAGGTGAAAATACATTATTATGTCCGGCCATTGCCTGTCATAGATCAGCCCTGATTTAGCAGGTGTGAAGCAAACTTGGCACAACTTAGCAACTCTGCAAGGGGCAAGAGGTCACAATTTCAATTATAATCCTCATTATTTACTGCGATTAAGTGAATTTGTTAACACCAAAGCTCTAGTTGTTTAACATACTAATTAAGCAAGTAACAGACTGTTCCATCCATTAGCACTGCATTGCTTCTGGAGGCTTCTTTAAATTTTTGTTAACTGTTTCTGTAGGAGACAGTCAGCAATTAAAAGCAAAGCAGGGGAACTGAAGTCTGGAGCCATCTGAAACATCTGTCATAGGTGAAAACTCAGAACAGGATGTGAACATCTAGCCCAAGCCAAGGCAGTATTTTTCTTTTCCACAAACAACAAAACAAATTAATCATGATATGAAGGCAAAACATAAATAGCAGTTTTGACATGGTCACTATGTTCTACGAGACATGAAGGACAGCAAAACGTTTTGTACAGCGGAGGTAAGATGAAATTCTTGTTCTCCTCTCCTGTTGTTCTTGTGGCATGTGGATACCTTGGTTCATAGCCCCAAAAGATGTCTAATTCCCTGTGATTTTAAATACATATAGAGTATTGCATAAAGGAGAAAAGACCCTCTCTGTTTTGATATTATGGGTTAGTTAGAATAGGAAAGCTTAATACTCTCAAGCTGAACGACTGTGAAGTCCAGAGAAAGCGATTCCTGCTGAAAGCAGGCACTGAGGCCAAGCCCTGCCCTCCTCCCCACTGTGACCCGAGGGACACAGGGGACACGAGTCATCCCCAGGTGCTGGCAGTGCTGCTGCTGGGGGAGGTACAGCTGAGAGCAGGAGCTGGGGCAGCTGCTCCCCATGGCACAGCTCCAGGCGGGCAGGGCCAGCTGAGCCAGCCCACCACAGCTGCCTGCCCCCTGGACAGAGAGGGGCTGCTGGCAGGACACGCTGCTGCCCGACTCTGGGACCAAGGATTCTCTGAAGTGTTCTGGGAACACTGGTGCAGGCTCAGACACAGACTGTGAGCTCTGCAGGGCAGGCACCATCTGTCTCTCCTTCCCATGGAGGGCTCCTACTTTTTCACAGCGTGGTTAAGGCCCTGCTGCAGTAAAGCAAAGTACACAAACATTATCCTTTCAGGACTGCAAAACTGCAGCACAAAACAGATGACTCAACTGCAGAGTGACAGGCAGGCAAAAACCAGTTCCGAGCAAAGCAGGGCATTGCTCTACACAGCAATTTATGTTCCCCAAATCCAACAGACACTGACAAGCGTCCTTCAGGGCTGCACCTCACTGTCAGGTTTAGCACATTTTTTGGTTTATGTATGTGAAAGTAAAAAACGAACCCAATAAGATCCCTTTCCCCTAAGTACAAAAAAGGCATTAAAAAACCCCATAAACTCTCAGGCAAAAAGTGATTCCTGTTCAGAATATCCTCTTGCAGCTGTTTGTTTCCCAGGCAGTTTAGTTCAATTTTTACAGCCACACTAAGTACCCAAACTCTACAAAAGCGATTACAGTCCATCAAGACAGTGCTGCAGAAGAAAATTCTAAACCTAAATGCCTCAAAACACAATCACAACATTGAAAAATTTGATAGTTCTTGAATCAAAACCTGATGGTGCTTGAGATAAGCACCTTTCCTACCCCTTCTTACACCTTTTACTCTTTGGCTCAGAATTTCTTTTGAGCTTCTCTAGTCTCTAGTTTGGCAAGTGATTTGATGATAAAACTGCTGACACACAAAGGAAACTGAATGTATTCACAACATGTTCATCTTCTTGCACATAGGCAGATACACATTTATGCAGCAAATCCACCACCTCAGTTCTGCCTTAGACTTTGCCTATAATAAATGGTTGGCCTAAATAAGGAGATCAAGAAAGTTAGAAACAAATAATTCAAATGAGAAAAATCATTAAGTCCTAATTACACCAGGGTTTTGTAGAGTACATGTTGGAGCTGGTAGTTTTTCACTAATATGGCAATGAATGGTCCACATAGCATAGCTATGCCTTTCCCACTAATTAATTGTAATTCTAGAAACTGCCTACAAAATATGTTTCCCCTAAGTACCATTTGGCTCTTCAAATGGAGCCGTAGCTCTATCGTGCTAAAATTGGGAATCTTATGGTGTTCTAAGCACTCAGAGTGCTGAGGGATAAAGTACCCAACACATACATCTGCGAAGACTGCTCTAACCCTACCTTCCCCTCACCTGCAAATAAATATTCTGACACTCCCTCTTGTCTTTCCTGGATTTTTTTAGAGGCTCCTCCTTCCTTGAAAGTCACTTCTTTATTCTCTTCCAGGAATCTCTTCACTTCTACCAGCTCATGGCTGAAATGTTCTGTACAGACATTTCCTCTGCTCCTGGCAGAGGAGAAGGGCACAGACCCAAGAATAGCTGAAAGAACCTCAGAGCCTGCAGGAGTGATTGCACGGCCCATTTTGTCCTTCTATATAAAGAAAAGAAAAATCACTATTGATTTTCCAGACAGAAAGCAGCAGTAAGAGGTGCTGTACCTGGCATCCTCTCCTCTGGTGCTCACCAGGACATCCCTAAACAGAACTGTGACACAAGAGCACTGAATCAAGGTGCTGCAAAGCAAAGCAGGGCTGCTCTGAGCAGGGCACCCTCACTGCTCCACACGGGACAAGAACTGGATGCCCCAGAGTAAGAACTGATGTCTTGTTACCCTGCAATGCCATAAACCACTCAGAGGGACAACAAAACCTTGGAAAAGCACTGGCAAATATTTTGGTGAAGTTCCAGCATAAAAGCCAGGTTAGCAGTACCCAGCTTTTATCACCTGTTCTTGTTTAATTTCACAGGCCCTGTTTAGGCTGGGGAGAATCAGGTTATTACTCCAAGTCACAGATACTTTGTGTTTACTCTTGAAAAATATGAGATAATGCTGACAAATTAACAAAAAAAAAGATTAATTTTAAAAATCTGTTTCAGTACCACAATGTTTTCTGACTATGGAGAACACTGCCAATACAATATGTATGTAACAACAAGATTTAATAAATGAAAGAAATTAAATATCTGTTTTCTATAGCAAAGCTGCAAAACCTTATGGTATTTTAACTTCATGAAAACCAATTAGAAAAGTACCCTTGAGCTACTATGGACTTCTTTGACATACAAAGAGAACTAAAGAAACCATCAGAAGTATTTCATTGCTTTAACTTACCTAGCTATTGCATAAAATCCTCTCATTAGGTCATTTTCTGTGATATCTTTATCCTGCTTGGAGGAACACATGGGAGATAGGATTTTATTCAGTAACTTGGCATTGCCCATCAGTAAAGAAAGATGGTGTGAGCTGACCAGACTGCCCCAGGTTGATTATCTCATTTAAAGAGTGCAGAAATGTGGATCTATTTAGTACATATTTTCTGAGTCCTTTAGAAAATATTTCAAGAACCTAACAGCTACTTATTTATAATTTCTACTACCCAAAAACAGTCCCTGAGTTCAGATACATCCTTCAGCACTTTGGCTTTTTTTCCCCCATGCAATAATCTCAGGAGTGTAATGTGATTAGAAAACACAAAACCAACTGCAACTGAAGCTTAACATGGGGAATGTTGAACAAAAGCACAGATGGGAGGTACTGCAGAAATACCTTCTTATTGATAAGGTGGAAGAGCCCACCAGAGCAGTCATGAGACAGAACAGAGTTAATGTTTTAGTTTACAGTTCTTATGGGCACAAAGATACCATTTGAATCCTGATCTTTTCATAACTTCTGAACTTTTCTTCCCTTTCCTTATACCAGGCTTTGGACATATTTCTTCCCAACAATCTAATGAGAAAGTCTTTCACTAAAGCTGAACTGATTTCCAGCAATTGCTGTGGTGACTCCCACCCTACAAAGTACTCACAAATATGACCCATTGTATTATCCTATAAGAATTCAGCTGCACAACCTTTTAACCAAAAGCTGCTTAACTCACTTGCATTGTCTTTTGAATTGATGTACAGTCCTATAAAGATTGAATTTTCTCCTTAAATTCTGTGCCAGAATCAAAGCACTTTGACTCAGTGTTTATGCTTATTACAGTACATGAATGGCCATGTTTGTACATTGTTTTTTCCTAGTGGGCAAACTGAAGCTTATAAACAACCTAGTTTGGGGTTTCCTCTGAGAGTTCAGATTAGTGTGTGACAATGGGTTCAAAAACCAGGCAACACGGACCAGTTAGAAATGGCATTTTTTCAATGGAAGAATAGTGAAATATTAAAAATCTGCCTCATCTTTTCTCAAAACACGTACAGCAGAATCATCATTTAGTTTAATGCTCCATCCTTTAATATTCAGTGATTTGTTTAACAAGAATTTGGACCCTTATAATAAACATCATTGGGATTTATAATCCCAGCAGAGCTCATAAGCCAGGAATCAGATGTGGTGCATAGAAGATGAGCTGGAAAGCTGCAGCAAGGTCAGCTCCTTCAGCCAGGGAGAACAGGAGGAGCCTTTGGTGGTGACAGCACCAGCTCGGCTCTGGGGTGAGCTCAGGCCAGCCGTGACTGTTCCCTTCCCAGCTCCAGCTGTGACTCACTTCCTCACATCCCAAGCAACTCTTTGCCTCCTTATGAGAAGAGTCACATTTTGCTAAGGTAGGAGGGACTCGCTGTCACATCCCAAAGCTCCCCCATCCACGCACACTTTCATTCCTCAACATTCAGCAGGAAAATAAAGAACTGCTCACTCAGTGTGGGCTTTACTGCATGGAAGCCTCCTCTGCTGCTGAAAGGGAGCATCACCTTCCTCACACCTCAGGTTTCATTGCACAACCCCATCACCCCTCCAGGAGTTCTCCCCCAACCTTCAACTCTCCACCCTCTCCTTTATTTTTAAATAGAAAGCACCACCCATTTCTCCCAGCTGATTCAATAACCAAATAGGCCCGATTGAAGCCAGCAATGTCTCTGCTGTGTTGTATTAGTTACTTACAAAACACAAGGAGACAATAATTTGTGCAATTAATATGGAGAGCAACAGTGGAACACCCTCCTCCTTTGAAAAGCAAAGTGAAATTTTCAGCTGGAAGCTCTTATAGTTTCAATGTTCCTTATCTGCCTCTGTCCACAGCTGCTGATGACAGCTAAACTCCTGCATCCATTCCAGCAAATTACATGAGTTTAATCAAGTGGCTGTGTGATAGATTTGGTGACAGCAGATTTAGTTACCCTGCTGTGATAAAGGGTTGATCAATGTACTATTATTCTTTCCTTTATTGGCTTTTCTTTCTTCCCAGCAAGTATAATACTACAGTAGCACAGACCAAATTTTCTGCACTTGAGAGCATACCACCCGCTTCTAAATCCAAAGACAATGTTTCCTGCTTCAGCAACAAAAGCATTTGCTGCATCTTAAAATTCATGGCTTTCTAGCAATCCTTTTAATTCCACAGAACTGAATTGTTACTGCACTGAATTTTGCATACTGGACACAATAATTTGAAGATTTTTTTTTTCCTAAGTAGCTCAAAGCAATTGTCCTTTTTCGGCAATAGACAAAGGATTCCTGATTTATGGTCTTCAAATAAAAAAATATGCCAACAAAACAGTAATTTAGTCTTTTGTCACATTTGCTTTCCAGCCTTGTCCAACACAGTCCTTAGCCCAAGACCAAGGTACCAACGTGAGCTCCAGGGATCCCATCCTTCCCAGCAGTCTGGGGTCAGATAACACAGTCTGCCTCCTGTTCAATGATCCAATGATTCCAACATTTTTTGTCTGCCTTCTGTGTCTGTGTTTGAAAAATTCTTCCTGGAGGTTAAAAATTTTGTTCTCAAAATGCCTCCTGCAAGATTTAGTGACACTGCTGGTAAATCACTTTGTTCTGTGGCTCACCTAGAAAATGTCCCCTGTGGCTGTAAAAAGCCATCTGACACCTCACAGGACACCAAGACAGGACAGCATTGTCTGGGCTCTTCCATTTTTGTATTTTGGAGTTCAGTTTTTTGAAAGTCTTGCATCCCAATTCACTTTGGGGTATTAGAAGAACACAACTCTTTGGAGTAAAAGGGCAGATTTCAAATGAAAGAGAATCCCTGCTGTCTGTGTAACTTGCCCTGCCATTCAGTGTGTTGTTATATATTAAAATGTGTATTAAATTTAACTTTATGCTTAGAAAGTAATTGAAGGATCAAAAAAGCAAAACTCCCCTTCAAGCTTTTTGCTTTTATTGCCATTTTCTGTCTTGCTAAGCAATGTCTTTATCATGATGTCATTTCTTCCAGGGCAGTAATTGCAAAAAATGCAGAGATTATTCATCTACAGTAGAAGTGTGTAACAGGCACTTAACATTGGAGCTTACCTTTACATTTTGATTATAAAAGAAAATGGCCCATATGGCATAAATATCTTGAAGTGAAATGGGAGTTCATGAATTTATAGCAAATGTGATAGGGTAAAAAGACCTCAAGAGGAAATGCTGCAATAATGGTCTTTTAATAGACCTAAGAGGAAAACTGGCTAACTCTTACCAGACCTGGAGAAATAAAGGTACAAATCAATGAGAAAAGTTGACAGTTTAAGAGAAAAGGATCCAGAGCAAAGTTCATGTAATAAAGTGATCTGCCTTCAAATGAAAGTTAAAAGACAAAATTCTTCGTGAGACAAACCTAAGAGCAATGAATTATAGAACAAATGAAGATCTCTGCATTGGTGGATGTTAAAACCTTCTGTGTTTAGGCTTAGTGACTGAAATGGCACCAAACAGCTCACACAAGGGACTTGGGAAAATGGGTGGGTTGGGGTTTTTTTCTTTTATTAAAAAATATGAATCTCTAGAAGACAACACATGCACTGATACCTGCAGACACCTACACACATACCTACACATATCTCCTATAAAGTCCTTCACACTACACTCACTGACCATTTTCATGTCTATGAAATACTCTATTTTGAAAGCTATGGTGGTCACAAACCAAATCCTCATTTTCTAGTAAAGTGAGGCAGAAACAACCACCTCTTGTTGTGGAATTTAGATCCATTTTGCTCCATAATAAAATAGTGTCCTTTTCTATTATTATTCTCTTTTCTATATTACCTACACAATAGCTTTGGAAGACATGAAAAAGCATGGGCAAGAAGTAAAAAAAAAAATCAAACAACTTTACGTGCTGCTCAGTCATAACAAGACAGATAAAAACCCCAGTCAGGTTAGTCACTTTAATTTCTCTTGCATGCAGCAGAATGTAGGTGGCAGAGCAGATGAGATGCTGGCCAGGACTATACGAAGTCAGACATACTGCAGAAAAGAAAGAGTATAGACTTCAACATGCTCAAATTCTGCTTTGTTCTAGGCAGAATTACATTCAAGAAATTACTTCCTTAGAGAAAATGCAAGAAATATCCATGTTTTCAACTGATACCGCTATGGTCAGGTTTAAGAAATATCTTATCAAATAAGGTCATTCTGATGAAAACTGAATAAATACAACTCCCACACTTCTACATACCAAAAAGGTGGGTGGTTTTGTTGACTAGGTGATCAATTTTAAATTATTCTCTCACATCTAACTGTGAAAGGGCATAGCAATGCTTATAGTTTCGTCTTGACATGTGCTGAAAAGCTCTTGTTTCTGTTTCTACTCTTTTTCTCCCCCATTTCTTCTGCCACATGCAGACTCCAAAACAGATTTGCAAACTTTTAGACAGAAGGGAGAGGAAAAGAGAAGTTTTCTGTTATGGGATTACCAGAGGTCCTGAAACAATAAAGTCCAATGAGAGAATCTCTGCAAAATTAAATGCAGTTGCGATACAGTGACCAAGAAAAGGATTCAGGAGTTATTGCAGAAAAATCCCTTCAAGTCCTCATCATAATGAGCCACAGCACCAGTAAGGAAACTATTAAAGCCTTTGGATTACAGTGACAGTTGCAGCAGAAACAAGTAAAAGCAGAAATTCTACTTTTTTTAAAAAAACAAACAAGCAAACAACTGGACTTCGGTGAAAATATTGCAGTGTAGATAAGTAAAAGATCATTACCCTTTCTCAATTACATATGAAGTGAAAACATATGGCTCAAATTCCCCATCAGGCTTGTAGGAGCCTGCACTGGCCCAGCAGCCCCCAGTGACAGCGGGCAGCACTCCCCAGAGCTGCCCCTGCCTTGGCTGCTGCCCCTGCCTTGGCGCTGGCACTGCCTTTTGCTGGCACTGCCTTTTGCTGGCACCAGGAGGGTGCAGGAATGGGCAGAGCCCTCCTGGCAGGGCTAGGACACCACCTGGACCAGCAGGAAAAGTTCACCAACCACGTCTATACCACCAACCACCAACTTGTATGATATAAGTCCAAGCCACATAGAGCCACTGCTGCACATGTGCTGAAAAGGAAAAGGAACTGAGCAGGGTAAGAGACACTTCTGAAGGGCCATCTTGAGCTGGTTGTGCTCAAGGTTGTGCTCAATTCATTGTTGCTCTGACTTCTCCCCACCCTGCTGTCCTCGGGCAGGCCCGGCACTCTGGTGTTTCCCGATTCCGCAGTACCACCTAGTGACGGTGGCCAGGGCAGTGTCACTCCGGTGTCACCTCTTGGTGGTGCAGCCCATGCACCAAACCCTGCAACAATCAATTTAACCACTCCTTCCCTGGCTAGTTATGAGTCTTGCAAAAGAACTGACATGATGGAAGATGCAGCCTAGAAAAAATAAAATCATCCATGAGCCCAGCCACCAAGCATTTTCTGCCTGCCTGGAGTAGAGAGGATTCCAGTGAACCTTCAGGTGTAAAACTCATCCTTTGTGAAACCAGCTTTAAAATAAAATGCAGCAATTAGTAAGGCACTGATGTTAATCTGCTTGCAGTACCTATCAGATAACTCTGCCACAGTGCCTTAGCTGTAAGATGAATGCTTTTATTAAGGAGGAGTGAATCTAATAACCTGTGTCATTGATGAAGGCAGCTGGTTCCCAGCTCTTCCCTCAGCCTGCCCTCAGAGGCATTCCTGGCAGATCGAGGCAGGCAATAATTACTTCTAAGCACATCCCAGTATTCTCCTGTATATTGAATATAAATGCTCTTATCAGAGTGTTAAAATAGTGACTATTACTGAGAGTTAAAGGGCTGTATTTGTTAAAAACACTTTAGGTATTGTTCTTACAGAGCAAAATAAATACTTCATTTGTAGGTTGTCTTATCTCAGATTTACCGGGGAGATTGAACGGGACAAAGATAATGAGTTTTCACAATGTCACAAAAGATAAACAAAAACTAAAACTATAAAATAAAATCCAATACAGCAAAAAGTTTTAACACCATTTTACAGAGAAAAAGAACCCTACATCAATATGTATTTAATAACTGCTTTTCTTGTTTTCCAAAGTCATTATTCTGAACTCAGCTCACAAAACAAAAGCTCAAATTCTCAAGCAGAACTTTCAACATCTATCCCTAATTAGAGCACCAAATGCTACAACTTAGGTAAAAAACACACACAAACCTTTCATCAGGTTTTGGATCTGCTGTATTTGTTCAGGATATAGACTGTAGAGCTTAAAGACTTATTTTACACTTTAGAAGTTGTCATTTATACCTAATGCAGAGGAAAAATTTATGTGCAATATGTAACCTAAAGATCTATAAAATGACCTGGAAAGAATATTTGAAGGATAGCTGAAGGCAGTGGGCCAGAATTACCAGTAGCTGAACTTCTTGGTTTTATTTGTTTAATAAATATTCAAACCATCTGGGCAGATAAAAGAAGTTTTTGAAAGGAACTGTGATCAGAGCCAATGCTGGCCATGAGGATTTTCATCAAGAGACAGGTAAAACCATTACCTGGGCCAGTGCAACCTCTGACTTCACCTGTTTGGGGAGTTGTGGGGCAGCTGCTCTCAGTGGGACTGTAGGGAGGTGACACCAGGGCACTGTGGTACGGACAACACTTGATTCCACAGCTGTTGTCATAAAGCACTGACAAGTAAGGGGTTTAGACTTTCATCCCCAAGCTTTTCTAAAAACTCACCATTTCCTATAACAATATGTTATAGAACTTCTGTCAGAAATATCTACTAAAGGCCTGGGCCCTGATTAAGAAGTTTCAGTAAGTGCTTGTCCAAAATTCAGGTGTAGAGTCACATTCAAAATTACAGTACTGTCAAAAATCCTTGGCACCACTTAATTGGTGATCACTGCATTCAATGGAAGGCCTGCTGTTGTCTTCAGCGGAAAAAAATAAATTAGTAAAGTCAAATGAAGAGCTTTTGAAAACCCTACAAGCACAGGCACTGTGGTCTGGTTGGGGTCCCTGGTTTTAAACAGCAATTGGGCTCCATGAATTTCAGTATCAGCGCCCCAACCAAAGCTACTCTGCAGCACCATCTAGTGATGCTCCGTGGGCTCCACCATAGAGCAGCGCTGCAAAGATAATTGTACCATTAATTTCACAATTTGTGTGTATTAACTCATTGCAGGCAACTCACACCAATCCCTCGAGAAGCATTTTAACCAAAACGTTTATCTATATGCAAAAAAACCCAGAAACCCAATTCCTAGGGGGAAGGATACCTTCACTTATCTGAGCTTCCACTGAGATGTGGAAAGCTCATCTGGAGAACCAGATCCCACATGGACCCCGAGCCCTCAGCACCAGCTCCCTCAGTGTCCATCACTGGGATCACTCACATTCATGAGCATCAAAACAAGTCTGACAGCCCTTCCTGTTCAAATCTCAACTGCAAGGAATATCAGCACCTTGAGGGATACAAGAAATGAATGTGAATAAATAACTGTAATGGTCAAAAAAACCCCAAAGTATAGATCATGGGCAATGCTAGGGCAAAAATATGATGAATGTAAAAAATAAGTCTCCTGAATTTTTAGTAATCTGGACTGTTTTAGAACACAGGCTGTAAAAAGTGACTGAAAAGGGGGGTTTTCACTTACTTTTGTGAATGTTGTTTTATAATGCATAGGTTTTGTCATTGGACACAAACCAAATGTACCTGTGTCTATTTTTTCCTGTTCCTAGTAGCATTTATTTAGTGGTGGTTTTATTCTCCCAATAAAGCATCCATTCACTCTTCCCTAGCAGCTGTCATCCAATTTATTCATCAGAATAACACATCTGCATTTCAACACTCATTTGTAGACAAGTTCCAGCACCAAGTTTAAATAATATCTTAATAAAACCAAAGTGCAGAATAACTTGGAGGGAATATGAAGGGACAAAAATCACTCCCAGGAGCTTAAAAAAAAATTTTCCCTGGTTTCCTGCTGGTTCAAAGCCAAATTTCCACTTCCCACTGAACTCTTCAGCAAACCAAGCACTCAGGAGATGAACATGCTCTGGGTCTGCTGGAAGCTGAATATGGGACCAAGAGCAGCTGCTTTGTAGCATATTTCATAGGAAAAAATTTCCCAGGTACCAGTCCTTGCCATGTGGGACAGCTTGAGCTTTTCTGGCCCTTTTCCCCCCCACACTTTCAGAGCATTCCAGCCCCAGGTGCTGCTCCAGGCTGGCAGCCAGACCTGGGCCAAGACACAGCACAAATCAGCTCAAACCTTCTCTCCCTGCCTGTTCTCTCAGCCCAGTGCCAGTCACAAGGACAGTGCCACTGCAGAGCTCAGCCACGGCAGGGGGTGATTCAAAAGGGACAGGTAATAACTCGTTTAAGCTATTTTTTCTTCATCAGGCTCCCTGGAGTGACTGGTGTAGAGGATGCTTTAAGCCTGGAGAGCATTGAAGAAGGTAAAAAGATTGAAGAACAGCCACAAAAGTTTGTTTTCTCTAGGGAAAAATTGGTTGAATAATGAATTTAATGGGGAGATGACAACACCCAACTGTTCAGTTGAGGTCTGAACAGCATCTTTAATGAATAAAATATTAGCACTAGAAAGCACATTTATACTCTCCTATAAGAGGGCTTATAAGCAAACCATAAACAAACTATGGCACCAAAAAGGCAACGTACTTGTAAATATTCATGACATTTTCCATTCCACTTATTTTCTTACTAAGATTACTCAAGGCCCAAATCCCTTTTTGAAGACAGTTGCATTAAAATAAAAAGGAGTAAAGGTACAAAGGTCATTCTCAGCACGCACAATCCTTCTTAATTATGAATTTATTATGTGATGGTTCTTTTTATGAAAAAGGTAATGCCAGAATTAATTAGAATCCATGCACTTTAATCCACTACAAAAAATTAATTCATTGTACAAGTTCCTTTGGGACTGCGACCATCTCTAGATTTTTATTTTTTTTAATAATGAGGCAGGTATTTCCATATCATTGCAAATGATTACAGGAAATGCAGGCCACCATAATTAATCAGTTTATCAGGGAGGAAGCAGACAGAATGTGGGCCACTGTAGGTGCAAGCTTCTGGCATAACTTGGTACATTTCTACCTGCTCAGAACAAATGAAAAAACATCTGATGGCCATGGCTGGTTCAGTCTAACCCTGAACAGGACAGAATAACAACTGCAGCAGCTACCAACACCTTATACACTCCCAGATGATATTATACCCTCAGTAATTTTAACAGATTTACATGAATGGCTACTTTATCTTGTATAATTTGCATATCAAGTATTTTTTCTTGATAGTGCTTTTGCATTTCATTGTATTAAGCATACTGATCATCTCATGCTATAAATGACTTCATTTATCTTGTCTTGCCATCAGCTATTTGCAAGAATGCCAGTGATATTCAATAAAGACACTGCTGCACTAGCATTTCATACTTAGTGTTTAATTTCAAACTGAGGAATACAACGTTGTCCTAGATCAGCCAACCACCTGGGAGAATGAGGGGTGTTCATGGAAAAATACCATTCCACAGGTTTGAACCAATGCTGCTATGAAAATCCTTGTTTTATGAGAATGACATGTCAGGATTTTAACCCCCTGTGCAGTCTCTGAAAGATGGCAAAGTGATTACTTTGACCTTTCTGGTGTGCTGCAGTTTGAGTCATTAGCAAATGTTTTTTACAGCTCTAACATGCTGAGCAGAGCTCCAGTGAGCAGAGCTGAGACACAAAACACCTCCAAAGGGGACAGTGGGTGAAGGGGATTGAGAGGAACTCCCTGGCAATTACAAGCTTCCTCTTGGATACTCAGCAAGAGAGGAGGAAGAACAGCTCCAAGCACAGAAAATCAAATAATCTGCACAGAAGTATCAAAGGATTTTATCCACACTGAAGTCATCCTTCAGGGGAGCTCCATTGATTACAGCAAAGCCACAGTTTTGAACAATTTTCAGAGGCCAGAGGCTGCAGATAAAAGAGCTTTGTCATAACAGCGTGACAACCATCATAACCCCAGTCACTTTCCATTCCTCAGACAGCAACTGCAGGGTGCTTTAGCTCAGGTGGAGGCACAAAAAGGAGGTTTGTTTCATGGAGAGTTTCTTGGGGGGTTTTTTAGGGGGTGTGGTTCTTAGTTTTTGGCTGTTTGGGGTTTTTAATTATTTTATTGTTGGCCTTGAAACCTATTTTTAAAAAGCACAAAATACTCTGGTACCTGGTGATTAGCAAGGAACAACTTCCCATCTTGGTGGTGTCAGCTGAGCCATGTCAAGGTCACAGCTGATGTCTCAGGCACTGTGACAGTGATGGAACAGGAGAGACATCACAGAATGGACTGGGGTCAACTGGGATCATGCCAACAATTTCTGGGAGCAATTGTAATTTAGAATAGTTTGTTCTTAGAAAGCAAACCAGAAGCCAAGCATCCCAATACTACAAGAATAATTTAACTTTTTTGAAAGTTATCAGAAGTCAAAGCAGAATATTTCTGTCTATGTTTGCATGCTGGACTCCCACATCACCTCAGCTGTGTTTGCACCTCAGAAGTGCATACCACTGCAGCCAATTTGATTTATGCATTCTCTGTTATAAAGAGAAAAATAATCCGACTTTCTGGGCTGCATATTCCAAATCTCCCACATTTTCAGTAACGCAAAAGTTAAAAAAGGAGAGGGGAGGAAGCAGGATAAAAGGTTAAACACAACTTCTTGCTGAAGGGGGAAAAAGCATTTTCATTAAACATTTAATTTTTGTACACTGAGCTTTTGAGGCAACGATATCGAAAGATTGTGCCCTTCCCACATGCTACACACCCAAGCAAGGCTTCCCCTTTCACAAGAAAACCCTTTTCCAAGAAAACTGCTCAACAGGCAGCTCAGCTGCTCCCTTCAGCAGAGACAATCCCCACGGCCATTAAAGGCAGGGAAATATCAGATCCTGAAATCCTATCAAAACAATGCAGCTTGGGAGAATTAAATTGCTTGGTGTATTTCAAGCCTGCAGTAAGGAAAACAGAAGCATATAGGGCACATCAGGCACTGCTTTATAGGAGTTAATACACTGCTTGATAATGCATGTTTCTGAATTATTCCATTAGAAACACGCAGAGATGAAAAGTCCTGACAGTCACCAAGACATTTCAAAGCCATGTTTTCTTTCTTGAATAAGATAAACAAGCAAAGCCAAAGCTCTAATAAATTCAAGAGAATAATGCAGATTAAGTGACAATATGTCATTAAAAACAACACATTTCTAATAGAACCTTGGTATTTTATGAAGACACAGCTGGGGAGTTGTTTCCTTTTGTTTTAAATACCTTGCTCTTTTACAAGTGCTTGTCCCTGCTTTTCACTCCCTGGTCTGTACTGAGTGAAGGATATTCCAGATCAAACAATGGCAGCTCCAGTTTCACTGTTCCTAAATAAACCCCACTCCAAAACAACAATGGGCCAGCATTCACTGCTTCCCACAAACAACAACTAAGAAGGTCTTCATATAAGGAAATATGTGAGTTCAATCCTTTTTAGTATTCCTCATAAGCCACTAACCCCAAGTTTATTCAGCTACCTCAAGAGATTTTTCTGTCCACAACAGTGAAGCCCCAAGAGTGTTCAATCTTACACTGTTATTTTATTGAAGGCACTATTGTTCCTTTGTGCTGGAAGAAAGGTGCGATCCAAGAGTTTCAATGTGCACAGAGCTTTAAATAATGACAGTGAAGATTTTCCTTTCCTGTCAGGCTTGTGAGTCTGTAGATCTCAAACTCCCAGCTGTGTCTGTAGCATTAATGCACTAATGAAGTTCACCACACAACAACTTTTGGAAAGGAATCAAACTCCTGCATCTCCCTGCTGCACTGACATGGTAGGAACATCATTTCAGGACTTTCTCCATCCAAGTCAGTGGAACGACTGGAACTCACACTTTTATATACATATATTCCACCACCAGCTGGTGTCACCATGCACCTTAAATTTATGCCAGGTTATTTCACACTTATCTTGGTCTCCAGCAAGACATAGGTGAAAAAAGTTTAATGTTTAGAAATAAGCACTGACACAGCATTATATATACAATCACCTGACTGGCCTTACCTTCATGTTTTTAAGGATCTGAATAAACAAAGTTCCTGAAATAAAAGAATTAAGACTTTTTTGCTGCTTTTGTATATTATTGTTTTCACCTCATTTTGTACCTTGTTTGCACCAAAAGCAACCTCGACAAAAATTTAGTCTTGTGTGAAGAAAAAGTCACTTTACATATAGTTGTACGTACTGCTTATACTTAGAATCATACTTTTCTACTTCTGTGTGCACTAATTGCTAACTTGGTTTTTGTGCAAGAGAGGTAAATGAAACCACTAGGAAGGAAGATAGATTGGTTTGGTTTCTCAAGCACTCAAATCCACATGGTAAGCTCAATTTCCTCCTAGGATATTTAAAGAACCTGCTGGTGAAACCCTTAGAGCCATCAACAGTTTATTTGTGAGAACTCAGGAGAGATGGCTACAGTGCAAAAGGTTAAACTCAAATAATGGACAGTGTAGCATGCCTATAGAACAGGAAGAACTGGATAGTCAGAGAGAAACAGCAGAGCAAATAATGACTGCATTCACTGCATTAAAGACAACAATGAAGGCCAAGAACAAGCAGGATTTATCACAGACACATCAAGTTAATCTGATCTCTTCCTGCAGACGGGTAACACACTTTATAAAAATAAAAAAAGCAATAATTCTTTATCTACATCTTGACAAAAAAGAAGCGCACAAAATATATTAGAACTATGGCATCAGAACAGCTTCCAAGAAATGCAGTGTGCCACAGTCTGTGGTGAAGATACTGAAATTTCCTGCCAAGAGAAAGCTGCACTGAAGGGGAGTCAGGAGCAATGAATCCTTTGCGTCACTCCTATCAAGTACCAGAAAGGTCTGGCTGATGAACTAAGGATTTTGATTATTCAGTTTACAAACTACCAGAGCTGGAAGGGTCAGGAAATACAGTGGGAGCCTCGATAGAACTCACAGTAATTTTAAACTGGAGATGTGTTTTGGAAAACAACATATGACCAAAAGACTCAAGACTTCAGCACAAACAATCTGCTACTGCAATAAAATGGACAATTTAGCATAAAGAAGTGAAAACTGAGGCAATAAAAACCTGCTGCAGAGAACACTCTGCCTTTGTGTCCATGGTGAATGATGACAATAGCAGCATTCCTGAAGTGTGGCAAAAATCCTCAGAATAAGTAATGAACAATATAGAAAGACAACACAGAAGGGGTGCAGAGAGTACAGGGACAGCACAGGGGGTGCTGTTTAATCCTGCTTCAGAAACAAGAGTGTCAGGGGGGCCTAAAGGTCCTTTTCCAGCCCTGCAGTACTTGGGCCTCATGGTTTTTTGCCTACCATCCATCTAACATCCTTTTCCATTTCCTTACATCTTCTTCCCCCTCCAACAGCCTTATTTCACCTTCATTACGAGTTTCACCACAGTTGTGAATTAGCATCTTTTTCATATTAGCATATCATTTTCTAGAAGATCACCAATACTTTTCAAGTTAATCTACTCACTTCATCTATCTCTCATTTATAGGATCCTTAAGCATAACACCCACTGAGTTTCCAGTCTTCTGAAAACTCAAGCCCAGCACAGCTACAAAGTCCAGTCTGCTGTGACCAGTCTTCCATGTGATTCACCCAATATTAAGGGTTTGGTAGCAGAAATCCAAACTTATCCTGTTGGGGCTTTGTTTGGGTTTTTGTTTGGTTTTGTCCCCCTCCCCTCACTACTTCTGATAGTAGATGACAGAAGTTGCTCCAAGTGTCCTGAGACTGCCCTGGCTTCTCAGCATCCAACCCCAAATTCTCCTTTTGTCACAAGAAGAGACTAAAACTGCAGCTGGTCACATGGGGAAGCTTAGCAGAGCATTAGCAGTAAAGAATATGGATATACCCCAAAGAGTAACAGGTAGAAAAATGTAGCTTTCAACTGCAGCTCAGTGGAAAATCCACAAGTGCCAATTTCATGTTTTCCAAGTATTTTACTCCATTTCTTGTGCTCTGCTAGTTTCTATTTAGAGCCACACGGTCATTTCTATGTAAAACCACTTACATAATTGTAGCAAAACCTACTAATCACCAAGAAAGTTGGTTGCAGGAAAAACAGACAACAGCCATAAGCACAGACACAACGTTTCACCTTTTTGTCATGTAAAGCAATCATTAGCATCAATCGTCACTTTATAATGAAGGAGTTAAAAGTATCCTAAACATTAGAAGGCAAATAAAATTAAAGCCTTGGTCTTGGATATCAGAACTCCCATCAACTGTGAGTGGGCTTGTAACTGCATCTCACTGTTCACTAAGTCCTTGAGAACATTTACTAATTAAGCTGTCACAAGGCAAAATTGCTGAAGCAGTTGAGCAATTACAAAGTATTTTTCTTTGTTTTAAGAAAAGTCTTCAGCATTTCTAGCATCTCAGGAAGCTGAAATCAGTTGCACACTGAAAATCAGTCACCTAAAATACCAAGATGCTTCCAGACAGTTTTCCTGAAGCCTACAGAGCAGAGGAAATATTACAGCAGATGAGTAACACAGAGACAACAGTTTAATGCTAATAAAATCAACTGAGCAGACAAAGTGATGAGCAGGGAAAAGAAAAAGGTTCCTCAAAAGGCATTCCTGACTGCTTAGCAAGGGCAAGTTCTGCCCAAATTGGGCAGTCCCAGCATGGTCTGTGAGTTCCAAAGGCTTGAACAATAGGGGTTCCCTGTTTTCACCGACCCTGGCAAAAGAGGAATTAATGGCACTACCATGATAGGGGAGCTTAATGCCCATAATCTCACGGGAATGCAAAATGCTAGCCAGACTCTCCAATGCTTTGTGCTCACTTGGTTATTTATGACCAATTCAAACACTCCCATGTTCAGCTGCCCAGGTTTAAACAGCTATGCAAAGATGCAACAGGAGCATACAGACCATGGCATGTATTGTAGCAATCCCTATCACTGCACCCACAGCTATCTGCTGCTGGGATCAAATCAATTCACCACTTCTGAGAAGTTGAGGCTGGTGAAGTATTGATCACTTTCACTGCCTACTGTACATTTAAATAATGTATCCTATGCTCAGGCCTCAGTAGAGGGCAGATCCCTTTGATACTTTATCATCTCTACAGCTATAGATTTTGCCATTATTGTATTTGCCTTGCGTTGCACTGGACTAAAATTGTATTTTTGATTTATAGAACCAGACAGGCAATTTATTCCACTGTTTGCTTCTTATAGTTGTTTAGGTGGGAGTAAAATATAGAAGAAGATACTTGCCTAAGTCACTAATATCTTTTTTGAGTCATAGATATATTTCTTTAGAGAACAAAGACATTTGGCAATTTGTACAAAAAGGAGCAGTGCACACTGCAGCAACCAGTAGCATCACCATGATCTGCTAAAGTGATTAGTTATAGTTTTATACACCCACAGAAGTCTTGACTGAAACTCAGAAATACTAACTTTCCTTAGGGCAACTGTCCTGCCTCTCAAGTTTCATTGGTCCTGTTAAGGTAAAGAGTGAGACAAAGCCAGACTGAAAGCCATTTGCTAAGTTTAAAATCAGAACTAGTGCTTAGTTTGATGCTGCCATTGTGTGACACATTTCCCCATTTTCCTGCTTCCCAACTCATGAAGACTGATTTTGTTTCTACCTCCATATGAGCAGAACAAGAGCCCAGGCAGGTATGAAATTTAACTGGAAAAACAATAGATAAACTGGCCCTGCAGTAATAGCAAGATCACACAAAAGGCACAGAAGCTGCAGTTCTGCTCAGACTATAGCAGAGAAGGGCCTTGTGCTTGTAGATGAGGTGCATGAGAATGCCTGGTTTCAGTTCATTTCCTAATTGTGGAGATTATTCTCAGGTGCCAGAGAACAGCAAGAGGTTTGTGATTCCCCTTACTAAACTGCCTGAGCAGCTCCAAAGGACCACAGAGATCACAGCCCAGAACAAACTGCTGGATTTGTTGCAAGAAAACCTTGTCAGGATTTCATCTGCAGAAGACAGACACTTTGTAATTCTAGAAACATTTTTACTTCTATCCAGGACAGTGGTGCTGTCAGACAGCTCTCAGCTCTCCTCCTCTTGAAGAGCTGCCATTCCCAGGTGCAGGCATCCTGCACACAGTTCCTCTGCATCCTCCCCACTGGATAATCTCTGAGTTACCACAGCTATCAGCTGCAATGTTAGATCTCCTGTCAAATGAAGCACACAACTAGGGGTCCCCAAATGTACTCCATAAAGCATTGTCCATGCTTCAAAAAAATTGTAAAAGATACTTTAAAAAAGGAATAAAATCACAGGAGCATTAAGTGGCTGGAGTAAAAAAAAAAAAAAAAAGCAGTGAAATACCTAAAATAATAAAGAAAGGGCACCACTGAATTTAATATTTGTATTGAAAGTCAATTAGTTTCCCTGTCCCATAGATATTCTCACACTCACTGTATGGTACTGCTGGATACACAAATATCTCAGTTGGATTTTTGTACAGTTTCTCTGTAACTCAATGACAGTTAAGAGGAAACACGCTGAAAATGCTTTGAGGGGGCATAATTACACTCAGAGTTGTGGCTGGTTATCCCCCTTCTCTCACTGATATATCAGTGGGGTCAAAAGCAAGCCTGTCTGGATGGAGGAGTGGTATTTGGTGTAACGTGGTTTTGCACTACCTCTTAGCTCCAGGTGAGATTATGAACCCTATATTTTTGCTGCAGTTGCAGTTTTTAGCCATCTTTCATTGCTTTTATCTGCAAAATGCTAGAAATCTATGCGAGGTATGACACAGAGCTGAGAACAGAGAGGTCATTAAATCCTGATGATTGTCTAAGCACATTAAAAACAGCTGCTGTGTGGGAAACCAACTTGTGAAGGAAAGATCATCTGATACCCTCCAGGGGGAAGAGAAAGGTTCAGGTGCTGTTACTGTGTAACCTGCAGTCAGTTCTCCTTCCCCAGTAAAGGACAAAGGTATTTGGGGACTCCAGGGGTTTGTTGTACAGCACCATGACCACACATGCCTGGAAAGGTTAACTGAAATCTTCAGCCTGCTGATGGTTGGAGCTGCTGGAGAAATGTGCTCAGGTTCAGTAATGCCTTGGGGACAGTGTGGTCCTTGCAGGGACAGCCTTGGGCTGTGCATGTCCCATTCTGGGGGTGCCAGAATCGTGCAGGATGCTGCAGGACACCCCAATCCCCATGGATGGCTTTGGGGACAGTGTGGTCCTTGCAGGGACAGCCTTGGGCTGTGCATGTCCCATTCTGGGGGTGCCAGAATTGTGCAGGGTTCTGCAGGACACCCCAATCCACATGGGTGGCTTTGGGAGCAGCAGCACCAGCCCTGCCCTGGCTCCAGGGACAGCCAGGTTGTTCCTGTGTCACAGCACAGCAGGACAGTAAATGTTCTCACCTGGCCTTACTCTGCTGTCCGTGAGAGCTTCATATTCTGAGGTCTGTGTGCAATTTTAGCCTTATATCCACAGCACAATTTAATTACTTTTAAAATTTATTTTGTAGGATGGTTCTCCTCCCATTTTGTGCTTGGCTACAATAGGAAGAAGATATGTTTTAAAATATCTTTTTGAAATGTATGGCCATTTTTTAAAAAAAGACTTTTTGTTGTTGTTGTTCTGTGTGGATTTGTGTTTTTGAAGTTAATAAATTATGGCTAGGAGTGAAAAAAATCAATTTTGCAGATTTGTTAATGTAACAAAGATTCCTTGTATGCTACAGGAAGAATTGATTCTTGAAATCAGAGATAGATATTTTAAGCTTGCACTCCAGAGGCTTGTAGACTCTTGTGTTATTTAATTTTTATGTATGAATGTTTTGTTGGGAGTTTCTTAGATCATAAATAAAATCAAGATCATGCAGCAGGAGGCAAAGGTTTTTCTTATGAAAAATACTTTCTTTCTAACATCCAATACAGCACAACTGAATGAGTCTTGAAAAGAAATTCAAACGTAAAAGCCCCACCATGAACCAGAGCTGCCTTGTGAGTAATTCTGTGATAGCTTGATTCCATATCAGATGAACTAGAGATTGTGTCAGTGCAGTTCAAAAAGAATTGTGGGTTTGGTTTTATGAGTTGCTGTTCTATGGTCTCCACTCTAGTTTTTCTGTGGTATTTAGCATTTGATACAGAACACATTTTTAGCTCTTTATTCTACCTGACATTACATTATTATTTCTATATTTGCATTAAAGGTCTTAAGAACATTATATCAAGGCCAAATTTTTAATATAGAAATAGTTAACACTGACATCAATATAGGCACTGAGTTATCATGAATAGTTATTTAGAGTTTACAAAATTATGACAATCTTCCAAAAGCTTTCCACTAAAACTTTAAAAAAAAAAAAAATAGCTTACCAGTACAACTCTGGGAACTTGAACGCTGTAACAGAGCTTCCCAGAGAAAACTAGGCTACGTTGGTCCCCAATCCAGAGAGGTTCCTCTTGAGGATTCCTGAAGCAGTGAATGAAGGAGATGTACTTCTGGACTTGTTCTGGACATTTCTGTGTGTGGGTCAGATCAGATCAGGATCTGAGAGGTGAGACTTGGGAATGAAGGCAATAGTAACAAATATATACAAGGCATTGGAGATACATTTCCATATTATAGGCAGAGTTATTTGATCTTAAGTAAAAGCATCTTATTTATCTATATTTAATGCAGTACTTAAATATGACCTGGAGGCTCATGGCACCTGCCAGTCCCACAGGAGGAAACATCCATACCACGGGTGGGAATCTGGGAGCAACAAATGTTGATGTAAGACCAAGTTTGTGCTCTGCCTGTGCCTAAATATATTGTGCAAGAGCTGCTTGGCTCTGGTCACAGCCTTTGAAAGGTCTGGTGAGATTGTGAGGGTGCAGCCACACCCTGCTGTGCCCCCGGGCTGGGGGAAGGGGATCCTGAGCAGGGAAGCAGCAGCTGCAGCCAATTCCCCGATCACCAGATGGGAACTGGCAGCACCTGTGGGACCAGAGGGTTCAAAGGGAAGGGGCTCTACTGGCTGAGCTGGGACGTGTCCAGGAGAAAATGTCAGTGATTTTAAAGTTGTCTGATGTCTTGCTGAAGTGGAGCACTGTTCTGAGAAGACTGATGTGTTTGGGGTGGGGTGATGCTCCTCTGTCCTAAGGAGGAGCTGAGGCTGAGCCTGCTGGGGCCATTGATTTGCCTGCTCCTGAGAGGGGACTCACTGGCTTCCTTCTGGTGTCACTTCATGGCACAGACCTGCTGAATCTCCCCAGATGGAGTGTGAACAGTCAGAGGAGCAGAGCTTCCACTGGGTGTCTGGTGCTGGATACCCACGTGAGAAAGTGGTGATTTCTGTTCTAAAAAACTCTCATGTCCTCTTGAGACAGCAACTGAAAGGTCAGCTTCATCTGGGCAGAAATATTTCTGTTGTAAAAGATGTTTTTATGTCTTGGATGCTGGCGAGCAGTGCAGTGGAAAAGCAGCACAGACAGAGACAGGCAAAAAGTGTTTCCAGTTTCCTTTTTGCTGAAAGAACTATGGAGAGAGAAATATTTGTCACGGGGGCAGGGCATGGCTGTCTTGAGGAGGGAGGCTGTGGGGTGCAACCTCCTGTTTGCAACTTTAAAACTTCATCTGCCCCCATTTTCCTTGACTTAATTAGGCCCTACTGGTAACAGAAGGAGGAGGAGGAGTGTACTCAGTGTGGCTGGGCACTCTGGGTGCTGAAATCTCAGTGCTAAGCAAGGTGTGTGGCTGCATGGGAGGTGGCACCAGAAAACCGGGCATGGAAGATGAAGCTGTGTTGTTCACCAAACCCTGCATGGTGGCACAGGTCAGTGCTGCCTCATGCCATGGTAACAATGAGGCTCATGTTGAATGAAGGCAGGTGGTGGTGGTGATGTTAATCAGTAAATGTTAGCACATGATTTGGTTAGTGCAAGTGAGCAGTGGTGGTTCATATGACTATACTCAGCTTGGATTTGCATCTCCAAATGCCAAATTCAACAGATACCTGTTCTGTAAGCTGAATGATAGTGCTCTTGGCCATGCTAACGAATTCCTGTCCCTGCCTGTAAGTGTAGGCTGTGTTGCATTCTTCTGCTAATGGTGTATCTTTGGCCTGGCTGCCTTCAGTTCCAGGTGTAACTGATTGTTCCTGGCTCCTTCTAATATAATTTGGGGCTATAGTTTCCCTCCAGACAGGAGGAGCAGCTGGACTCAATTCCCCAATCACCAATTAGCAGCAAGACCTTAGCAGATGTGTGTCATTACTTCCTTTTTTGTTTTTTGGGGGGTTTTTAGATTGTTTTTTTTTTTAGTTTCTGGCCCTTCTGAGGATGCTGAGTGAGTGCTGCTGGTCTGGGGGTGGGGAAATCTGGGTAATCTGAATAGAGATGAATGATGGAAGAGGAGACCCATCCTTCAATTCTGTGCCACTGTGGTAACATCCCGCAAGTATTTTATATTCTGATTCTCAAAGCTACTTTATGAATTAAAAAACAAAATCTATTAGATGCTGATCTCCCATGGCTATGCCCTTAACTATACAGAAATGAATGTTGTAGTGATTGATTCTTCCAGAGCAGCTCAGTGGTGTAAAATGTGTTCCTTCCTGTGCCCACAAAAACAACTGTACCAGTGGGAAATGTTTATCCTCAAGGGGCTGCAACCTGGAGATTTGTCTGCTAACATCTCTTAGAGGGGATTATTTTGAAGCAGTAACCCTCAGCTTCACATGGCAGAAAGGAGTGTGCTTGGTTTTGACGGACTAGGTGAATAAACAAGGTGTCCTCACTGCAGAGTTGACTGGAATGCTTTCCCTGGCTTGGCTCTTAGCTCTATAGAGATTTTTTTTCCTTTAATAGTGACATTTTTAGTTCTTTGCTGACTAAAGCAGGAGTTAACAGAGCTTTTCCACTGTGAGCATGAGAGCTCTGCAGAGGCTTTTTCCCAAGTGTGCTTTTCTCATTTGAGCAAGTGTCCAGAGGAATTTACTTTACTGAAGGAAACGTTAGCAACAAAAGGTACACAGTTGTGAAGCCCCAGGCTTTTAAGATGTGCACTTGTGATTCCTTGAAAATGAGCCATATGCTGAGAACACGTGAACCTGGCAGCACTTTATATGGATTTTTGTTATTGGACACTTGCTATACATCATTTGGAAATGCATGCATGTATATTTAAAAGGTTTCTTTTCTTTGGTGTGGGGTTTTTTTTGTTGGTTAGCTTTTAAAAGCTTGTTCAGATGTTATTTTTCGCCTTCAAAAGTTTATTCTGTGTGACTTGCAGGGATCAATTGCAAGTATATGAAGCAAATAGGTGTTTCTATAGGGGTTTGGAGTTCTGCAGAAGAATTTCTAAGCATGGATTTGGTTTGTTGCCTGTACAATGATTTACTGCCTTTTCAGCTGTGCTAGTCTTTTGCTTGACATCTTTCAAACACATCTTTCATTTGCATCAGTGAGTGTGATAAATAAATCACCCTTTTTCTCCCCCATGTATTTTGATATTACTCAGTGTATTGCAGTATTAATTAGGGCAATGTACAATGGTATTAGTAGCTCATTTATCAGCTGCAGTATTTGATTTGAATATAGTTACTGTCTCTAGTTCTGAATAGAAAGGAAATACCCAATTCAATATGTTTGGCCACTAGGAAAAGGAAAGCCATAAAAAGCCTCCTGAGCTTTTCTGAGTATTTTGCTGAGTAGGGATACAATGCTTGCTGCTAAACCATTCATGCATACCTGATGTGTGTATTGAAGAAATGCAGGAACATTTTAAAGGTTATATATATATATATATTTTGATAATCCCAACTTTGACAAAAATGCAATCAATACAGTTGATGCATTAAGAATCACAGTGGCTAAAAATATCTTTCTGTCATGATTGACATTAGGAAATCATAACTATAAAATTTGTATTTATGTGCAGCCAGACTGAACTGATTTAGAGCTTCCTTTTCTCCCAGACAACCTAATTTATATTTTAATTTGCTGGAGGTAATTGATTATCATGGAGTAAATGCATTGTACTGAAAACTCTATTAAATCACCAACTTAATGGGAACAGCATTTTTTTTTCTCTTTTTGGATAAAATGTAACCTTTGTAAGCATTTTTAAAAGTAATGTATCAGGCTGTAAATATTTCATGGTCTGTATTAAGCACTGTTTGGGGTTCATGTCCCCTTAGACTCCAGCCCAGTACATTACACCACACAAAGCAATTTGCCCAGAGTAATGAGTTCTGTAGTAGTTTCATGAAGACCATTATCAAGGTGCTGCTGCTGCAGGCGAGCATTTGAGCTGATATGAAGTGTAGTGGGGAAGAGGATGGTCATCCTGCTCCTACTGTAACCAGCAAAAACAGGAATATCCTCTAACTAATGGGTGCTGCTGGTACACAGCCCAGAGAAACCAGTCCAAATTTACAGACCAGAGTGGATAAACTCATCTTTTTAAATACTCAATATCAATATAGCTTTAAAGTGTAATCTAGTAGATAATTAGACCAAAAAATCAAGAGAAATTGATGAAGTGTTAAGAAAATAGAAAAATCTATGCGTTTTCAGCAAGCAATACCCTCAAACTGAGGACCAGAACTAAATGAATAAAAACCTGGAAAATTAAATCAGATAATATCTATATTTTGCTAACCTTGTGCCTCTATGTATCTATACATAGTGGCTTTTTAGCTGCTTGGGTTTAGATATACATAAGGGACACTCAGTTGAAAAAGTTCAGATTTTTCTGAGCATTGAGATTTTTTACAATCCAGGAATATTCTTTTTCTAGCACATGGCCTCTTCTCCTATAAGAAAATATCTGCTTAGGTAATGAAAAAAACCAAAACCAACAACCACTTATGGTGATTCTTCTCCAATTTTTTAAGTTCACATCTGTAGTATATTCCATACCTGCATTTTGCATAGCATATGTACACATATTCTCTGTACGTGGTAAATTAAATCCATCCCTGAGTAAAACACTACTGACAGTGGGGTTACCTAATATTTCATGCACAAGTTCACTCCACAGAGAAGAGACTGAAACTCTAAAACCCTTCATCCATGCTGGCCATGCCACAGGGCTCATGGACTGGTTTTGTGGCCAGGCTCTAATGGAAGGGGCAGGAACCTTTCACAGGAGAAGTTAAACTCTTGAGACAGCGTCATAGAATGGATTCCAGTTAATATCAGTGGAGCCCTGGTGTAGTGCCAGCTGTAGCATGAATTAGATAAAGAGAAGCTGTACCTGATCTTTGGCTCCTTTCTTTCCCTTCCTGCCTGTGATGGAAAATGCTTCAAAGCAATTCCTCCAGCATGTCCCTTACCTTGTGTCCTGCTGCATCCTTTTTTTCTCATCAGAAATAGGGCAGTTCTGGGTTTACTGACCAGCTCTACTCTAATCTGCTTCTGGGAGACGTGGTCATTTTTTGAAGAAAGCAACTACAAGGCAAATAATGATGACAGCAAATTTCTGGGCAGTTTTGAGAATCCATGGTCCCCGGTTCTAACTTCCCCAACCTGCTGAAAAACTTCACTTTATTTAACTTTCATATTCAGAAACTGAACTCTCTTGAACCAGATGGTAAATAGCCACTGCAGTTTAAGCACACTGCTCCTGTTATTTTTTAGCAGATGTCACATGCCTAATTTCCTGTACACTATCCTGATAATTTAACTGTTCTTGTCCAAGAAGAGAATTATTTAGAAAATGAATCTTCTTTGGAAAAGAACTGACAGCTGTAGGCCCAATGCAATCTGTAAAGCGGAAAGACTTCTGCACCTCATCAACTCCTTCACCCTACACTGTCTCAGATACCCCTCGGGGTATGTATTTGTATTTATTGCTAAAAGCAGGTGTGATGCAGCCTGTTCTGGCAGAGCTCTGCATTGTGGCATCAGTGCTCTGGATGCCAGCAGGGACTGATTCACCATAACTGATTTATAAACAAATCCACAAAGGTGACTGCAGCACCACAACCTGCAGGCAGGGCTGAAGGAGTATTCCCCAAGCACAGCTGGATTTATTCAGAAAGAGATTTGTTAATGTACAGGTCAATCTGAGCTGTCCTAATAATCTCCTCTAAAAGAACTGAACAGAACAAGCCCAGAACACTACAAAAATTGTATCTCATTATTATTTTTTAAATCCTATGGGTTTTTTAATACAACCTTGTTTTAATGCCCGACTGTTGAGCATTTCTGACAAGAGTAGTTAAATAGGAATAAAAGCAGGGCAGCATTCAGTTCACCCTGATAAATGCAGAACATTGGGGCTTTCTGGGGCTCAGAAGTCTTTAAGCCTGGAAATAAATCATGTTCACATGCCCTGAAAAATGTAGTCTATGAGAGTTTTGCTAAAATTCAGAAACAGATTGTATTTGAGTTAAAAGCCGTTTGTTCACTAAAATTAAAAAACAAGCACAGTACATCTCAACACCAATGCCAGATTTGTACTCTGCAGTTACCAGTGTTTGTTCTGTATTAACATCTGTCTTGGTGGTTGTGTTCCTAGATACATCTAGATCCCAGACAGCATTTCAGACATGGGAACAAAGAGTGCATTAGTGCTGCTGAATTTATGTACTGAAATTATTTGTTATCCCATTCACAAATATTGCTTTGTTGTCATATTTGTCAGGCCTGCCCAAGTGCTGGAACACCAAACACTACAAGGAGAAGTGTCAAGATGTGCTGTTCCAAAACTACTGCCTGCTGGGACTGAAGACATACTTACTGCTCATTTATCTGGTTTGTGTACTAACTCTGCTCTATCCTGACTGGCTATTTATTTGCATGATTTCCCCCTGTGATGCAGTTATCAAGTGGACAGGAGTAATTAATAGAGTAAGAATATATGGCAATGAAGCCCCTCAGAAAGGCAAGAGGGAGAAATTCACATGGATATTAAATGTCTGAGAGGAGGAAAAAGAGACAGATGCATTAACTTTTATACACATTTGTCATATGTTGCTGCTGTTTCTGATCAGTTGTGAATGTTCTTTGATATGTCTCTAAAGAGATAGCTGGGAATCTTGTGCTAGTAGCTGGATTATGTAGGTGTACTGTCAGAGCAACTCAGGAAAAAGCTCTTATTTTAGAAAAAAAGAAGGAAAAAAGGGATAAGTTTATGGTTTGGTTCAGGAATTCTCCTCTGGAGGCGTAACATAGTGCTTAAAATAATGGGAATCCCTGCTTGGAGGTATCTCTCAGTAAGAAAGAGCTATAGTTTAAAATTGCAATGCTAGGGACACAACCCTAGAGAAAGTTATAACACAGTGATGGAAGACTGAGATGCATTTCTGCAACACAAGAAAAATTCTGCCATGGCTCTTAACCAGTGCCATTATAAATCTAGGAACATTAGTGCCCTAAAGACACATGCTGCTTTGCAGCACCACATACCAACACAACTGTGGAAATCCAGACATGACAGCAGAAATAGAATATCCTGACATATAATTCCTCTACTGAAAGCTAATGAAGATCTGTGCCATTTCACAGTTACTGCTGCAAGCCTCACCATCAATGTTTTGGAGGTTGCTGGGTTCCTTGCTATCCTTCTCAGTGAGGCGTTTCAACACTTCCCACATCATTCTGTGGTTTAGTAAGAAGTGTTATCCCTTTATTGAGGCAGCTTTGGAAACCTGTTGCTCCTGAATGACAGGTGAAAGGCTGACCTGCTGCTGGCTGCATTTGAGACTCCTCCACTAGGAGAAAGCTCAGGAGGAGTGATGAATCCACAGGTCATGCTGATTTACACTAGAAGTCAGCCCAGGAAGCTGCCTTGATATCAGAACTGATGGCATCATTCCTTTTCAGGACTGAGATGGTATCTGCAGACAGGCTTGACCATAAGCAAGAACTTCATTATTTTACCACATCAGACCAATACATCTCCCTCCTTTATCAAGCAACAATGGGTTCATGGAAGTGAGAAGATGTTGTAGAACAAAAGTTAAATTCATTCAACTGGAATATGTGAAAAACCTATCTTAATTAGATAAGTGTAGTAATCATGTAAAAGAAATAAATTTGATAGCCTCCTTGTGTACCTTTGATGGCATGTCTGAAATCTTCTCTGTTCTATTGGTATCTGTTCGTCAAGAAAAAAATTTATATTCTCTCTTTTTCCCAACCCTATTCCATCACACCAATTCAGTGAATAAACTGGAATTATATTTTGATTTTATATTAACCCTAAGGGCATACTTGACCCAAGGTTCACAGGCTTGTGGAATGTAGTTCTCTTGACATGGAATATGTGTGACTGTTGATAGCCATAATGAAAAGATGCAAGAGGTTATTCTGAAAAGAGAGTGATTGTCCCAAGTCTGAGTAAATATCCACATTCTAACATTTTAAGAAATACAGTTACCTTTTGATAAGGAAAAACTGTAATTTTTTTAATCTGCCATGCAATAATGGATCATTCTTGCTCAGCTGTGAATCTGCAATTGTGCCTTCAAGGACAATAATTACACCTCTGGGTGCCTACAGCTTCATCAGTCTGTGTGCAGTTATTTGAGCAGCACCCACATCAGCCTGATCACTGCTTTGGTTCCTCATCCCCCAGTCCATTGCTGAGTATCCATGGCTGATTTATTCAGCACAGACATGGTGTCAAGTCAATGTCTGAGACTGCAGAAACACTTCTCAGACACAATTCCCCTACCCCACTGTCACCTGGCAAACCCATCCAGACAGTGTGCGGCCACACTCCCTTTTTAACCTTAGTATGAATATGACCCAAATAACTCCTCTAAGGTACACACATGTTTATATTCTTTACTTTTCTGTTCATTCTGAGAACTTCAAGAAAAGAATGCATTGGATACTAAGAATTAGTGGCAGTGTAATTAATGAGAAACTATCAAGTAGATGTGGTAATTACAATGCTCTCTGGGACAAGGTGTTTAATGGGACAATTCAAAGTACATCCAGGGTGTTTAATCCCTTGGAACTCATTTTACATCTGCTTTATTACAATTGAAATGTGAAGGCTTAAGCATTTGTCTTGCTTTCATTGTTCAAGAAATAGAGCTTATAATTATCTCCATAAAGTAGGAAAGTATTTAAATACTTTGCATTGTATGTATAGCAACAGGGTACAGTTCACAATGCAAATCCTGCAGGAGCATAAAATGCAGGAAGATCAAAAGAAAAATTGTGAAGTAATTTCACAACTGAGATATGGTAAAGTATTATATACAAAAACCTGTACTCTTAAAAATAAATATTGCTTTCCTGTCTAGAGAAAAAAAAAAACTAAAAAAATAAAAACTGCCACCTCAGTTTCAGGGAAACCAGCAGTCCTTGCCAGCAGAATAAATCAGACAGTAGGAGACAAAAACTATTATAGTTTCACTGTGTGAAAAAGTGACCTCATTGAAATTGGCTTTAGCATTGTGGATGAATGCCCGATGGCTCAAGACAGATCCAGTTTAGTCAACCTTATCTTCTTCAGTGGGAGAGGTTATGAAACACTCTGCTGATAAGGTCAGCACTGCAAGGTCAAAAGCACGTGTTGTCATGTCCCAGGCACTGCATTTTTCATTGCAAACAAAGTAAGAGGAATAGAGGAATAAAGGAATAAAGCTATTGAGCAGATAGGGACAGTTATATAAGAGAAGGATGTGGGGAAAAAACAAAGGAAAGGAAACTTATTGATTCAGGTAATAACTGAAATCAAGAGAGCATGGATTCATACCCCAAATGTTTCATGTGGTATTTTGCCTCCTGAAGTTTTGTTTTAGCCTGGTCTACCTCTTAGAGCCTTTTCAGACAGCAGAAGCCATCACAGATGACTGTGTTCAATATAGTAAATTCACCCACACTACTTCAGCTCCTCTCCTCTGTTACTTGCTGGACTGGCACTGTAAATCAGGCATGACCAAATTAGCTAAAGACTAATGGACTGGCTGCCAAGATACACCTGGGTGCCTTGAGATGCTAAAGAGGAAATTCTTTTCACTGGTACCATCTGCACCGTTACGGAAAGTGGTATGGCAACCTAGCTAAACTAGAACCTTTCTCATTTTTAGCATTCTTCCTGCCTACTGAACCACAGCCCAGTACATCATTTGGAGTATTGTTAATTGCATTAAGAGAAAAGGTAAAGTGAAAGAATTGTCAAGAATGGTATTCCTACTCCTCTAATAAAACACTAGAAAAACAAAAAACTGTGCCGTCATAATGAGGAAAGGAGATAAATTAAGTTACTTCGATCACATAACCCAAAGTTTAATGAAGACACTAAAGGTGGTGTCACAGCAAAATATATATTATATGGTAGAAAACTTTGTTCTGTCCTTATTGACAGAAATCTGCACCATCTTTGGCATAATGAAATTCTCTTTGACAGCTACAATGGCCTCCCAGCACTCAGGAGCTTGGTGCATCTAACAGCAAGGGTCCTTTTTTGTCAGAACCCTCACAATCCTAGAGCACTCTCTGCTCAAATCATCTACATGGCCTCACTTCCCAGGAATGAAGCTTGTGCACTGAGTTTGCTCAGAGCAGGTTACTCTGCCTTGTCTTTGACAGTTCACAAGGAGAAATGGGTATTTGAAATTTGAGAGCAGCACACGTGGAAACATAACTGTAGAGAGAAGTTGAACATGCTTCAGTGAATTTTTATGTGCCATGTTATCTACATGACTTTCCTGGAATTCTGAGCTAAGGGCACCCCAAGGACTTGTCACCGCCTGTTATGAAGGAAAAGACAAACTGAATCACAACACAGGAGAACAGAACATTTCTAAAAAGAAACCAGTCTAGCAGGAATTCAGTCAGCCATCCTCCTCTAAAAAATATCCATTTTGAATTCAGTACAGCCAGACATGCACACTAGCCTCAGGCTCGACAATCTGTCAGAAAACAATGCTAGTCTCCCATGCCATTTTGCATTTGGAATATGAAATAAATCATGAAATGGTTTTTCAGGCCTGAAAAAGCTATTTGTGTTCTAAAGCTTCTAAAAAGATAGGCAGTTACACTACTGATAACATTTGTCTGTAAGAGAACAGCTGGGTAGGTACTGGGCTCCAGGGGAGGATTGCCTGAGAGCACTGGGAACCCTCCTGCACTGGGCTCCTGGGTTTAATCTAAAGCCTGACTTCTCAGCTCTTGTGGTACTTCCTATGTCCAAAACTCCCTAATCCTTACAGCACAACAGGGCAGTTCTGTTATCTCCACATCCCAATGAAATTGAGTTGCCTCACCCAGAGGTATGACTCGATTATGAGGCTGGAATCTCTGGCTCTCAGTGTCTCCTTCCCTCTGGCAAGGGTTTGCTTCTCTCCTGCTTGAGCCTGGCTGCTTGACAAGACTTAGATCTTTGGAAAACATTGCTCAGTGATAACATGACCAGGTTACACTGAGGCATAAGTAGGACAAGTACGAGGAGAAAGACATTTATTATGCAGCAGAGTCATAAACAATTTATTTAGTAACTAATCCTGCCTCCTCTTTGATAGAGCATATGAAAGGTTCCTCAAAATAAATCATCCTGATGCTAAAACCTTGCTTTCTTGTTTGGAGGCTTTGTTTCCCTGGACTGTGTCCAGCAGCAGAATATCAGCAGTGCACAGGAGCAGTGAATGTAGGCTGGAAAGCAAACTGCAAAGTGAAATGTGACTTCAGATTAATATTGGGTCTGTTCCCTCAGGGTCTAAATACTTCTTTATGTTCTCTCAAGCACTACAGCCAATATGTACTGTCTGCCACCACTCCCTGATTTCAAGAAAAAAAATTCATGGATGTAAACATGGCAAGAGCAGAGCTGTGAAAATATTTTGCATTTACAATGAATAAAAATACATATTTTGGAAACATTGCACCAGTAGACCAGCACTGAAGAAAGCTGCTGCTCCTAAGCAGAAGACATAAATCTCTGCACAGACTGTGGAAGGCAATGTTTGGATGTAAGCACAACACCATTTCCCAAACTGAAGTTCTGTATATTGCCACACGGACTAAACAGAGATCCTTAATCCCAAATTGTGTGTACACGATCCCTGTGTATATAAAAACATTTACCTAAAAAAAACCACCAATTTTTTATGTTCCACATCATTATCATGTCATCTGTTGTTACAAAGCAAAGCCTTCACAAATAACATTTGTGGTACTATCCTTAGAAAGATCTATAAATGAAGAGAAAATAACCTACCAAAATATCTTCAAAACTAGTTCTTTTTCATTCACTTTTACTGTAACATCTCGAAAGTTATCAAAAAATAAGTTAACAGAATTTCGTATGTTGTCAATCATAAATTATGGCTTCTTGTTTGCTAGTTTATTTTAAATTAACAAACACTTTAAAATACAGATAAATGCTTGATACTTTCTGGATTTTCTAGATGCCTTTTTCAGTCTATATTTTTTGCAGTAACTTCTAAGTTATTTCTTACTTCCTCAATCAGTAAAAAAATCAATATTAAAAGGACAGTGAGAAGATATTTGGGCATCGAATCCGAAAGGACTCAGGTTGCATCAAAAGAATTTTGTGGTTTAAAACCCCATAGCTGCACCTAAGGAAAGGCTAGGAATGGCATGTTCTATTTCTTTGTGTTCCTTTCTCCTCCCTGCTCCTCTGGCCTGGCTCCTGCCCATACCTGCACTGCTCCCACCAGCCCTGCAGTCCAGCCCACACCCTCTCCTTTGCAGCACTATTTCTGTTCTTGCTTCCTTCATGTCCTGCTCGTATTTGCTTCCACAGGATCCTTGGCTTTCCCATCCAGCCCTATTATCTGTCTTGTCACCCATCATATACTTCAGTTTTCTGCTCTTATCTGCCCCTTCCCTCACCAGCAGGTTACTGTCTGTTTATCTTCTCTTGCCATTCCTTCACACTCAGCTCAGGCAGGTGTCTCCTGCTGCCTCCAGCCTGCCAGCCCAGCACAGACACTGGCTACCCTCAGCTGCTGTACCAGGCAATGAATCTGGATACAGCAGCACAGAGTTGCCTTCCTGACAACTTTCTCCTGCATGTTGGAGCATGTTTATTGTCTCTCAGTCCTGGCATGCTGTAGCGCAAGCCCATCAGCAGGACTGGTGCTAACCACGTTCAGTAAAGACAAAATATTCAGAGTCTAGGTAGCAGTTGTTAACAAACTTGTGTAGATCATGTGTACAATGTCTCAGAAGTTTAAAGCTTGTCTAAACTCTCCAGAGAGGTTTCCCAGAACAGATCCCTCCTTACTGACCTCATATTCCTTAGATCTAAAATGGCTTTTCAGGAAAAATGGTTCATTGTCTTTGGGAGTTCTTTTATGGTGATGCAAAACTTACAAACATTTCTGTGCATCACGGGAATGCTGGGAAAGCTTCACTCCTCCCCACTCCTGCTGCTTTCAGTCAGATGTACCTAAGCCCATCCACCACTTGCTTCACTTCCCAGGATTTGACAGTTTAGTGCTCTTTCCAAAAGGACCCTGTCAGACAGGCTTTTAGAATCCTAGAATCACAGAATAAGCTGAGCTGGAAGAGATCATTGAGCCCCAGTCCTTGCCCTGCACCTGACACCCCAACAATCCCCCCTGGTGGCTGAGAGCATTGCCCAGATGCTTCTTGGGCTCAGCCAGGCTTGGATCTGTGACCACTGCCCTGGGGAGCCTGTTCAGTGCCCAGCTACCCTCTGGTTGAAAAATTTTTCCCTGATATATAACCTATTTAATTGTTATTGCAAGGTCTTAGCCCTTGCAAAATGAAGATCTTATTCACCCAGAGCTAAACTGCTACAAAAGAATCTAAGAGCATCAAAATCTCACTTTGAGAAAGAAAAAAACCAGAGGAAGGAATAAATAGCACCTCCTGCATCCACCAGGTCAAGCACCTCATTTCTAATCATTCAAATGCAAGCCATAAAATGCCCCATTAGGAGTCAGAACAGTATCAGCACACTTTCCTTCCTTCCTTCCTTCCACCTGACACCACGCGAATCCCCAGCAAGGCAGACACGCCTGTCATTTGTACACAGTCTCCAGAGGCTCCAGGAGTCTGGATCTACACATCAGAAGCAGATTTATTGGGCTGTGACTATGTGCTCTGCACAGTAAGAACCAATGAATCTTGTGTTGGATTGATTAAAATTGTAATTGTACAATCTCTGTGATCCAAAGAACAAGGAGTCATTTTTCACAGAGAAACACTTAGCAATTGGACAGACTCAAACTCTCTGCCTCATGGCATTTGTAGCTGTTCTTTACATTGCCACATAAATCAAAGGAGTGTATTTTGACCCTTCTGCACATAATGCAGCCAAATAGGAAGCAATACAACATGAAAAAAACATTGCTGGTTGAATTTAGAACAGCTTTTCAGAAAGAAAAACAATGGTGGATATAAACCTCTTACCATTTCAGAAAATGTGATAGTATCTTCATAATAAAAAGTACAAATAATAGACAATTAACAATTAACTTGCTTAAATTGAACCAATATTCCATTTTTACTACTACATATAAAGAGGAAGAGAGGAAAGAAAATGCAGGCAGAAATAGAGCTATGAGGTTAATTCAAAATTAGAAGGAGGGAAAAAAGAAACCTGAATAACCCTCACTTACTTGTTTCTGTAAAAGCTGTTCATAAGGCCAAGAACTGAAAACCCTTGATCTCCATACCCTATAAGGTTTTTAGGTAATCAAAATCTAAACAGCTTTGAAAGACGGTTCCGAGTCTGCTTTGTCATCCATTATTATTATGGAGAAACATAAACCTGTGAAATATCGACATTTCTGCTGGACCTTTCAGGAATTCTACATCTCCTGGGCTAAGAATTATGTGCCAAAGAAGTTGAGTTGCAGCCTTCAGCAGGTGCAGCTGCTGCTGGGTGACACCTGCCCAGGCTGCCATCTCCTCAGCTCGTTCATTCTCTGTGGAATTGCTTGCACAGGCATCACAGCCCTTGATTTTGAGTCAACCTCAGCAAAGTCACTTGCACAGCTCCTCACACCTCTTGTCAGAAGTGATGAGAGCAGATAAAAATTGTATCTTGTTTACCACAATTAATATGTTTACAGGAGGTGATGCCATAGTTCTACCCAATTAGCAATGGCACATATTTTCCAGTGAAAAACAGTGGCTGTATTTAATCACTTCCTCTTATTTCACGTTATTTGTTTAGCTTTAGATACAAATCAGTGTAAATCAGGAGTATTTTTCATAGCACAATAAATTAAAAGCGTGTGCACAGAGATCTGACCATTCAGAAGCACAAAACTCAAACCCAACAAAGCAAAATGTTTTAGCTAATCTGCAATCTAAGATCCAAAATTTACATTTAACCCACCCTTCATAACTCCAGGATGAACAGTGTAAGCACTTGATGCAGAAGGGGGAGTCAGTCAATACAGCCAGTATTAGATACAAAAGTCCAAGCACAGCCTCTGTCCAAGAGCCCAGGGTCAGATCTGTCTCCAGGCCTTCAGTTGACAAGATCAACGTATTTTAAACTCTGTAGAAATGCTAAGGGAAGGGATCTGCATGGCCCACGGCATCCTTTTTCTTTGGAAGAATGCAGAACCACTGCTTCTACTTAGAAAAGTTATAGAACCATAAGTCAAACCTCATAGCAAAATCAAGACTTCAAACTTGACCTTGGCAGATTCTGAAGTATTAAAAACCTGTGTTCAAAAGCCTCTCTTACAAGGTTTACTATTTCTGTACCTTAGCCCAAGTGGGTTGAAGATACAGTTCAATTTTTCATTTCTCTTGAGAGCCCTTCCATGTAGTGGAAGAAAAGAGCTACTGCATTCCTAAATCACTGAATCAATGTCAAGGTCGTGTGTTTATTTGATAATCTTTGATAGCCTGTAAAAAACATTTCTTGAGATAAATGTATCAACATGACTGGGGTTCTGTACCTTTTTATCAGAGACAGCCATTCCAGAAGAAATAAAAACAAAGGCATCCTTAGCTTATTAAAAATTTGTATTGGTGATCTGTTTTCTTCATTTGAAGCCTCCTCCTGTTAAGTTACAGAGCATTGGGATCAGACTTGTCCTGCCCAGGGTTTGAACAAGGTTTATTTCAGAATGTGTTGGTGCAGCTGCTGGCATCGGCTGGTAACTTTCTTTGCCAAAGTGACACAAGGTAGCCCTTGTTCCAGGAGTCCATTCCTAGGACAGACAGGAGGGCTGCAGGGACCATCAAGGGCTGGCTGTCCTATAGGTGACCAGAAGATAAGGACAGGCTGTAATCACAAAATAAAGCAACAGGCCATGAAACACTAAAGCCAGCCAAACAGGCCTTTGTTTTTCCTCATAAATATGTATGAACTGTTTCCTTTTACTCTTTCAGCTAATGGCCATAGGAATTCTGCCAGTTTGCTGTGTCAGGTATGTCAGTGCTCATTTGACTTTCCTAACCAGGCTTTTCCTCGTAACACCTACCAGAAATAAACTACAAAACAATTAAGCAAACCCTAGATACTTTGTCATCTGCTGCAATTACAAAAGTCTTCAGACTGCTATGACAAAATGTTTATTAACACATTAACTGCTTTAAAGGTGAATGGTCAGTATTTCAACACATTTCAAGTAGAAAAAGCCTCCTGTACTGACATTCTCTGCTGTCCTTGCAGATGTCACTGCAGTTGGCTGCTGGCTGTACTTTCACCTCTGCTTCCTGAGAATGACTAGAGAACAGACAGGTCACTGTTGGCTTTCTTTCACATCAATAAAAGCAAAACCTAATTTAACAGCAGAGGGAAAATATGATAATAAGGAACATCATTTCACAGTCTCCTCCCTGAGCACACCTGGGAGACTGCAGGAGGAATGGAGCCCCAGGAAGAAAAGCCTTCATCTTTTGTTAGCAAATCACCACCAGCAGCCCCTTAGAGTTAAAAGTTTTCCATGCAACATTTGGTAAAGTCAGTCATATACAGGGCACTATGAGGTTCCAGAGTTTTTTCCCAGAATGACTCCCCAAAAATCCCATCTGAGCAGGTCCAGCCCTCTATGTCCCATTCTCAGGAACTACACCTACAGATAAGAAATGTCACAGCAGCTGAACTTTTCATGTAGGACTTTTCTTCTTCTTCTTCCTTCTCCTTTTCCTTCTTTTTTTTTTTTTATTTTTCTGCTTTTTTTACCACTCAAGAGAAATGCAAGTGAGTCCTAAACTACTGCCAAGAATCTATGAGAGGAAATAAAGTGCAAAGCAATTTATAGCAAGCATCAATCATTTGGTTGAATGCCCATAGTCAATCTGTGCTCAGTCTTCCCTAAGGTGCATTCAAATACGATATGAGGAAGAGGGACAGTGGGAATGTGTGTGAGAAAGGGCAAAACTGCCCAGCAGTGAGGGGAAAGCAGGAGGGAAAGTGTGAGGAACAGCAGGAGGAACTGTGTGAGGAAATGGGCGACTCTGAGCACCGAGGTTGGACAATGGGGTGGAGAAGGAGCTCTGGGGGCCAGAGTAGGGATCCCCCTGCAGCCTGTGGGGAGACCATGGGGAGCAGATCCCCCAGGGCAGCCCATGGGGAGATCTCAGTGAAACAGATCCTCCAGGGCAGCCTGTGGGGAGATCACAGTGAAACAAATACCCCAGGGCAGCCTATGGGGAGATCACAGTGAAACAAATACCCCAGGGCAGCCCATGGGGAGATCACAGTGAAACAGAGCCCCCAGGACAGCCCATGGGGAGATCACAGTGAAACAGATCCCCCAGGACAGCCCATGGGGAGATCACAGTGAAACAGATCCCCCAGGACGGCCCATGGGGAGATCACAGTGAAACAGAGCCCCCAGGGCAGCCCATGGGGAGATCACAGTGAAACAAATACCCCAGGGCAGCCCATGGGGAGATCACAGTGAAACAGAGCCCCCAGGACAGGCCATGGACAGCCCCACGCCAGCCAGGGGAGGTGGAGAGTTCCCAAAGGAGCTGTGCTGTGTGCAGGGGACTTGCACTAAGGCAGGGGGAAAGTGTGAGGAGAGGGGGCAGTGAGGAACTGTGACAGAGCCACCACAGCCCCACCTGGGCTGGGGGCAGAGCATCAGCCCGGGTATGGCTCCTACACCCAGTTGTCATTCCCACTGCTATCAGACATAGAATTGGACAATTCTCACAGGAAAAATCCTGCCCACAAACAGGTCCAGATAACAGTAATACGAATCACCAGTTCTTGTGAAACCAAATCTCCCTTTGCAGGCAAATGCAGCAAAGGAAATTGCGATAAGTATCATCTTCGATCTAACTTACACTTAATTAATTTTAAAAGGCCTAATGCCTTTAAAGGAGGATTAGATCTCTAAAATACACTTCTTTCAAGCAGTTTCTTCACCGCTAAAAGAAAGTATAGGTTTTCCTGTACAATATAAGCATGAACAAGTACACATACTCCAGGCCTCAATAAAATGGGGCATGAATTACACTCTAAAGTTGTACAGAATATGCAAAAGATACATTCTACCTCTCTCTGTGCATTACATTTTACTGCCAAAATAGAATTTTGGCAAAATAATTTTTTTGCACTAGCCTTCAAGTTTTAACACAAGGCACTAATCCTAGATTTTTCTAAATCCTCTGACTCACATGCTAATTAAAGTGACTCTGCCTTTGTTCAACATGTACAAGCCAAAATAATCTCCAAATCACAGAGAAGCCACTGTATTTCAGGGATGCATTTTGACAATTCTGGATAGTGCTGGTGGCATTTCTTTGAAATGCACATTTGCCACTTCCCACTCAGGGCGAAAGAAACAGCTTTATGCTTCTGGATTGCATTCCAGTACATTATCTTTTCCTTGGAATTACTGATTAGCACAAATAAATGCCTGTTCTGCTGTTTCACAACTGTCTTATGAGTCAGACATGGCCATATTTCCAGAGATGCATCGTGTAAATTATGTAATTATGTGCATTCTAAACTATTTTGGCATAGAAACATACATTTAAATTCATTAAGTAGAAGGTTGGATAAATTTACTGAATTTCAGTATAAGCATTTGTACAAAAAATTTTATTACCAGTAGGAAATTCAATCTTTAATAGCCATAAGATAGGCACCCCAAAAAACTTACTCCAAAAATTAGAGACCTTTGGAATGGTACTGGAGGTAGAGCTGTGCTGGGAGGGGACAGGTGAGTGTGTGAGGGGGTGCTGGGCACTCAGCATCAATTCTGACACTCAGCCAGGGGCACCACCACGGTGGACAAGGCAAACATCAGATTGGAGCCACAAACACAAAATTATAAATCCCACAGGCATGGCTCACTGTACCTTTTGGAGTAATTACATCTTATCCACTGAAAATCCCTAACAGTAGTTGAAACTGGATAGAATGTGCCCCTCATTCCACCCCATTAGTGGCTAATGTGGCCTTGCCTGACTGGCCAGTGTTTCATTCTGGCCACAAGTAGCTCATTACTGCACAAAAGCAATTTTGTAGCTGAAGCCATGTGTATATTCCTATCCTAAGACAATAAACTACAAGAGGCGAGAAGAAAGGAGAGTGGGATTCTGAACTATTTCACACACAATAAAACCACTTATGTAAAAAAGTATTTGTGATGTGCAAAACCAGGAGAGGGTTTATATACACAGAATATCATTATTATTGCCTGTAAGTGCTCGAATTTGACTGTTTCACCTCTAGATGTCAAGGACAATAGTTAATTTGTACAAAGTAGATAAATGAGGTGGAAACTAATCAGAAGAGGTTTGTTTATCTGTTCTTTGATGATATATTACACTACAATAATAAGACAGTAAGTGTGTGTTCTATCTGATGGAGAATAACTTCCAACATCATTTCTCATTTTTACATATCAGATCTGAAAGCACCTCCCAGTCTTTGAAGTTCAGCAAAATTCAAAATCATTAATTAAGCCCAGCCAAGTGGTAGCAGGGGATTTTAACAAGAAAAGTAACAACATTAAAATCCACCAAGCCTGTAACATGTTACTTCCTTCAAGTGACTCCTGTGCATGTCATCTCCTGTCTCCTCTGAATTTAATGGCCACATTGCATTAAAATGGCAATTTTTGTTTGTAGTGGGCAACTGCCAATGCATGTGTGGTTTTAATCGCATTTTACTTGTTGAAAAAAGGTGAAAATACTAATTGTCTTTTGTTAGTAGATTGTATTTACAATGTAAGAAGACAATTATTTCAGAACACATTAATATCATACTTTGGTTTAAAAGTCTGTTTGTCTAAACACACCCATAACAATCCACTACAAGCTGCTTGCTTTCTGGGAGATGGGAGGACAGAGAAGGTAGTTAAAAGACAATTTTCTGTCTTATGCTGAAAATTCAGGGGCTTACCAAAGAGCTGATGTGGCTCAGTTGAAAACACAACTTCCAGATCAAAGACAACGGAGAAGATGGAGTGGCTCCCAATTTCAATTTACTTGTCCAAAGGCAAGGGCCTCTCCTTCTCTCCCTTCTGACAAGCAAGCACAGACATGAAGTGTGTTGTGTGTTATGGTTTTTCCAGAGCTCACAACAGAAGAGCTGCCATGCCCTCCAAAGGCCAAGATCTCCAGAGCTGGAGCAATGTGACAGAACACACCGTGCATGCTTCATTTTCTTTTTCTTTCCCAATTATAAAACATTGCTATTTGGTTTCCATTAAAGATGATCATTAAAAGCTGCTTATTAAAAAAATAATTTGCAGGATGCAGAAAGTTGATGAGAAGTAACAATTTCTGACAGCAGATTTATTGATAGAGAAAATGATAAAATAAATGAAGAGGGAGAAGAAGTCTATTTAGAGAAGTCAATGAGACTAGATATAAAAAATAAATTTATGTTGTGATAAGTGGTAGGAATTTGATTTAACAGAATTTATAAACCATGCATATGGTATTTCACAAACGCATAAATGCAGGTAGAGGTCTAATACAATCCCATTTCCTCCCCTGCCATCTCATTTTTATAAATGTAAAAAGCACTGACAGCCAAGTAAAAATAATGTATTGCTTCAAGAGTCTTTAAAAGAAAAGAAACTGAATTATTGTTATGCAGTAAAATTTATACTGTCTGTGAGTGTGTTCTACCTCCTTGTTATAAAACATACATAAATTTACAAAGGACTGTATTAAAACTTTGCCTGCAACACTGAGAGCTGCTTCTAGAGTGAGTCACATGAGGAGGCGTGGATTCACCTTGAGCTTTCAGGAAGGCACAGAAAAACACCAACATTTCTTTCATTTTAGAAAGAAAGATTTTCATTCTCATAGGTCATAGTCCAATTTTTTAGATTGCTGCGAAATCAGAATTGCTGATAATTTTAGATAACCTGTAAATGTTTCCCTTTCTAATACAGTGTGGTAAATGTGTGGGATGGGAAGCCCATGGAGAATCACCCACCCTGTGTGAACTGAATTTTTTCACACATGGGAATAGCCAGGGGCAGCCCTAAATTGAATACAGACTAACTGAGCTTACATCTTAGGCTGAGCAAAGGGCATCTGTGTATTTTGGAAAATCCGATTTTAAAAAGCAGATACAGACCATTCTGCCAGCAGATCATGTGCCAAAAATGAGGAACACAGAGTCCAGCTACTGACAAAAGGTCAGGGTTTAAAAATTCTTTTCCAGGCAAAAAGAGATTATTTCTATAGGTTTATAAAGAAGATACACAAGGCTGAAGTTCTAAAAATGGGAACTCTATTTCTTATTTTGTTGGGTTTTTTTAATTTATCTGCAGCATAGCTTATTTTCCTAATTTAAAAAAAAAGCACACACACAAACTCCAAACATGGATAGTCTGGTCCTGATTTTACAATTTCTTCTGTTTTTTCCAGGTGAGACAAGTGAAAGATTGTGCTTCCCTCACAGCAGTGCTGGCTGGAATGGTTCATGGGAATGCTGTTTTCAGTCCATTTTAGCCTAAGTGGCAAGTCCTTCAGAGTGCCATAGTCATTCACAAATAATCCAAAGTGTCAGATGGGGAGGGATTCTCTGCTGCAAGACAAGTTATATAATGAAAATGCTGACAGTCTTTTAATTATCAGCGGCACAAGCGGGTGCTACTATCATAAATCTCTCTTTCCTAAACACAGATGAATCAAAAAACTAATTAGTAGCTTCATCAAAGCTCACTAGGATCAAAGCTGGTCAAAAAGATTATATAGGAAATGCTACTCCAACAGAGTTTCAAATGAAGTCAGTCACTTGGGTATACTTAAGCATTCCACACTGGGAATCAAATAAGAATGGGCTACAATATTCCACATGGAAAGACACCAGGTAGCATCACATTATGGAGACATAAATGCACATTTTAGTTTGGGATTTTTCCTTTCCTTATTCCTGAAGGAAAACATGAAGCACATTAAAAGGGCGAGTGAATACCACGGAACAATTACAATGATGATTATACAGCATTAAAAGATCTTTTCTGTCCACACTTTATAGCAGAATCATGGGAATGGACATTGACCACGGGTAATTTGTATATCTATTTCCATCTCACATGAACAGCCATGATGCACAGTAAGGTCATAAACCAAGGCAGGCAGTTCAGACAGCAATTACAAGCCCTCATAAAGAACAGCAAATCAGCAGTCCAGAAAAAGCTCTAAGACAGAAATATATCCAAGTACAATATTTGAATCATTCTGAGCGTGTTAATTATAACACATTATAATTGACATTGTATAATTAACATGTTTGTTAATTATAAAAAAATACATTATTCTTAGAAATTAACCTTTGTATCTTCCCTGGAGAAAGGATGCTTTTCCAACACAAACACAGTGTTATTGGTGGAATTCTGTAACACACACGGTGAGAGCTCTAAAACTCTGACACTTATACCGTTAAATGGCCACATACATTTCCAGAGTTGAGTAAAACAGTCTGAAATACTGCCAAAAATATTATTTCGCATTAATTTCACTATCCATTGGCCACTTCAAATGACCGAAAACAATTGCAAGTTTCTTCTGTTCATTAATATCACAAAGATAAAACAAATGCATACTGCTTGCACACACCAAACAGAAAAAAATGATTCTTCTGAAAGAAAAATTACACAAAGAGTCACAAGCCCCACAGAGTTGGAGAAACAAAATATTCCAAGAGGGTGTCTATGGAGATAAAACATTAATGAGGAGATTTCAGAAACATTACTGGCATTATGCTCAAGGGAGTTGAGTGCCAGCCTGCCCCATCATGACTCTGAAAGCTTTGCATAAAGCACTGGACAACCCACTGCAACAAGGAAACTTTTAGTATTGTCTAAGTAACTCTAGGGAATTTCATGGAAAATACTCTTAGAAAACAATGGTGATCTGACAACCACAAAAAAGGTTTTGGTTTGAATATAAAATATCTTAGACTGAGAACTGAAATATCTTGAAAGTCTTATTACACCGTAAGTTGCACAATCAGTGTGTAATATGATTTATGCAAGAAATTGCTCAGGATTCAGTTCCTACAGATTTCTTTTGAAAGCATTTGTGCAGCATTTTATAATTACAGCTTTCAAAATGAGGAAAATTATCACAGAATCACAGAATGGCTTGGGCTGCAAGGGGCCTTGAAGATCATCTCACTCCAACCCTCCTGCCCTGGGCAGGGACACCTTCCACTAGAGCAGGCTGCCAGGCCTGGCCTGGAGGGTGTTCTTCTAACTGCAAAGAAAGAAAAAGTAAAATTTATCTCAGCTGAAGCCCTGAGTTACACTGTGTGGTGGCACTTTTATTCCTTGATGCCTGAAAAAGCTATCCCATAATACAAACACAACAAAGCCTGCGAAGAGCAACACCAGCACATTGTTTGGATCCAGTTCAGTGAAATGTTTCCATTTCTTTCTCTGGTGATTCAATCTTATTTCTTTTACTTTGTAAGAGGTGCTGTGCTGCCAAACTTTCTTACTTGAATTACATTTCTAAGTGCAGATATTGTAAATGTTACTTTCCACTTTTGGAGTAAGATATTGAATTTTCACTCATCAAAGAAAAAAAAGCAAACAATAGAAAAACTGAAACCTGGACACCTATGGATTTTCAGCAAGCGAATTTTTTTTGGAGGCTGTAAAGGTACAATGTCATCAGAAATCAGAACATCTGTTATGTTCTCCAGTGAAACTTGATAAGAAGAATGATGAAGCTGGGTACAGAAATCCTATGAAAGCTGCTTTTAGTTCAGCATCTCTATGCAGTGTTTACATGAAAGCAGAATATTGCCAGAGTTTGGTTTTGTGAAATCAAATCACTAAAGAAGATATTTCAGGTCCACGTTATGAGTTCAAATACATCAGGGCATTGATCAAGCTAAAAATTCCTTCAGTAAGGGATTCATTTTTTATCTCTTTCTTCCAGGTTCATTTCCTGGGAGCAGCACCTGAGAACAGCTGAAGCAATTGAGGTGCTTAAGGATGTTGTAACACCTGCCACTACGTGCTATACTTAGAACATTTGTTATACTGCAAAATAACTGGATTCCATTTGATCTTGAATGATGTGTAGAGGAAGGAAAATATTAATTCCTTACAATGATAAATTAAAATTTGTTAAAAGAGTTTAATATCACAAGAGTGATTAAGGTCAGTACTGATACTATCAAAAGCCAGCCTCCTAAGAGAACAGTAACATTCCAAGCAAATACAACCTACTAGATGTTTCTATATTTTTCCACACCAGAAACTTTTTTCTGATCCTCTGAGGTAAACATTCCACTTAAACTTTAAAATAAAACTATATTCCTGGGCACAAAACTATTCATCCATACTGTAAAGCTTTTAGATTTATGTTAGACAAAAAATTAAGTGATATTTTAAAAGCAGATTTTGTATTACACAAACATTCCCTGTGTGTTTCCATCCCTGCCAAAGATCTGGAGAAGATACTCAAGCTGACCTGGCTAGGAACCCCTTGAATGCCCTCAGTGTGCTTCAAGCACTGACAGTGGTCAGGCATGACTAAGCCACCATTATTAATGATTGAATGGGATTTCTCTGCATGAGATTTCTGCCTCATCTGTTTTGCTGTATATGTATTCATCAGCTGTGATCATCACCTAAGCCTAAAATACAGATATATTGAAAATTGCCCTAATCTGGGCGTGCATAGCTTCCTGTGATTCTAGGGTGGATGTCCTGCAGTACCCAGGATAAACAGCTGAGATGAAAAGAAGCTGAACTGATGTGTTTATTCCATCTTACTTCCTACTTTTCCTTTTGTTGGACTCTGAGTATTTTTAAAACATCAAATAGCATAACTTAACAGGATGAGGGAAGCTGTGAAAGGTGATATCAGCAAATGGGAGCACAGGTAGAAAAAGGAATCTCAAGGAGAACAGAAGAGAGATAAAGCTCAGGAAAATAAAATGAAACTGTTGTTCTAAAACAAACTATGGGCTGTCCTGGGGCTCACAGCATATTTAACTGGGGAAGTCACATCCTAAACTCCTGTTTGCTCAGTCCCCACAGCATCCAAACCCAGAGTGAGACACAGCTTCTCTGGTTAGGCATGAACACCAGCTGAAGCTTATCTCCACGCATGGGAAATTCAACTTATCTTTTACCAGTGTGCATTTTCTGAAGCTGTGCAGGAATTACCTGCTGCTAATCATACCTGTAAGCTGCCAGGCTTGGCAAAATTCACAGCCACCACCTGCTGTCTTTTGGTTGCTGCCACATCAAGTAAATACTTTCTAGAACCCCCATGGTGCTGCTGAAACATAACATTGCTGCTTAATATTTTTGAGACTATTGTATTTTGTCAAACACAGCTGAAACTGGTTTGCAAGCAGAGCTATCCACGGAGGAAAACAAGAAATGCCACAGACAGCATTGTTTTGTAGTGTTCAGGCAGAAGTATTTCCAGGTATACTGTATAAATGACAAGGACTACACATCCTCAGAAATCTTGAGCTGCACAAGTTTAAACAGTTCAGCATATATCTGCACAGAGTGAGCAAAGATGCAGCCATCAGGTCATGTACATGTTTTTGAAACTAACTGAAATGTACACATTAACACTTTCAGTGGGGTCCTGCTAACTCAAAATCCATCTGTGATATTCAATAGACTCCCAGGTTTTCTGGAACTCTTTATCAACCATTTCCTTAGCAGTACTGAAATGGTGCAGGACAACTTGGGATGCATCACTCTTTGTGCGGAAACTGAAAATGAACCACCCCAGAATTCCACAGGCAACAATCATAATCATTCAGAGCAAGTCATTTTTAGATCATTAAGTGAGAAATCACCCACACACAATCTAGAGAGGAAAAAATCCTAAACACCACTACAATTGTTGAGATACTGATAAGCCATTTCATCAGAAAATAGATTACAGACACATTGACTTTTTACTAATTTGCTTCAGCCTTCCTAGAACTCACCCCTGTCTTTTTAAGGTAAGTCAACTTTTATTCCAAAGCCAAATGCTAGATGGAAGGTCCTAAGATTCATTGCTTTTTCTGAAAATAGCCTTTCTGATCTTCCCTTGGCTGCCCACAGTGCTGCACTGGCTGTCAGTGTGCTTGCATAATGCAAACTCCGCAGTAAATGGATTCCTTACTGAAAATACAGCATTTTAATGTTTGTGGAATTTGTAGCAAAGAAAGCAAGCTGTGTGTGGGACAGGCCTCAGCTGAACAGCCAAGCAATTTTGACCAGAAGTTCTAAAAGACCACTATAAATATCCCTTTAAAATCATCAGTACAGTATCAGTACAACTAAAAATATTTTTTTTTAAGTTCAGAATTAAATTTTTCTCACCATGACACACGAAAGTTCTTGCCACAGGAAACTCTTTGATGCCTCTAGTGAGGTAAGGGGGCCCCTGAAGTCAAGCCACACAGATTGCTCAAGAAAAACGGGCACTGGACTCCAGCTGAGACATTCCTTTGCTGTCTATGAACTCACAAAACATTAACATATTCTAATAACCTACCTCTTTTGAAAGAACATGGTAATGATGAGCACTATAACCACTAAGACTTCAAAGTTTAGGGAAAGGGCTGAGATCCACCCACTGGCAGAGGACTTTGAGCTTGCCATAAGTGCAAATTGTGATTCCTTTCACCACATAGCTCCTATGTCTCAGTACTGGAGGAGATTTTAAAGGAAAAATGTGCAGAAAATTGCAAGTAAGTACTTCAGACCCATATTCTGTTATGTATCCTTGTAAAAAGGAAAGGGAAGAAGATATTATGCTTTTTGTGCCTAAATCTCTGAAGAATATGGTTAACTGAATAAAATACTAAAAATAAACACCTGGGTCATCTAACCCAAGCTTATGTAAGAGATTAAATAATGATGCATTGTATGTCAAGATTCCTGCAGGAACACCAGAGAAGTGAATATCCTCCTGTTGTTGACCATGGAATTTTAAGCAGTGTTTTTCATAAGAGAGTCAAACTTACAAGGTGGAGAAATTTAAGAGGATTTGAAGGGCGAGTGCATAAGCATGTCTGAAGCAAAGTCATTAATAGCATAAAATATTCGTCATAATAGCCTGATAAATGAGCTTTCATACATCCTCCTCAAGATTCACAGCATTTCAATATGCCCTTTTTTAATTACCAAATGTAAATGAATAGACCTTGAACATTACTTGAATGCTGGCTCATGATTCTTTACACGAAGTCTCAATTCACTCAACAGTGTCAGTGGAGTAAATTCACAGTCATTTTCCCTCTAATGGACGAGTCAGCAGAGGAAGTTAAGGGTTTTTGCACAGCAGTGTCCCTGCCAGACAGCTGAGGGTACCTTCTACTTTCTGTTTGCAGCCTGTGGATGACTGTTCTGGATACGTGTGATCATCAGAAATGCAAATTAAAATTAATTTTGTAGAGAAAATGAAGAGGAAAATGTACAAAGAACCTTCTAAAATAGCTGCATTTTGCTTTGTTGAGATACACCTTCCTCTTTTGCCACAGTAAATTTGTAATTGGGTAGAATTTATTTACCTTGGTACCTGCTGCATGTTCTGTAAGTGGCAGAGCCCTGAGACAGAAACTGCTTTGATGTCCTTGAGACTTCAACCATCAGAAGTTGTAACATTGCACTCACACCAATAACAGGGATTTCCATTCTGAATCAGTTTGAAAAAGCAGCTTCTCTCTCCAATGTCCTTTTTATATTTCCACTTAAGATATTTTCCAGTCATTGCATTACTGATGCCTGGACTTACAACTATTTGCAATGGTTTCCCTCACTTCAGAGTAATTCCATCAAGTTCATTGTGCCTGGGAAATTAATTTCTTCAGATGCAGACAGGGTTCATCTTTACACCACCCACACAATGTGTCAGACACAGCAAGGCCCACACCTTCCTAAAAAATTACCTTCACCAGGTCAAAATTTGCTTGTCTTGACCAGAGATCCATCTTTGGTGGCCCCTGTGGCTCAGTATCCTCTGTTTCCACAAACAACTTTTCACTATATAAGAAATAAAAGTTGTCCAACATAGAAAGAGAAAACTGAAATCTTTTAGGAAAAAAAAACCTTAAAAAACCCCAGAAAAGTTTGGAAGAAGTATAGATGTTTACAGAGAAGTGTGTATATTATCAAATTAGAATGAACAGAAAAATAATGAGATCATTGCAAACATGTCACTTTGCATTCAGTAACTGTGGCCTATTGCAAATGCTCTTGAAATACCCTCTTCTAATTTGCTGGTGGTGTGAATTTGGGTTTAGAGCAAGGCTATATATCTTTTCATTATGAAGCAATTTTCTGATCCTCTGCATTTATTACAGCTGTAGTCCTGTCAGTCTATACCTAACCTTGATTATCATTTGATATTTATACAATGCTAACTGGAGTCTTCTGCATGAAGCTGCCAGAGCAATCACTCCTAACAATGCTTAATTCTGCAACAGGATTCTTGCTTATTGTCTCCATTTACCTGAAATTTTGAAATTACTGGAAAAATAGGGACAGATAGGGAGACAGAAAGGAGAACCATCTGGGAAGTAAATGAGAAAAGGGACCTGTCAGCTGTAATTACTGTAAATGAAATATGGAGCCCTGTCTCAGTAATTCATACCCACACACCCTTTGTGTTTGGGGGTTTTCAGAAAACTGCAGGCTGATGTTTGCATTTCTTATGACAAATGTAATTTCTTGTTTAAATCTGCTCCTCTTCCAATGAATGAGGAGTCAGAAAACTAACCTAAACTCTTGTCTTACAGATATTTCTTTTAGAGCTTCAGCTCACAGCTTCTCACTTTTCAGCAAACTTTTATGACGTGTATGACATTTCAGCATCACTGTATTATCTCTAAAGCTTCAACATTTTTTCTTCTAGATTTCATTATGAGTCATAGTTCATTCTTTATTCTCTGTTACTTCATTTTAAAGTACTGTTACCCACCACAATTTCCTGACATGCTAGACTGAAATATTCCCTCCATCTGATACTTGCATTATGTAGCCTGCTTGGGTTGCTTCTTTGAAATTTGTGTTTTTTCTTAAAAATGGGCAGTTTAAATTGGTGCTGCATGAACAAAAGGAAACGCTGGTAATCAGTGCAAGTAAAAAAGAAAAAATACACAGAGAAAATCAGACACAGTAAGTAATAAGGGGAAGATGGGAAAAAAAACCAAGTTCTCTAATTACAGTGGCCACCATGAAAATAAAACTGAATTCTCCTTTCCTGGGAGTCCTGCAGGTCAGAGAGAGAACTGACATGGAAAGTCCATTTGCCATAGATTCCACCAACATTTTTGGATATAATTTGATTTCTGTGAAAAGAAGAACATTTTTACAAACATTTGCACTACAAGTCCACACTAGCAGCATCCTCTCCTACAGATCACTCTTTTCTGTTGCATACTGCCAGGATTTTCTGTTCTAGTTCTGTTCTCCATTCCTCATTCATCTCTTGCCTTGCAGTTACAGTCTGCTCCTTCATCCATGAAGAATGAAATAATGTCTATCCTGGTGGTGTATTAACAGATCAGACAGCCTAGAAATGAATTGGCTGTATTTTGAATCAGAAAAACCTAAGGTTTTATCACTCTGGGGTCCAGATGCCCAGGGAGAAAAAGTTTTACTTGATGATCAGATGATAAAGAGCTCCATGGAAAGCCAAGTGTGCACTTGCAATTAGTGTCTAGTCTAGTCTATACTGCATTATGGGGTCAGAATAATGCTGGAAAAGGTAAAAATAAAAACCTTTTGGTTGTTATTTGACACTGGGTTTATAATTGCAAGAAGAATATTCTCAGGAATATGTGAAGTGGAATAGCATTAGTCTATAAACATCGACTTCAAAGCTAAAGTGCTGCCACTCCTTAAGACACTCTGTGACATCTGTTCAAATGGATTATAAATCCACATTCATATGCTCTGGCAATTCATGGGACCAAGCATCAGGAAATACTCCAGTCTCAGATTTGAGGCTGAAATAGCAGCACGTGCATTTCCGCACAGTCACAGCTCTTTCTCTGTCTTATTATTTAATGACAGTTAAAATATAAATATATGAAGGTATTACAAGTAATTTATGTTAATCACATTTTCCTAATACACGTGTATTATGTATTACATGCCTGATAAATTGACTCTGAAAGAAGTGATCACTATTGGCATTATATTAAATACTCTATAAATACTAGAAGAAAACCTACTGCTTTTCTTCACTGAAATAAGATGATCTCTTTCCTGGTATGCTGAATATCCTGAGAAATGGCTAGATAAGAATTTTTTTGCTTCTTTGGGAAGCAATGGATGTAATACATAATTAAAGTTGTTTTTACATGGCAGGGTACTCAAAAATAATTTTGAACATAAAGTCATCATTTCCCAGTTCATTAGTTTTTCAAACATATCAAAATTGCCAGTACCAAACAAATGTTCCCTCTTAATGTGATCAAATTTTAGGATTTCTGTATGTTGCATAGTAAAAACAAGAGTTTCAAATTAAGATTTGCCTTGAAATGCGAAAGCTAAGCAATTCATACTTTAAAAACTGATGGTTTTATTGAAGGATTCTTACATTTTTGTTTTTATTTTCTTAGGGACAGTTTGTCAAAATCTACAAAGATCTAGATCAGTAAACCTGCCTCCTTTACCAGAAATATTGACTATTTGCATACACTTCACTGAGTGCAACTCATGAGGAACTCAGAGGATTCATCCTAAAATTACTGACAAAGGTTCATAAACCCATTTCATTCTGCTTTATTGCTAAGCATTATTCTTTTGTTTCATCCATTTATGGCAAACTGGAGCAAACTGAAATATTTCTTAATAAAAATGCGAATCAAAATACATTGCTGCTAGTGAGTCCTGGTGGAGTTTTGCAGGGTTCTGCAGATTATTTTAAGTGAGCATCAAAACATGATTTTAAAACATACTAGTTTGTGTCTCAAATAGCAGTACCAAGCAAGTCCAAGCACAGTGGTGTGTAATGCTTCTTTGGCCTCTCACATTTCCTTGAACTGATGGATGATTTTGGTCCTTGGTGCATCTGACAGCCTCCCAGGCCATGAGTACCATCACTGCTGCTCTAGACTATTTTAATTTCTGCCCGTGTCAGTGTGAAGTAAAGAGCCCTTCTGCTCCATCACCAAAGGAAAACACACTGATCTTTCTTAAGTCACCTGCTTGAAGTTCCAGACTTTAAGCACAGGACTCACAAATACCAGTGGCCACACTGCTTATGCCTTATTGAGACACTATTAAAGGTCAGATGCCAAAAATGTAGAACAATACTGTACTACATGATTCATAACTGTGAACCAAAGAAAACTCTCTTACCTGGAAAAGAATTTACATTATCTTACCAGACAGAAGATAAACCAAGCAGGGTGACAACACCTTGCACAGCATGACAAGAAATGAAACCCTGGATGCAGCAGCCACTAAATTACTAAAATCCATCCCAGCTGTGGGAACTGAAGTCCTGGGTATGAAACTCCAATGGTAACTAAATCCCAAAGTATCTTAGCAGAAATATTGGGACTTTATGTACTCACCTAAGGTGTTTATTTCTGTACATTATTCTTCTGTACTTAGCATGGAGGGGTTTTGCTGAACCATGAGACTTCACCTCAACAAATCCCTGATGTCAGGACTGGGGTGTTTATTAATGAATGGGTTGGAGTTTATGCAGCAGTTCCATGCCTTTCTCTGTGCTTACTTGCACAGCCCAGAAAAGGGAACAGAGCCCTCCATCCATGACAGCACCAAACCTGCACCACCAACACTGACGCCAGCTGGGCTCCTACCAAAACACTTGTGGGATTCTCTGAATGAAAGTGCAATTACACATTCATTTATAAACTACAGAGATACCAAGAAGGATTAATCTTGAAGCAATTATAAAAAGCTCTATTTATGTGGGAAATACCAAAGAATTATTAGATTTAGCCTTCACAGTTTCTTGTTTTGTACTGTAGTTCTGCACTAAAATATTTGACCTGTTCAGGTATCTGTGACTCTGAGTGAAATACCATCTGTATTTTCATGATCATTCAGTAAATAACTTCTGGCAGTGCAGTAAAAAGAGTCATAAACTGTGTGATTTATTTGATAATGGAATAATGTTCTCCTTTGCAAACCCAGACTTCGATTTATCTGCACAGAACTTCTACCAGCATATACAGATGAGATTGATCATATTTCAAACATAATCTGAAGGAAAACTGGTATGGGGCACTTAAGAAGAAACTTAAACAGAAACTCAAATTTTAAAGAGAAAACTTAGGCAAATGTACAAGAAATTGAACAGCAGAAGCAGAATTTAAACACCTCACAGAAAAAAAACTATTCAACTCATCATATATGGAGTGACAATGACTGAGCACTGCAATGGCTCTACATGCTGAGTAGCATCCTTCATAACTCACGTAATATTGCAGATAATTAAAAATCTGATAACTTATTTAGTGACAGGGATAACATTGAGCATAGAAAATGGTACAGATGGATCAATCTCATGTTACAGATCAAAATATAGAAGGCAATTGAATAGCTTTTATTACTACATGAAGATAACTTTGCCTGACTCATTTGAATATATATATTTATACTTCTATATGTATAGTGCAATTTATAAGCAATTTAATAAAAAAAATAAGCTCCTAACAAATTAAAACCTGAGTACTGAATACCTAAAACTAAAGATACCTAAATGTGCAAACTATCTAGATAATTCAGGATGTGTGAGGAAACAGAACATTTATTTAGTATCAAAGAACAGAAAGTCCCTCAGTTCTAAAGCATACCTCTCAATGTTTACATAAAGAAAAAAAATAGTCTGACAATATAGAATTCCCTGGGCATAAAAATAATTTGAATATTTGCTAATTACAGATAAGTGGAGACCACACTGAGGTGTGGTCTGCTTCTGATCTGTGTATGAGGAGAATTCAAGGTAATTAAATTTCTATTACTGAAGTGTTGCTCATTCCCTCTGCCCCCATCACAGCTGGTTTCCGTTTCAGGTGGGTGAGCTCTCAGAGAACAGGCTCATGTACTTTGGCATGATTTCTTTTCCCCTGATTTCTTGGTGCTGGGTCATTGAAAGCATGCAGTGTGCAGGTTCCCACTGGTGCTTAAACTACTCAGCTACCCACCAAAACAAAAGGGTCAATTCCACCATGGCAAAATTCATCAAACCTTTTCTTAATCCGCTATTTAATAAACTCTCAGAAGGGCTTCCTGCTTTTGACACCTTACTCTCTATTCATATTCAAATTCCCAAACCAAACTGAAATTTAAGGGCAAATACCCTGCCACAGCCTGGAACCGCTGTGTTAATATTTCTCTATTTCTAGTAGCAGCTGAGCATCCTCATCATGACACCATGCTTCTAAACAGTGTCCTGTGAGTGCAAATGAAGATATTCAAACTAAAGTAAATATTCATGCTGTTATTAAAAAGCCACCCCACGGGCCATCATTCTTACAAACTCACATCGTGCAGGTCTCTCACCTTGAAACTCCTGCCAGGTTTGTTCCTCTCCAGGGTACAGCTCTGCACTCTGTGTGAACATAAAGCTAAATCAGGCACTTCACATTTCACTGTCATTTGACATAGAAGCAGTTTTAACTGATCATTACTCTTATATTGCACTCAGCTCATACTTCTGCTTATGCTATCAACTTTTATTAAATTCTCTATGGTATCTGATTTACCCAGAAAAGATACACTTACTGTTTTGTGTCTTCATTGAGGTAGATGGGCACTTCCAGCCTCAGTTTTGCCATCGTGCCAGAACTTTTCTGCCTTCATCCCTCCCCTTATCTCCAGTTCAGAGCTCAGTAGGACAGACAGCAGCAGCTCTGGACATTTGGCTTCCACCCAGAGTCCTGCATTCCTCCACCCCAGGGCCAGGCACAGCCACCTCACCTGGGTTAATTAACAAACCCAACCATAGTCAAAAATCTGACATAATCTACGGATCTTGCTCATAGTCCAAAGTATGTTTTCACAGAAAAAATACCTTGCACAAAACCCTGAACTGTCATTAATGCAGTCTATTTGCCTTCATTTATCTTCACCTTTAATACAGAGCAAGTTTCTGTCAGTCAACTTTAAAACAGCAAAGTCTAATTGCAATTTACCAACAAGGCTTTTATTTCTAAAATATGTTATGTAGATAAGGAATACTTGAAAGCTTAATGACTTCTTACTAGATCAATGATAACACATAAAGGTGTTTGCCTTTTTAGGGGGAAAACTAAAGGTTTTTAGGTTCCAGTCTCATTTCCTTTGAATAATTTTTCAAAAAATTTCAAAAAAAAAGGTAGAAAGGCTTTATTTAGTTTTAACAAGGTCAACAGACCAAAGAAAAAATGAAAATGAAAAGAAACAGCTGGTACCAGAGTGGGGGAGGAAGCAAACCAAAAAGCAATGTACACTTGAGAGTCATAGGACTTTTACTGTTTGAAACCTCAATATTATCAAACACTTGGATCAAAAATCACGCCTGTTTTAAAATTTGATGCTCACTTGCCCTCAGTGGAGCCTGAATTCAGCCTAACTAAGCTCAGCCACTGTTTTATTGACCCCCCCCAACACAGCCTGCAGTCACTACCACCACCTGCAGCTGCTGCCAGGGACTGGCTGAGCTGGACTCTTGCATTTCCAATTTTGCCACCATTTCAGCACATGAGGGATTAACAACATGACACTTCTCAAACAAGTGACAAATTCTGAAACAAGAAGGTCAGATGATCTCAGAACCATCTCAGTATCAAAATAAAAATTTATTTCCACGCAGATTTTATGATAGCTGTCTGTATTTCTTAAGGGAATTGTCCCAGCTTGACTGAAATGACACTGTGACATATTCAGCAAAAAGTGAATGTGACCAGTTCTTGTACTGGTGGGTCACCCCTGTCAGACTGACTTGATAAATAGAAAAGTCTGTCAGCACAGAGCAGAGAAGAATCCTTTCAAATTGAGCACACCCCAGAGAATACTTTTTGTCTGAAAGATACTCAGGTATAAGTTATCTTCTTCATTAACAATACAGAAAATTTTACTGGGAATTGCAGGAGGAAAAAAATTAAGAGCATTGCATTTTATGTGGTTGTAGAGTCTGGCACATAGTCTCAGAATTATAGCAAAATTTCATACCAGTTAAACACAGAAGTGTTTCCTTCAGCTGTAGCCATTATTCTAACTCCTTGGGCAAGCTCAAGAAAATGTTTCTCAGAAGGGTTTGTCACATTTTCAGAATTGTGCAGCTCACAACAATGCACGGATGGACAACATTCAAATTTTAAATAGTTGCAAGTAAAATCTTTTTTAAAGCCTGAAAATACAGCTTAGTGAAACTTACAAATTCTTCTGTATATTTCCCCCCACCAAATATTACAATCCTCAAAAATTCTGTTAAATTCAACACAGTGTGGAATTTTAGAAGTCTAAATTCAGAATTAGCACTGACCCCTACTTTTAATGGTTTACCCCTACCCATTTGAGTTCAGAAATGGAGAGAGGATGTAAGAAAATACCATAATCAAAGATACATTAAAAGAAGTAAAATTCTATTGAATTTCAGTGGGTTGTGTTGGGATTTTTATTCAAAAAACAAAACACTAACTTGTGGTAACTTTTCCCTCAGTTTTGGACCTTGAAATGCTGGCAATTTTTTTCAGTATAGTTATAGGATGAAAAAGAGTGAGAACTGGAAGTTATTCCAAATTTTTGATTCTTAGAGCTCACCAATGGTCAAAAAGTCAGTCAGACTGGAATGAAAAATAGGATTTTAAGTCTCTACCACTACCTGGTTTGTCTGTGAATAAAGGTCCCTGCATTATAACATCCCACAGTATGAGATTCCTGCAGCAGGCTGCACTTTCAGCACTTTGACTCTAATACAGATACTGTCTTGTGTGTTGGCAAACCAGGAAGAAATCCATGAAGATGACTTTTCCCTCTGAGCCTGAATGCCAGACTGCCAATTCACAACTTGGATTGTAAAGCCATCCCTTAGGTCCAGAGGGGAAATACTGGATTAGCTACCTTGGGGTCTTCAAAAGGCATAGTCAGGGATGCACCAAGGGCAGTCCTTGGCCTTGTGGTTTATTTCATACAGATTTTGTGCTTTATCAGGAGATCACAGCTTTGTGACTCCACAGATTACATAAGGTTCCACTCTCCAACTGTCAGGACTTCCCATGGAAAGAGCAATAATAAGATACAACAGTCAAACCCACAGACAATTTAGCAGAATGCTTGGAGGAAAATACATCTTTGTGGTCATCACTCCTCCTTCAGATGCCACTGGAGTAACCACACAATTCATAAGGCGTGAGTTTAACAACTGGCAAGTGTTCTGTGTTACTGCTGGTTTATCACTTGCTGAAATTGTTTTACTAACAGTCTCTATAAATTTATTATAGAAGTCATCTAACAAGGTTTTAATTTTCACTAGACATGTTAGCTCTAAAACCATGAGACTATCAGACTTTTTGTTCAGAAAGCCCACACAGAAGCAAGATTAAAAATATCAAAATAATTGAATTTACTTAGGTTAGTGTGATAATAAAGTTTTCTGCTTTATGTAAATTCCTATATAAGCCAGACAGACCAAGTAATCACTGATGATATTGCCAAACACTGGCACAGAAGCAGTGTCATATTAATAAAGCATTTCTGAATCACTTCATCCTACAAAGAACATAAGTGGAGCATGGATGAAATAGATATTAGCATTCACCAAACTGGAATACCTAATCCCATTTAAAAAAAAAATCACACTTCTAATTCACTTTTCCATCTAAATAAGCAGAGAAGCTAAATACGAGCAAGACCCGCTGCACATAAAACAATGCATTTTATTCCACTCATTCATATCAATCGATTTCAGCCAAGGATAAGGGGTTTTCAGAGTCCATATGATTTTATCTAAGAGCAGACCTGCTGATTCAGTGGCAGCTGTTCTCAGGATTATCTCTGATTATTATGGATCCAGCAAAAAACCACATGGACCAGAACTCGGAAAAATGAATTAATACGAGTGAAACTGAACCAGCAGTTGCCAAATGAAATTCTGTCAAAATATCTTCCCAGGGAATGACTTCATAAAGTATTAATAGAGTGTGCCCACTGTGGCAGTACAATATGAACTTATCCCAGAGGAATATGAAAAGGGGCATCTTCCGGTAACAGGGCAAGGACAGCCTTTTTTCTCTGTTCAGCTCCAATGATATTGCATCCAGTGGTGAGATCCCAGCCATCAGATTGTTACTGTGGGAATATTGGTGGCAGCCATTGTTTGCAAGAAATCTTTAAATATAATGAAGCAATAATATAAACAGGGAGGAAGGGAGAGTCTCAGAGCAGCCTTGTGTGTACTTGTTATTCTTGCCACTCGCTGTGAATATCACTGGGAAAGGTCACTTGGATTTAGCAGTTCACAGCATCATGAACTGCTGGCTCAGATAAAGGCATTAGACTGTGGAAGATGATAATATGTTCTTCCTTCTCCAAGATATTAATCTAAGCTACACCTCTTGATCTCTAGACAAGAATTTTAATTTGCCTAGCAAGGATAACACTGAACACCATCAAAATATTTCCTTTTGATAGTGGAGCACTATCACAAAAATGCCTTTTAATGACCCATTTAAATCCTAGTGTTTACAGCAGATTAGTGCAGCCATGCAGTGCAGCCAGGGCTAAAGACACTCACTACCCCATAATAATAATGTGGATGCTACCAAAAACCACCTCCACAGAACTATGCTTGGCAGAGACCTGAGAGCTGCTCATCAGCATCACCATACTTTTCATGACTCACATCCCTTGAGGAACTGATGTGAGAAGTAAATTGCTGGATTTCAGCTTGTTTTCCCTTTATCCTGTATGCTGTTCTTGAAACAACTAATTTTAACACAATCTGCAAGGAGATGTTGACAACACCCCCAAAAGAGTGGGAAGATACAGCACTGACCTGTCTGTGGGCAGGGGAAGATGTTTCACTTCTCTCACAGCTCCTCTGTACAGACACAGAAATTAATAATTTAACAGTACACAGGCTTCCTGGATTTCCACAATGATTTCTGAAAAGGAGGCTCAGGTCACTCCTATATCCTTTAGGAATGTAATTAAGTTGAACCATATATTAAAATTATTTTTTTTTTCCTATATATTAGCTGCAAAGTGAAATATTTTAATGCAAGATATTTTACATGTGCATCAACATTCAGATTTTGTGAAAGAGGGATTGAGGGTTTGATCCATCCTTGACAAGACTAAGCCAAGATTTCAGTGCACATTAACCACCCAAGTTAGCACTTTTCCTAGCAGTTGCAGTACTTCCCAATCTTTCAAAAAAACATACTTCAGGAACAGCAAAATTACATGGCTTGTGTGGAAGCATGATCCTTAAATATTAAAAAAGCAAAACAAAAACACAAAACAAAGAAACAAAAACCAAAAAAACAAAAAATAAAGACAACACATAAAGAAAATGTATTGTGATTTTCCTGATTTTACTACTTCCAGATTTAGATGATTATTCCATCAATATTTTTCAAGTGAAGATCCAAGAAAGAAATAAAATTTAAGATCTATAGCAGAGCTACCTTCTGTTCTCCATGTGTAAATTTTTCAACATTTTAAAAACTATCAAAATATGTTTTAAATATTCTTCACTTTTTTCCCCAAATCAAGACTGAATAATGAGAAACATTTTCAATTTTTCCCTTTAATCACTGAAAAATCAGCCAAAAGCTCTAACACTATTTAGTATCTGGCTGTAACAGTAATTAGTATCTCAAGCAATACCTAAAGCAATTAAAATGTGTTTCTAAGCATTCACATCATGTAAAGTAATTTCTTTTGTGTCTTTATGTTCTAATAAGAAAGCAGAAAAATGTTTCTGTGCCAAAAAGTACAAGAGAAAAAGCAAATCATTACAAAGCTGTATAAGTAAGAAACTTTGAAATGTGTTTTAGCCTTTCTAGATGAACTTCTTTGTGCAAGGTCTGGTTAACACTTGCAAAATCAAATTGGTTTTTGTTTAGCAACTTACCATGTTAGATAAATACCATTTCAATTAAATGTGAACCAGCCAGAACTGCTTTAAAGAATGGTTATCATGATTTTCAAGAACTTTATTGAAACTATTCTCTGGGGTTTTTTAATATCAGAGAGATGGCTGAAATGGAAACATTGCACAGCCTTTTTTGGGCAGGTATTTGCATCAAGAGCCCTGATCATGAAGGCATAAAGGCATTTCCTGGACTTAAAATCCATGTAATAGGAGAAAGAAACACCAAAAGCTTTCCAGGATTCCCAGTCACACAATAACAACAATGGTCAGCAGCAGGAAGGAACTGTGGAGGAGCTGCACAAATAACACACAGCCTGAATTATGCTTGCTTGAGATTTATCTGTTTGCACCGGGCAAATTTGAGCAATGGATTGTTAAAAGTTAAAATATCTAGAATTCCCCCAGAGTAAAAAGCCAAATTTGACAACTGTACCCCTGCTCCTACCAATATTTAAGTATTTACAGACATTTGGGAAATCTTTTTGAAGCAGAATTATTTCTCACTGCATTTCCAGGACTTACATGCAGATCCCAGCCAAACTTTATCATCAATAACCTTGGAGAAAATAAAAACTAATTTGATGACATTATTGAATAATTTAGGACCATATTTCTAGAAGTACTGCAGTGACTTAAAAATTTAGTTCTCTGTGAGGGATAAAACAAACACCCCAAAAGGCAGCTGACAGGCCAATACAAAAAAGCTTAGGAAATGCTAAGTATCCAAATTAGAACCACTACCCAAATGTGGCTCTGAACAGCAGAAGCAGCTTTCAGGAATGCTTGTGTGAATCCTTGATTTGGATAAGAACAGAGTGTGATTTCACAGAACTCATGACACTTAAGGTAAAAACTTATTGAATCACCCACAGCATTTAATAAAAGTTGCTGAGAGGCATATTTTCAAATCAGTAGTGAATTTGACATTTACCATATGTTCACACATGGCTTTCTTCACTGTTTGAACAGTATAAAAACTTCCCATAAAGCTCCACTAATTAAATTAAAGTAAAAAATGACAAACAGGATGAAGAGCTGACAGTTTTCATAAGCCCAAACCAGGCTAAGTATTTATCTTAAATCCTAATAGCACCATCTGATGGAGGATCACCACAACACTACAGAAGAGATTCAAAGTGTGCCAGACATTAATTTGAAAACATTTTAATATATTTCCTTATTTTGTGTACTAAACTGAAAACATAAGTATACAGAATAGTGGTGATCTGCTAAATAAACCTGAAGCAGATAATGACATTTTAAGGCAGTAAAAGTTTTGATTTAGTAGGAAGCAAATCCAGTCTGAGGTTAAGAAGCAAAGCAATTTCTTTGCAGACACCTCTTTTATAAGTCTGGATAATAAATTTAAACACAGCTGGTATCCAAGTCAAGTCTTTATTGCCCTTAAGCACACGGGTTCCCCACAAAGGATAAAGTGTAAGTGGAGAATAAACATTTGTGCTCCCTTAAAGGATACCAAGTAGAGCAATATTTTTAATACATGGTTCACTAAATACCAGAATGGTGTAAGAGGAACACAGGCATCACAAGGGCAAGTGGAGGAGAAATCTGAGGACCAGGGAGCTGCATGCAAGACATATCACATATCTAATCAGGAGGATGTTCTACAACAACTAAATTATACGAATGTAAGCAGTTACACATTTCATTCGGTTGGGATTACAGTTCCAGATAAAGAGCATTTACTCTGCTTTGCTGTATCAGATGGCCTCCAACTCAAAGGCTCCTCATCCCAGCTCAGGCAAGAACAGTAAATTCACAAAGGACAGGCCTTCCCTTTGGCAACCCTAAGTGCCTGCAGTTTGGACCTTCTTCTATTGCCAGATTAGTTACTTAATCCTTAAATACCTCCATACATATGGAGAAATTGGCCCAGTCCTTCAGTTTTTCTACTTTCTGCCATGCCTGGGCAGTCTCCTTCAATCCATTGCTTTCCCCAGATCTGAGGAGATTCCAGATATGAACCTTTTTTATTTTAACTCAAATTTCCCCTCTCCCATCTCTCAAAAGTCAAAGTCTAAAAAGTTACTTTAACTTCTAAGATTGACAATTTCAATACACTTTTCCCCTTTACTGTACTGCAACCCCTAGAGTAAAACTGTGAGTCCAAGCCATCTGCTCCACTATCAACAGTGAAAACCAACGATCTGCTGCAGGACCTCATTAGCATAGTGCTGTTAATCATCAGAGCAGTGCTAAATAACAGCAAAAGGGGGAACCACAAAAGCAGTGACAGGTGCTTTAGACAGACCAGACAGTGGGAAGTGCAGAGGAACCTAGAAGAAAGTAAGTTAATTAACTTACAGATTAAACTATGTGGATCACCATACAAGAGTTCTATCACTGCTTTGCAGAAATGGGTGGGATTTTAGCTGCCCTGGTAATCAGACTCATATGAACAGGAAGCATTTTGATCTGTTGACTTCTGAGATTGGGAATACCTTTAGTTCCTGGCATATACCCTGAAGATAAGAAACCTACATCATCCAAGGAAATCCTGGTGTTGTCATTGGTCTGCTTTAAATCAAGCAAACACAAGAAGTGTCCACAGAGGTTGTGGGGCAGAGCACAGGGCTGGATGAATACAGGTTATTTAGGAAGGACAGGCCAGGAAGGCAAGGAAGGAAATTGTCCTGCAGTGGGACAGCAGCTGGGATGTGTGGAGCTGTGCCTGGGGAAGGGGATGAGGCAGCCAGAGCTCCTGGGGCAGGGGCAGAGCACATCTGGGGGTGTCTGCTGCCCATAGCCTCGGCAGCAAGAAGAAATAGGGGACNGGGTGAGCTTCCTTGAGGATGGATTTGCCCACCAAGGGGAGGAGTTCAGAGTTGCAAGGGGCTTCTTTACAGAAAGAGCAACTCCAACAGACACCTTCTTCAGACAATGGAAAGCAGCCTCACATCTGCAGATCTTGGCCCCCCCTGGGTATTGTATCCACCCTTGTATCTGCTGGAAAGGCAAAATGGCACCAGCAAGGCAGAGGTGCCCGAGAGCAGGGATGGGTTGATGATAACTCCCTAACACATCTGACCGAGAAGGCAGCAGGTGCAGGTTCTGCTGGACCTGATATTTGCAAAGATCTGGCTGGGGATCTGAATGTAGTTAAAATCTGAAACACGGCCCCAGAGATGCTGCAGAATATCTGACCTTGGAGAAACTCAAACCTGACTGGACAGGGCCCTGAGCAATTTGATCTAATTAACCTATCTTTGAAAAGTGGTTTGGATTGGAAGACCTCAAGAGGTTCATTTCAACCCGAGTTGATTTTTTGTTCCTGAAAATCTATTTTAAGAAATGTTTTCCAAAGGCATTTCATTTTTCAATAAAGTAGAAGTCTCCTAAGATATGCTTTAAGAAGAAAAAAAAGGTTTACCAGCAGGTTTTTGTTAGAATTTTTTCTCTGAAGCTCAGGACAGACAACAAAACAAAGCAAGCAAGTTTATTCATAGTTGTACCTTTCTGAGACCAAAGACACGAAATGTTAAGAAATGAGATAACTGATTACACACTGCTGCCTTCCAAGTATTTTATACTGTGGAAATAAATAACAGAGACAAGAGTGAATGCTGAAGCAAAAGACACACCTAAGTAAAAATAATGGAGAGAAAGAAAAGGGAGAACAGGACACAAAGACTGAAGCCATTTCAGTGATGCCTGTTTTGAAAAGCAGAACTCTCCAGTGGAATATAAAACCAGCCAACAAGAATGGACCTTGGAGCCCAAGTGTTTGGAACTAAGCACACCTGCTGTTCAGCCAGCTCCTCACGTCCTCTCACACAACCTTTCTGAAATAAATGCTTCCTGCTTTGCATTCACAGGACAAAGGAAAATGGGACATATCTTCACAATAAAAATTTAAAAGGCTTGTTACAGCTTTTTTACTGCCTTTTGTATGCATTGATGTTTATGCTTCATTACTTTAATTTTTGGGTTTTTACTACTGTTAGTGCCCTAAAGTTAAGGTGGTAAACTACAAGCTTTTAAAGCAAGCAGATGCTTCCTTCGGGGTGGAAAAAGACTGCAGCTATGCTTTATGCCAAGAATAAATTTTAACTTTTAATAGCTTTCAGAAAAAGAGTCTCTTTTTTGAAGCAGGTATAAAATACATGAATTATTTAATATCTGCAATTCATTTAGGAGAATGGAAATCCTTTCCAGACTTGCTATTAGCATGGTCACTAATGCATCAATAAAAGCATGGACAGGTCAAAATCATCCTTGTCATAACTCTATTGACTTTATTGAAGTTCTGTAAAAAAGGGTATTAATTACCTGAACTTAGTGCAAGAACTTAACATTTGCAGTTTGTTTTCAAACTTTACACAGAAGACGATATATTTTATAATAATGTAATAAATTCTATTTTTTTAATAAATTACAAATTCTAATGAGAAAAATAATTGTATTCAAAAAATGAATAAGATCAGGACACAATGATATTACAAAGCCAGAGAGGTGAATTTTACTCAGCATTATCTACTTCAGTCAAGAGTTCTGTAGCTCAGGGCACAAAGGCTGCCTTGACTTATTTTCAAAGAAAACACTTTATTGACTGGTTTTTTCCCCATTACATCATTCAAATGACTTCAAGTCCACAATTTTTCTTTCATGCAGCCCAGATGAGTCTATTATTTACAATAATGGTGAAGAAGCATTTCCCTCAGAACAGAAAGCTGAAGGAATCCAAATGATGTGGAGGAGTGAACATCCACCTAGCAGTTTCCTTAACTCCATAAGGCAACACAGACATCAACCAAAACACAGAGAATTGTCACTGCAGGGCCCCAGTTTAACAGGCTGGGACACTAATGTGATACCTGTCAGTGCTCATTTATAAGAGAATTTGAATTTTTAAAAAAATTGTAATTGCCCTAAAAGACACAATTGAGTAGATAATACAAAGATACACAATTTTCCCCCTGAGATTTTCTGTTTCCTAAGGACAGGAGAACATAGTGTAATAAGAGATCAGTTTATGGTTAAAAAGTAGTAATCACAGATGCAACTAATCCTTATGACAGGCTAATCAATTTTGTGCATTTTCCATTTTCTTGGCATTTCATATTTTGCATAGAGGTTTTAATATGGAACTAAGATATATGACTATGAAATGCATATATTCCTATTTAGAAAATAAATCTGTACAATGCCCACTTTGTGAAAAAATTTTATAAAAATAACATGGGCATGCAGGATTTTGTCATTGAAGACTGAAGTATCTTGAAAAAGCAGCTCACATCCTTTCAAAATTACCTAAGTATTTTTTAAATTTCTATTTGTTTTATCAGTTAGAGATGTCTGGGTATTTACTTCAATACTCAAAACCAAAACATCCCACAAGTCAAAAACAGTATTTGCATAATTAAATTCTCACATTATTTTTCAAAAATATTGATTTATTTTCATAAATATGCACCCTGTGAGCCCCCCTGCCCTATACTATAGGTTTTATATTACTTATTTAATGCACAGTGGCTGATCTCTGATATACATTTATCTGCACTGCCAGGATGTGTGAGATAACTCATCCTTCAGTTGGTATGAACTCGTACTCAAACAGATGGAGCACACTGAAATTCCAATACATCTTCAGATACTGAGGTCTTTAATTTAGTGTATTCCATAGTACAGTGACAAACAGTGAAAACAGTATCCTAAACCCAGAATATTTTCAATTTCCTCAAGGCTGTAAATTTCATTTAGCTTTTTAGAACAGATCCATTTTCAATTTGCAACCAAGGGGAAGATAAGGAACCCTTCAGAATATAGAACACTGTTACAGAAAAGAAATTGCTATTTATTCTTAACACCCTTCTGCATTTTGACAACAACTATAAAAAATTGTTGTCATTTTAGAATTCCTCCAAAATTTCACCTGAATTTATTAATAGGTGCAGTTCTGTCTTGAAGCAGGATCTTGATTTTGTGTGAAATAGTTGTAGAAAACATTGAGGACAAGGCTATGTAAATAAGACCATATCCCTGAAAGTGAGATGCCTCTGTCAGACACACAGAACACTGCAGTGGGTTGAAATTTTCTCTCATCTGTCATCCTTGGATGTAAATCCAGATGGGAGTTTTTCAAAAGCAAAGACAACAAGTAGGAAAATGAGACAGGAAACAAGGAACAGATCATAATTTGAACGTTGCTATTCATGCCTTCAGCAGTTCACAAGATAAAAATGAAATGTGGATAGCCTGGTGACATGGTTCTATTTTACTTGAAAAAATAGCCCTGAACCTCTGTGATTAATTTACGTGCCATACTGCACAAACAGAAAGATGAGATTTCAAGAGGAGGAGCAACATATCCTTAACAAGCTTATACATCAACGTTTTTTATTTCACAAGAAAGATCCTTTTTTAACTTTGACTAATTAGTACTGACAACAGCAGAGATGAACAAGGAGATTAAAGTCACCCCTTGGCATTACTTTTAAACAATGACAAGGTCAGAACTAGCTCAGATTTAGGTGGTACATATAAAAAAGGCTCCATCTCATTCACCCAAATTACCTCCATCTTTTTTTCCTATTTCCAATATGCAACTAAATTTCATTTGTTATAATTCCTGCACAGCATCAAGAAAATAAAGAACACTGATTGTAAATTCAATCTATTATGTCATTTACTTAAAGACTCAATGAAATGCAGAGAAACATTGTTAATCTACCACAAAATTCAGAAAATATTCTGTTGGGCAACATAAGCTCTCAGGTATCCATTAAACTTGCAAAAACAGCAAACTTTTCATTTGTGGTCACTTCAACTACAGCTGCTGTACTAAAGCTGAAAATAAGTACATGCTCCCAAAGCCTGTCCTTGCGATAACAGAAAATAATCAAGATCTTCCTATTCTCAGCTCTTTAGGTTTTGTCTAATCACTTCTACTATGAAAAACATGATTATTCTAATTGGCCAAGGAATTTCAGAAATACCAGATGCAATCAAATCAGTTCTGGCAATCTAGCTTTATTACTCATAAATAAATTCTTTAATGGATTATCTTTCTGTAATAATTAATTTTAAACTAGAAGAGCTATCAGCTGAAGAGAATATTATTCTGACAGGACATGCAGGTGTTGTCTTGGCCATGGCAGCAGGTGACACACAGAAGTACATTCTCTGTAAGCTGCTGTGCCTGGAGAGATGTGGAGGAACAGCCTCTTGATCTGGCTTTTGGACTGCAGTTAAGTTTCCAACTACAAAAGTATTCTGCTGAAGTTATAGCTACACACAGCACAACAGAGCAGAACAGAAAAAAGGTAATGGTGTTCATTACTGGATCATTGCACTGTCTTGTGGCCTGAGAAGTTACCTGATGCCTAAAGCCAGGCTGGGTAATTTCCCTGGGGAGAGAGCAGGATTTGTCAATGAGCCTGACATTTCTTTTCTCCAGTTTTACTCATTCCAGGAAAAAAAGATGAAAAGATCCTATTTCCCTGAGGAAAAAGTAGCACAATCTATTTCCCTTGCTGGCATTTTTCAAATCTGCCTGTCTCCTTCTGTCTCACTAGTGGAATTACCAGTTCAGGTTTTTCAAAAACTGGTTATTAATTTTTTATGATGGCTGAAGTGAAGTATAAAACAAGCTAACAATAAGAGAGACTGTGATTCTCCCACAAACAAAAACCATGAGAATTTTGATCAAACTTATGTAAAATAATGTGACCAAAAATAATTATTTTAAAGATATGAAGATTGAAATTCAGCTCACTCAGGATAAATGCTAAATACAGCCTTTTTCAACATGATATTTTTAGCCCCCACCCCAGATCCTCTCACATTTTAGGACTATTTCCTCTCCATATCTTCCTTTGCAGTTCCTATCTGGAAGCCAGCAAACCTTTCTTACTGCTTTCTGATTCCAAAGTATTTCTATTTGGCCTTCCTTCAGACATAATTTTTTGGGTCACCATAGTTTTGTTTTCTTTTGGGATGAACCAGTGACACACCTTACCAGCTTTGCTGATAAGCTGCATTTTCCCTGCTCTCCCTGGCTTCCAGCTCATCTGCCTTTGACCTGTGTTACCGAAACAAGCAAGTGCTCCAAACCTGGCATTTTCAGTCTGTTCTCAGGGAACTCTCCCACTCCAGCTGCCTTACTTTCTGCTCAGTCTTTGCCTCCTGTTGGGTGATTTTTCCTGTTTCTCCTATTACAACAATCATGCATCATTTTATTAACTTAATCTCAATATGTGAACATGAGGAAACAGGTAAAGCTGAGAACAGCAATTCACAGCTCATAGGGCTGAAATCTCCAGGATCAGAAGAGGGAATAATTAAAGACTGAATATTGCCCAGCATGACTTTAATATCCAATTGTATAAAACACAGAGAAAGCTCTCTTCATCTTTTCCCCACAGAAAGAATTCAGTGTCCAGCACTGAGAACTCTGTCTGCCTAGATAACCATCAGAAGATGCCTGCAGGAGAACCTCAGTGAAATTCTGCATGGGTGACACCCAAGGATTTATTCTTTGAGCACATCTTCTGATCTGAAAAACATTCCACCACACTGGGATGATTTTTACAAAACAGTAAGAGTAATACTTTTTCTATTTTCCCAGCTTGCTTTGATGACCTATTGATTTACTCAGCTGGTTTCCTGAAACATCTGGGGCACACAGATATGGCACCAAACTATCTCATGGAGACAGGATTAAAGCTGAAAGTTTCAAATTGATGTTTCATTCTGTAAGATCTGAAAATAACGTGTAGATTTCCTCTGACAAAGGTATCAGTGCAGCCCAGCCACAAGCAGCTGCAATGATGAATCTCAACAGGACTCAGGAGCCCTTTATGTGATTTTATCAGTTATCAGCCTGTGACTGACTCCATCTGAGGGCTGGGTATAAAGGCAGAATCTGTGTGCCTTCCTGAACAGCTGCTTATGTCACAGAATGTAAGAAAATGAGTGGTAAGGAGCTCGAGACCTTTGTGATCAGAATATGCACAAGTAATAGAGACAGATATTCAGACAGATATTCAGACTCACCCATGTTATCCAGAAGGTCAGTGGAGGTTCTTGGCATCCTTTCAATGGGAATGTTCTTCAGGGGGAGCAGCTCCCAGGATGTGTTCAGGGTTCCTTCAAGAGCAAGTCAGGGAAAAGCACATTGGTGAATGTTTCCAAGACATAACTGGGATTTGTTGTAGCAACACACTCTGGCCTAACACAATACAAACATAACCTTGTCTTGTATCAGGACTCACCAATGCATTAAAACTGCATCAGGTTCTATGTTCCTGGAGCATTGATATTAAATAAGAAAATGTAAGTCAGAGCTTCAGGAGGAAAAAAAAAAACAAACAGAACTAAATACAGACTGGAAAAATGGGCAATATATGGGGAAAAGTCCGGCGGATTACAAAATAAAACACAACTGTTTCAGTGCTCACAAACTATGTGACAGGAAACTTACAGGGTCAGTTCATGAGACTTTTCTGAAAGAATTTCACTTGGAATATAATATGTTAAGAACTTACCATATCTTTATTTTGGGGCAGTTTCTTCAATGACTGAGGACATTCTATTATATTTTGATCATTGTCATCTTTCCCTATGCTTTTGGTCTCCCTGCTCTCTCCTGGACAAGGCTAAATGGAGTTCAAGATTTTTTTTCTAACCATGGACACTTTTGTTCACCTTTGGAGATGCTTTTCCTTTCAGAGCTTGTTAAGTTATAACAGATTTTTTATAGGCTTACTTTCTTCAGATTTAAGTACTTAAGAACTTTCTTCTACTTTGAATAGTAAAATTCTCAAAAGTTGTTCTCTCAAATAGCATTAATTTTTCCCTCCCCTTTGTTCCTGTTTTCTTGCTGACAGCAACACTGTTTGTCAAGTATTAAGCCACTGTAACATGTGGCGAATGGGCATTCTAATTTTTGAGCAGATGATAAATGAACTAAGTCTACCCAGAAGAAGCAGATCATTTTCTGATACTCATATTCCATCACAGTGTGAAAGTAGATCAATCTTGCCATGGTCTTTAAATTTTATCCATGCCTTACTGAAACTGGTGTTTGCATTAACATTTGCTTTAGCTTAGTTTGCCAAGTCATACATTAAGAATTACTCCTGGAAGTGGAATTATACTTCACTGACTTTCCAACACTCAATATAAGGTTCTGGAAAGCTCTGTGCAAAGGTAGATTGAAACTCTGCTCCCTCCCCAGTCTGGAATGATCAGCCTCAGACAGAGACCCAGTGCCCTGCACTTCTTCATTGGTCCCTCACAGCCACAGGAATTATGGGTTTAATGAAGAAGTTTTTCCTAACACCTCCAATTTTACCAACACATCTTCTCCCAAATGGTAAATATCAAATACATCTGCACTTCCATTAGGTTTTGAGATCACTGGGATAATGCACACATTGAAATACTAAAACCAGATGGTGTTACTGTCACCCAGCAATCTCTCTGGGCCACAACCACAAATATCTCATTTAGCACATACAGTTTATCCATGGTAAATTTTTGGCAGTGAACTGCATTCTACCTCTAATAGGATGTACCCAGCCCCTGCCTGCAGCTGCAGCTCTAAAACCTGAATCACAGATACAGTGCTTGGTCCCACAGTTCTATTCCAGGAAAAAAAATACCCCTGAAACCAATGGAGTTTTGCCAGATAAAAAGAGCAAATTAATACATCTGGCAGAATCTGGCAATGCAACATTTACTATCAACCAAAGACAGTGGTGAGAGAGGAATATGTGTTATTGCTGTTCCAGCTACAGGTAGGAGGTTCAGAAAGATAAAAACTCCTTATCCCTTTCCAAGAGATTATGGGAAGCATACACAGCTTGCCTTTTCCACACAGCTAACTGCTGCATTGCACACCTTGCAACCATTCAGTGGAAAAAGATAAGTTGTCAGATTTTACTATTTACATATAAATAGATATTTTATGTCCAGATAGTGAAGTACAGGAAATCACCTCTGAAATGCCTATGATCAAGCTCCATTTCAGAATCCAACAGCCTGGCTCAGATTTTCTCTTTTCTGCTACCTGTTCAGTCAAAATCTCTCTTTCATGCTTCAACACTTTTCAGCTGCTCAGGCAGATCTATTTAATTTCAGAATGTGCACAACAACACAGCTTTGCTAAAACAATCTGGGTCTTGATCAAAGAACAAGTCCTAGGATGCATTATTACTTAGTAACAGGTTGAGTTTCAAGAGTGCAGTTTCAAAACTAATTCTGCTTTTCTGAATTTAAATGCTTGTGATCATGTGCAGAAAACAAGAGTGCTTTATTACTGCTGATGTTTGCTACATTTCAAACTGTCCCCCTGCTCCAAGACAAGTCAGTCATGTGTTCAAATAACTCAGGTGACAGTAAATGTATGTTTGGCTTCTGCCAGGTTCAGTGCCAAAGCAGAAAACCAGCATGGATCAAAGTGGCAGTGCCTTTTTTAAATGCCTCATCCATGCTGAAGAAAAGCTGGGTGGGGCATCACAGAGGGTGGATTGCAGTGTGCACTCCCTGCTCTTTTCCAGCATCACTGAGGCACTGGAATCCATGTCCTTATGTGTTAAGATAACTGAGGGCCACAGAGTCCTTTAAGTTTTGTCACTGAACTTTATAATTGTTGAATTATACACAAACCCCAAACTGTTCTCAAGGCTGAGATCACTCTGTTCAGACTCTGAAGCCATTGCTTTTTCAGCATAGTTTTGTGTTGAAGCAGCACTTGCTGCTGTCCCTGCTGCTACAGAGGACTGTGATTAGCACTATTGTTATTAATTGCTTTGAAAAGCATACAACAAATTGTACACACCAAATTAAAATAGAGATCCAGCTTGGCACAGTGCTAAACCAGAAACTCAGTAACTCATACCTAACTTTTACTAACCAAACAATCTTTCCTTTCAGGAGTCAATAAAATGATAAAAGATTAATTGTGAAAAATACATCATTTTATTTCCTACCATAAATCAGTGATAAAACTCTCATTTACAGCTTGTCAGAAGGAAAGTTTGTAACAAGTGGATGTGATGTTAAATCCGCATTTAAGATAACCTAACCTTTTCTGTCACTCAAAAAATGTTGTTTATTATTAGATGTGATGCCACATCCAAGAATATAATCAGTTTGACTGATAGCTCCAATTGTGAAAGTTGAAGAGAAGCATTTAAAACAGACCTTAGTCCTCACTGTAATTTTCATGTGTTGATACAAAAGGGAAAAAATCCAATAATTCAGTAATAGTATAGTCCTAGTGTTAAACAATTCCAGATGCCCAGAACCACTGCAATGGGTCCCTTTGTTTCACCCACTGAATTTCCTAAATTCACACAAAGCAAGAATCATAAATGCAAAAAATACCTTCAATTTTTGTTGGGCAATTGACATTTTAAGACAGATCCAAAATATGGGTCTAGATAGTGCTTAAGCTTGATAGAGCACCTTACTGGTGGTCACTGTTGTGGACTTCATGACTGGTTTATATTCATTTCTGACCCTGTAGTGGAAGACTGTACTTTATTTAAAGATGAGTTTCCAGTGAGGCATTGTGATCATGCAATACAGAAATCCATCCTCCCACCCTCAGCTGCCATGAACTGGCATGGCTTCACTGAAGCAAATCAACAAAAGGTAATGGAAAGGAGAGGATCTTTCTAAAAACTGTGGGGGAGAAGGGACAGAGCTACACCCTTGGCAGAGAAGGTAGGATGAAGGGGAAAAGGTGATGCAGGAATGTCCCTGTACTTACAGCCAGAGCACAGCCCTCACATGTGCACACTCACCCACTGCAATAACCTGCCTGCCTGTTCACACAGTACACACTTGGTCTCTTCATTCACAATTAAATGAAGATTCTTTGCCACTACAAATCACTTTCTGATGGTTCAGCTCATCTCTAAAGTTGTATCGTGTCTCCCTGAGTCACTGCACTGACACATTTAGTACAGACAGCAAATCTGCAGGCAGGCAGGATGAGAATGTTCCCTTTGCTCACCAGGTTTGCTGTGCCAGGACAGGGAATGCAGTCCCAGTTCCGTGGCTGCCACACAGGGAGCTGCCAGCTGGGCTCAGTTCTGCTGCACAGTGTGGCAGCTTACTGTTCGGGTATGTATGGGCTGCATATATTCTGTATCATGGCTCTGGGGGTAGAAAATGCCAGGATAAGTGGTACAGGTGGTACGTATTTAAAATTGCACAATGAAGATTATACTAATAGTGATTCCATAGGTTTCAGATTTGCTGCTTGAATTCCACAGGTTTCAGATTTGCTGCTTGACTGCCCACCCTGAGAAGGATTCTCCCACCCAGCCAGGACATCAGGCTTAATGTCCCACCCCCTCTCCCTGGCACTGCTAGAGCAAACACTGCTTAAATGCTTTTATTATGTCCACTCTAAGGATGGCATAACTTAGACTGAATAGAATTCATACTTTTTTTTCCAAATCAGATTTTCATTTACATGCTAAATGAAATATTTTTAGCCTAAAAGAAAAAAATCTGACCTAAGAGATGGACCTAACTGTTCCCCAACATACTCACTGTCCCCCAAATCTCCTCTGCTTGGCTACAGCAGCAGTGAAAGACAGAAGGAATGATAAGATGTCACAGTAAGTATTAGCTACTAGTGCTATAAACAAAACAAAAAAATCAGATCTGAAAGAAGTGATTGTTACGAATATATATTAAAAGATACAGCAGTGATATCAATTATTTGGACATTTTCAGAGGAAAACAACTTAAAATTCATCTTCCAAGCTGCATATCATACATATTAACAAAGAGAAATTTGGAACTAATCTGAATAATTTGTTTTTTGCTTTAAGAATCTTTCTGACATGTAAAGATTACAATAAGAAAACACTAACAAGCTCTTTTTCACCTAATCATTCAAAACAGGAGACATTTGCAGTAGAACATTCAGTGTCTTTTGTGGTTAAGAACATCCATTTTAATAACTTTTTTCCCCTGATTATTTTATGCATATATGGATACAAAACCTACTTGCTTTTATAAACTTTCTTTTAGGCAAATCTTCTGGGAGAAAACCAGCAAGACTGAGTGGAATTAAACACCTATCCCACTGCATTTCTGCTTCTCTGGGCAAAATAAAAAGCTGCAAACTAACCCCAAGATAATCCTTGTGAAAACATGTATCAGGCATAGCCTCTTTTACACATATGTATTTATATATATATGCCCATATACACACACACACACACAGAGCCACATAGAAGCTTGTATCACAAAATCCAATTCCTTCAATTCTTTGCTATAGAAATTTTTCACAAATACATTGGTGAGACCCCAGCACAAACTGTTCCTCTATCAGAGGCAACCTGTCACAACCTTTAACTTCTTTGACTACTCCCAGTCAAAAAGAAATGAAAGATTTGAAACACAGATTATACAACTTTTGACCTATTTCTAATGAAGGATGTTCCCCCACCTCATGAAATCCTCAAAATACTAACTAAAATAACATACTAACTAAATACTAACTAAAATAGCTAACAACAAATTTTAGAAACATAACACAGTAACTTCTGCCTTGCTTTCAGAAATATGGTAGAGAAAGGTGAAATGCAGGATTGAAACCAGAATTACTGCAGTAACATATTCCCAGACACGTGCAGTTCATGAAACATTCAGAAGATTCATGAAACAAAGACTAAATAAAAGGTGAAGAAAATCACTTTTCTAGAACAAAATATAAGAGAATCTTTCAGAATTGAAAAGGATGCCTGAATTACAGCATGGTTGCAACTCAGTAGTTCAACTTACTAGGGACCAGGTCTAATTTAAAACTGAGTTGTATTTGCCATGGACTCAGACCATATTTCTGCACAAACTGAAACATGAATGGTAGAATTGTCTGGCAGCCACCACCATTTTCTCAATTCAGACATAATTCATAGCAGAACTTCTAATAGACAGCAACTTCTAAATGGCAACTGACTCAAACTTGAGAAATTTTTCATTTAGAAGAGCTTTCCAAAAGCAGCTAAGAACCCTCATCCCTAAGCAGAAGGGGGCTAAAGTTAAGCCTAACAACTTCTGCAATTCTCATCAAAAAAAAGGCAAAAAATCTTGTTATCATTTGCCTTATGCTCCAGTATAGGTGTGATACAGTTTCTACATTGGACAGGATCAGCAGCATCAAAAGAAGGAAAAAGAAACAACAAAAATCAATCCAAAACAACCTAATTGCTTAGTTGTAGACAATGCTTCCAGAGGAATGCTGGCAGTAAAGATCAGCAATGGTTCCATGGCAACTCCTCTGAGCTTTGCCTTCCATCTTTCCAACTGCAATGTATAAAACTGGTGCTTCAGATTTTTCTGGTCATAATAAAACTTCAACATATGCTTATCTGCTATGGAAACATGCAGATATCTCAACACCTGGGGATACTAAAACCACAAGGCTCAAAACTTCATCACAAAGTTGTGTATGTTATGGCAAAAGCATGAAAAGTTAAGTGGAAAATAGCCTGAAATAGCAACATGAGACTTTCAATTTCTGCAACCAAATTCCACCATGTATTGTGGGAGTGTTCTATGAGGTACTGAATACAGAATATGAGGGCAGACAATTTAGGAACTTTAAATAAACTACTGCAAAGAGCAACAACAAATGCCAGACATACAAATCCTAGTTCTTGTCCTGCCTCACAGACCTTCATCCAGGGATAAAGCAAGATAACTTATCTGCTGTTCCATCTGTGTATTGGAGAGAACTGCTATTCCTCATCACACAGGAAAGATGAGATGCTTTGGTTTGACATCAGTGGAGACAGACAAAAAAATCCGTATTAGACAGTTTTAGGTCTTCAGCTTGACACAAAGAGAATGAACAAGAATTAAACTTTGTAATGTTTTCGTACTGGCAATATTGTTCTTCAAGCAGTTACCATTCTTTGCAAAGGCAACACTTAAATTTATCTTCACTTATATTTGAGGATCTTGTAAAGACCAGAAGATGTCAACCAGAAATGAGAAAGGAGGAAAGGAGTAATGTGAGTGTTCTGACCACGGGTCTAAAACCCTTCTGCTTTTGTGGAATTTCCATACTCTCACACATAAATAAATGTTTCCTAAGGCACTGCTCACTCTTAGCTGACCATGTGATTTGATCACTAAAGCCCTGCCAAACATACAATCACAAAATCATATTGAAGTCCACCATTTTACTTTAAAATATCTTTAATCTCTTTATGTCAAAACTTTCTCATTTAAGATTTTTCCAGTGTCTAAAAATTTGCCTTTGATATCACACTGTTTTACAGCAATTTAATATTTGACCACATTATAAAGTGCCACCAGAACTTATAAATGATAATGCATGTGTTGTAGGCACACCTAAGTCCACAGCAGCATGTGAAGGAGTTTGTACACGTGCAGGATTTGAGCTTGGGATTTTAGCAACTTCTCCATTTGCAGTTATTATTACCTTAAGTCTAACAGTAAATGGAAGGAATCAGACAGACAAGTATTCACCAGGAGAAGATCATGATTTGACATTTCTGTAAGTACTTTCCTGAGTTTGCCAGCCTTTAGAGACTTTGATACAGAATACAAAGCTGGATATGTATTGAGTGAGGATGCTGAAACTCCAATTGCAGTTTATTTCAATCGATATTTCTCTTTTGAAGCCAGGGACTCTCATGTAGTGCTCATCTGGCAGCTTTTGATGTGAACAGCATTAATAAATGTTGACGTTTGGGTTGATTACTCTCCCTCTACAAGCATGGACTAGTCAGGCACTGGCTAATCCCTCCATTCTTTCTGCTTGTGCTGCTGCTGTTTCTGTCCCACTCACTACTTCTCGGTTTTATCTGTAACTTTCAGTACCAAAACCACAGGATTAAAAAACCTGACACCTCCAAGACGTGTGATGTTATTTAGCACCAGCAAAATCTGTGAAAACAGGGACCAGAACTACCAGCAGTGACATGTGTGTCTTTCTAATGTCTCTAATTCTTATAGCAGCACCATCCTGCTCATTTCAGAGGAGATGAACAACACACTTTTGGGTGGTGTTGAACAACACACTTTTGGGTGGTGTTGTTGCTCTCTCAAATGATCTGCACATGTACCATGTGCCCTCCTGGCAGCAGTGCAAGGAAGGAAACTGCACAAAGAGCTCACAGTCACTGTTTCAAAGGTCCACGGACCATTCAGAGCAAACCAGAGATGTTTTCTGTGCTCTGGAAGGTGTCATTACAAGGAAAGGTCATCCAGATCCCCCCCACTGATTCCCAGGTTTAGCTGTATAATTAATGAGTGCACAGCACCAGCTTCTCCTTCCCCTTGCATTCCTTCAGTTAATACACACAAATGGGTAGCACTTTTCTTATCAAAAGAGATCATCTGATATTTATATTAATGTATATAAATTAATCCCTTGCAAATATTCTCCCTGTAATTTTTGATTTCTATGAAAGAGCAAAACTTAAAATCACAATGCTTATGGGTTTTTGCTAAGATAATGACAGTCTTTACCTTGTCAGTTCAATCTTTTCCTATTTTTGCTATTTTTTAAGCACAATGATACTGGCTGTTCTAAACTCTAAACTAAGCAGAGATCTTAGTAAAACCCTCCCCCTACAAAGTTTTTAATGCCATTTGAGAATTAAATAATCATTGCATACATTCCATAATCATTCATACAAGATGCAAAACTTAATTATCTCAGCTGAGCAGTAGCCTTATAAATTGAAATATCAAAAGATCAGCCCTGCTATCTTGGACTGTACTTGAAATTAAAAAATAATTAGATATTTGCCATAGTGAATTTTTAAGATTTAACAAATTACACAATAAATGATTCAATATATCTCTCGAGATGAATTCTCATTATTGTTTGTGACAATGTGTCGTAACACAGAAAGTTTTACTTTCATTGTTGCCAAGAACCCCATCATTTTACCATGATGTTCTATCAGATTTTTGTTCAATAAATATCTGAGATTTTACTGAAAAATCCAAAACATTTTCCCAAGAGATGGGTGTGCAATAAAACAAAGAGTCTGTGCATTGCCCCAGAAATTCCAAGCTCCTTCCAGGTCAGCATTTCCCCCAAAAGTGTTTTCAACTTTTTCTGAAAGCCCCAAACACCCTATTTATTCAGGTTGTGCTTATTTTCCTCCTTTCTTTTCTGCTTCTGTTTTATTATTAGGGGGAAGATTATTATTATTATTACTATTGTTTTTACATCGAACTTTCTATAGGAACAGTGTGGCAAATGCACTATAATCATTCTAGAAAAGAGCTAATAGAAGATTCCACTGCAACGATACTTTGTCTTTATTTAAAAAAAAAAAAAAAACCAAAACAAAACAAAAAGCTAATGCCAAAACAGAGAATGTACTGAAACGAGTAATTATTAAATAAGAGGCAAAAGTATTCATGTTTTAAATTATAAACAAATTTTTCAACATATAAATGAACAGGAAAGGACAATAGTGGTGTCAAGTACCACTCACAGCCAGCCTTTGCCACACTGGCACCTGCTAAAGGAAACCTGTGTGGAATAATCCTGACATTCTAGGACCTGCAGCATATATAAAATCCCAAACTGTGCACCACTGCCCTTAGGTGGAAATGGAATCCAGCTGGAGCTATCCCTTTCCCAGACTGACTGGCCAAGCCCTAAATAGCACATAAAGAGGCTGTCAATCCCACAGTGCTCTTTTCCCTGTTTTTCAGCACCTCACAACACTTAGGAAAAGAAAATTTGTACAGTAGAGAGTCAGCCAGAGCTTCTGGTCAGTCAGTCTGGCTCGATACCCAGGAACAGACATAGCTGTGTTTGCAGTTATTCTGCCACATCCCACTGTGTGATGACCGCATGACCTTCCTTCATCCCTTCTGCTCTGCACCATCTGTCTTATCCATCTTCTTGTCATTCTCCAGCAATTCAGAGCTCAAAAGCTTCCAGGCTCAGCCAGAAACCATATCTTTGTGTTAAACTGTCCTGCAAGGAGCCATAACATCTCATCCAGTGAGTTCTGAAACTTGGTTACGTTCTGTGTGAAGAACTGCTCCTTTTATTTGTTTGGAACACACTCCTGATAATTTCATTTTGATGGCACCAGTCGTCATATTGTGACAGACAGGGAACAATCATTCCCTTCCCACCTTCCCTTTATTACTCATTATATCACTGGCCTTTTTCTTATCCCTCTCTGCCATTACTTTTCCAAAATGAACAGTTCTAACCTGTCTAACTATTTCTCACATGGAAGGCATTCAACTCCCTCACGCAGTTGTGTTGCTCTCCTCATACATTGCTAGTTCATTAAATATTCTTCAAATGAGGAGAAGCAGCAGCCAACCAAGGGAAAACCTCACACCATTACTGACACCCACAATGTAAGATGTTAACAGAGAATGTAGAGTGACACTGCTTAAATATGCTGTAATTCATATTGTTCTCAGCTCAAAAATTACTTTTCTAGTTTTATTTCAATACAAAGAACCACAGAGAATCTTCTACTACAGGTAAATGTCAAGAAGGGCTGTCCCCACATTCATATAAAGCCATGATTTATTTTAGTTATTGCACAGTTGCCACAGAGATGAGTTCTGTTTCACTTCTCTGCTTATCTTTACTAAGAACTGAGGGATATGAGAGTCAGTAGAAACAGGCCTGAGAGAAATGCTTGCATGGGCAAAATATCAGAAATATGAAATCACACTTCTACCATGATATCATAAAGGCTGCAGGTGCATTTTCTCTGCCTATTCCCAAAATTCCACCGGAAGTGACTTCATTGTTTGCACAAAAATTCAATTTATGCTAATTTGAATGCATTTTCCGTGATAATTTAATTCTAATTTAAATTCAGAGCAAATTTTCCCAGTGGTTTACGAATGCCGCAAAACCCACCTCTTCCATTCTTCTGAGAAAATCTAAACTGCAGCTAGGACTCAGAATTATCTAAGACCCTGAATTGTTACCTGTGGAGATTTTGTCCATTAGGATCAAACAGCATCAGCAGAGAGCTCTGTCAGAAACATACTGTTCAAATACTCAATGAATAATGTACATCTCACTGCTTCTGTAGCACACTTATTCCCAATTAAGTATGCAAAGCTATAAAAAACTTGCTTAATACCAAATCCAGTTCCCCCTGGATTAGTTCTGTGCCTGCCAATATGAAAATAACAAGCCAAAGCTCACAGAGTTACACTGGCATTAACCAGGTTTAATGAAATCATGGAGGTGATGAACCATTAATAGGTTTATACATATATTCCCATTGTATTATGAGGTTATTACACTCTTTTTCCTTGTGTGTTCCTCCTTTGGAGTCCCTCTTTTGTAGCCATTTCTCTTAACAAAAAACAAACCAACAAAAAAAAAATCTACCTCTTATTTTTTTGAATTACACAATCTTTTTTTTTTTTTTTGTTTGGGTTGGGGTTTTTTCCGATTGACATCAAGTACATTAAAATTATAGCATGATTTTATCTACGTTCTTTCCTTCTGGTTTTGGAAAAAAAGAATCTCTGTATCTTTCAAAGATCTGTAGGTAAAATTATAGCTTCAGGGACAGAACAGCCCCATCCTACATTCACAAAAGGATCCAATACACAAGATACCCCAAGGTGATGCACTTCAAAACTATCAGAAGATGACAAAACCATTAGTTGGCATCCAAGTCCTCCCAGAGTTATAGTCAATGTAATCAGGCACAAACAGCTTCTATTGTTGGCTTGTCAATACCAATTCAGACCACCCACTGCTTCTTACTTATTTTCTATTATTGATTCTGCATCTTTCCTGCCCATATCATCCAGCTAAATTCCTTCCAATATGACAAAGCCTTGAGGATTTATAGATGTTTCTCAAATTGCTATTCTTGTTAGGGCTCCAGCTACAATCGCTGCTGGAAAAATGTTATGAGAGAGATACTATCAAAGTGATCCCTGGCTGCTGATGCAGAAATGAAGACAAATAATTTTTAGTTAAAATCAAAAAGGCAGAAATCGCAACAGAGTGAGGGTATTTGCTAAGTTACAGTCATTTGTCAGACAGAAAGAAAGAAAACTGATTAAAACCCGTAATAGTGTTTAGAAGCTTTGAAGGTCTGTAAATCATTAGTTTAATAGTGCAGCTAAGAATCCCTATTTATTAAAAATTTAGATCTGAGATCATCTTGGATAAAATATTTTGCTTTTTTCTCCAAAAATCAGGCCACACAGAATCATAAGATAAACTTTATGAACTGAAATTATTTAGCATCCCAAGACTGCTCTCTCTTTTATAATAACAGATTATTACATTCAATAAAAGCAAGAAGCATCAGTGGACCTCCAGACAGCAGAGAGATACACGATGAGGCCACAGCCATGGACTCAACATTTGATGCTCTAACACAAGACAACAGAAAAAGAGAAGATTGCTTTCACTTTGTCAATCTTTTAAAAACAGTTCTTATTGAAAGGAAGAAAAATAATCCTTTTTTCACTCTTACAAATAGTTTAAAAGTTATGTCTGGTTTTAACAATGTAGCTGCACTTTGCTAAAACAAAAAGATCAGTAAAGTCTGACTAGCTTGAAAATCTACTCTGACAGGTACATTCTCAGAATTTTCAAATGATTGGCATATGATGGATATTTGGTATGAGTAACAAAGAGAGGTTAGGGTTTTCTTACTTTGTGCAAAACACCAAAGGATCTGTCTGGTGAGACTCAGTCAAGTTAACTGAGAGTCACTGGCCCCAGTTAGAGCTTATGATGATGAAAATCAAACAATAAAAAAATGGAAGAAATCTCCAGAGGCACTCACTATGAATACTGTAATATTTAAATTTGAGAATAGAACAGGCATACGAATCCAAAGTTCACCAAAATAATGGGTGGCAGATATAACACAATATAATAGCACAGGTTTCAGCTCACAGTCATAAAAATGCAGCTTTGTCCCTCGCTGTGGGCAGAATTAAGGGAAAGTAGATGGGGGACTCCTCATCTTAGAATGAACATTGTACAATGTGAAAGGACTAGAGACAGAATTAAGGAATTAACCAATCTATCTTAATCCCTTTAAAATGAAACTGTAAGACAGAATCTTGCATTACAGATCAGATCAGAAAAGGAGCAGCAGCAATCGTGAAAAGCAAGGACAGAAAGTTTGTTTTTAATAAGGGATGTGGCAATCAGAGCAGTGGAGGCAGGAAGATGCTGTTAACAGCAGCAGTCTGTAAGGAAGTGATGAGAGAAAAAGGACTGCAAAAAACAGCCTGAGAGGAAATTACTGTTGAGAAGTGTAGAAACAATCAGATTATATGTGAGAGTTTGGAAAGCTTAAATATTAAATGTGGAGCTTGAAACAAAATGCTGAACTGAGATGCTCAAAGAGTGGCTATAACTTCCTCAAAGCTCACACAGGGGAGAAAAGGAGTGAGAAAAGCCTGCCAGTAAAAGTCCATAGAAAATAAGAATTAAGAGGCTGTTAAACCTTGGACAGATTTTACTATATAAATCACATCCATTACACACACATGACTTCACCTGGCCCCTTTTTCTGGTACCTCCTTTACTACAGGATTCAAAATTTGAAACCTTTGTTCAGGATGCCATTTGAGACTGAAAAACACATCACACATCTGTCTGTGTTTTTATCCTTCATTATGCTGCACTCTCAAGGTACAAATCTGTTCACATATTGTGCTCGTTTTTGTTGGGTCTTGGTGGCTGGGGCTAACTCACAACCCATATTTATCTCTGCAACCACTAAATATTGATGCTGCTCATCAAAAATTTCTAAACTGCAATCAACAAAACTGTTTGGTGCTAATTATATTTGAAATACAACTGTGCATTGCCAATGACATTTGAGCTTCCCTGCTTGTCTTTACTACCAAGGGCAAGCTACTGTATCAGTTTGCTCAGGAAACAGCAAACTTTACAGTCATTAACGTGGTGTCTGGAATGCTGCAGAGCATCTTAGTAAAAACTTCATATAATTCTTAAAAGACTACAAATTTTATTCCACAAAGAACTCAGCTATGAAACAGGACAAAAACATACAAATTCTGTTTCTATTTTCACAGAGTCACAGAACAGTTTGGGTTGGAATGAGCCTCAAAGATCATCTTGATCCAATCCTCTCTCATGTGTGGGGATACCTTCCACTGTCTCAGGTTGCTCCAAGCCCCATCCAACCTGACCTTGGACACTTCCAGGGATGGGGCAACCACAGCTCCTCTGGGAACCTGTGGCAGGGCCTCCTCACCCTCACAGGGAAGAATTTATTCCTAACACCTAATCTCAACCTCCTCCCTGTGGGTGTGAAGCCATCCTCCCTTGTCCTGTCACTCCATCCCTTGTAGATGTTTCTTTGTAGGCTCCTTTCATGCACTGGAAGGGCACACTGAGGTCACCCCAAAGCTTCTCTCCAGGCTGAACAATCCCAGCTCTCCCAGCCTTTCCTCCCAGCAGAGCTGCTCCATCCCTCTGCTCATCCTGGAGCCTCCTCTGGCCTGGCTCCGGCAGCTCCAGGCCCTTGCTGTGCTGGGCCCCAGGGCTGGAGGCAGCTCTGCAGGTGGGGTCTCACTTGGATATTATGGAAAACACATGGAGCATTTGATTCTGTTCTAATGACTTCTGAGTTAATAACTCTTTAAAAGAGTCACCATTCAACTCTTTCTTAAGCTGATCTACTACTAAGGAAAAAAGCATTTATGTGCAACAGCAGAAGCTATCAAAGGCTGAAGTGATTTTTACTTAATAAAATTACACAGGTTCTATATAAACACTTTGGAATACAATAACAATACAGCTATAATCAAATAATGCCCTACTATGCAAAATAGGAGTTCATCTATTTAGGCTGGGCAATATAGTTCATTTCCTCATCACAATTTTAAAATTAAAGATGACTAGTGCAGTGATTTATTCTGATCCTTATAGACATTGCAATTACTGTAATACAGAACATGGTACAGGTTAGCTGAAAATAATTATTAAAGCCTAAGTTATTAGCATATAAGAGAGTCAAAGAGAACAAGGGAAATGTTAGTTGTTATTGTTTATGTGGTAAATTCTTACACTGGTTATTATGCCAATGGGACCGAATAAGGGTGCTTTGCACATGTAATGAAAAGAAATTAAAAACTTGACTAAAATAAATCACATTTTTAACACAGTAGCTCTTTCAGCAGAGGCTCTGTTTGATACATTAGATAACCCTATATGCCTTCACCCTGACATACTCTTATTTGGAACAGTTTGTAACATTCCCATTCTGTCTGTGAAAAGACATTTTAATTGAAAAATCATTTGCCCATAAAATTATCATCATCAATTTACATTCTACAAAGGGACTGCATTATGACCATAAAACAATTTGTAAGTGGATTCATTCTACCCACTAAATCACTTTACATTATTCTGTGAACAGAATGATTAAAGCAGGTTAGCATTTTGCTGGCAAAGTAATTATGTTGTTATGCATTTCAGCCACACAGATAGTTGTAATAGCTAGTCCATTTATCTTGGTGACAGAACATCTATACTAAATGGGTAGAATACGTTTTATTTACTTGATGCAATTCACTTAATTCACAAAATACTTTTAAACTTAGTTTTTGTCATCAGGAAATTTTTATCTATTTATTTATTTATTTTTCTTTTTATTTTATTTAGCTGATCAGAATTTGTAAGTGGTTTTAAGAAAAAGTGAAAAAAAACGTTCTACTAGAAGTAGCTCAACGGCACAGAACTTCTGTTTGGCTTAGGAAAAATCTGCACACTACAACCTGCTATAGCCTTTCCATTGGGACTAAATTATTCTTACTAGTGAGTTAGAAAAGGGAAATAACAAGTCAGTTCTGAGGGTAACAGCCACAGGATATCATAAATGTCAGTGAGAGTGAGAGCTCGGTGGCTCTGGGCTGTGAGCAGTGCCCAGCTCTTGGTATTTGACCATCAACATGAGCGTGGCCACTGGGCACCTTGCAGCCCAGCACAGACAGCAGCTCCAGCAAGCAGGACCTGGCACTGGCAGTTTTACATCTCTGGAACATCACCAGGGGACCCCCCACTGTCCTGCAACTAAAGGGACCTCCGATTGTTGGATCCAGTTGAACCCATCATAGGTAAATGATTTATGTTGTCTGCATTGGAAAGCTCACGCAAACATGCAAGCCTTGACTTAAATCTGACTTCCTCTGTTAGTGAGGATTTGAAGTCCACTTACAGGAACCCTACTGCTGTAAAAACAACAGGAGCAAGAAACACTAACCAACACCATCCACAAGATCCAACTCTCACATATGCTTTAGCTGCAAGGTAGGAGGAGTTCAGTGTATGGGTCAGATTTCTAAATATGCTAAGAATGTCAAACTTTTAAAGACATAGTCAGAAAACAATACATCAAAAGCTATTTAAATATCTCTGTGTGATTATTTAGGCAGTCATGGCATTTCTTTCTGCCATGATTAACTCTACTTTACATTTAACAAAGAGAAATTAAAATAAAGGCACAGAAGAGATCTCCACACAGACATGCTTTCATGGCCTTCTCACAACCGGACTTGACAGGAAAAAAAAGAAAAAACCCCTTTCACCTCACCACAGCTTTGTTACATCAGTCCCATGACTTCCTCACAAGCACCAGTCATTTTTTTCAAGTTGCCTAGGGTTCTTTAAAGGTTTTCTTGTTTGACTGGGTTTGGTTTTTGGACTGGGGCTTTTGGGGAGTTGAGTTTTGGCTTTCTTTGGGGGCTTTTTTAGTTTTTTAAGGAGTCCAATGAAGAGCAATGCACCAGTTGCCTGGTGACCACAACAGAATGCTTTTATTTGATGCTCAACACATCTTTTTTAATCTGAAGAAAATGTGCTTGCAGTAACACTATTCCTGCTAAAAGAACTCTCAAACTGGTTTCATTCCAGCCCTGTGCAGACTTTACAAACTGACAGCAGCATTACTTCTCTCCAAACACACTCTATTCTCATTAAATGGCTAATCTAAAACCAATCAACCAAAACACAGAGAAGAACTACACTGAATACAAATCTTTTACTCCCAAGATGGAATTCAAATTAAGGTAAATCACAGTTATATCTCAGATCAGAGTGACCACCTTTCAAAAATAATTTACTACAAAAAACAGTAGTTGGAAAATATCAGATCTTTTCCTTAGTAGCATCAGCAATCATTTACTCACGTGAATGATTAGTACACTTAAAAATTTTGAGAACAACATTCTGTAGGCAATAATCTACATGCAGTTAACACATCACTATTAACAGTGAAATAAATAGAATTTATTAAAAACAAATGTCAAGACTGAATAATTAAAATTATTTCTACTTAGGTGGATCTTGCCAGAAGGAAAATTTTATCTAATTCCTAACGTAGCACGTGTCTATTTAAAAGAGGTGTAGTAATCCTTAGAAACTGGCTGAACACAAACCATGTGTATTATCTTCCACACCAAATTTGACCAGACAATCATTACTTGAAGTTTTCTAGTTGCTCTAGTCCTTGGTACCTGTGTGAATAGTTCCTTCCTTAGATCCAATTTAATACATCTAACCTAGGACATGCAGTAGAATGTGCATAAATCATAATCACTCAAATGTTCCAGCAATGTAAAGCTCATGCACAGAGTTTGATATTTTTAATTTATTTGGGGAGGGGATAAAACCAAAAAAAAATTAATAAAACCCACAAATTTTGAAACTTAAAGGCAGAATATTTCAGATTCTACTTTGGAAATAAAGGAAGATTTGAAGTTCTCCCATTCTGTTATTGTCCAGCTGTAGAAACTCCCTTGGATAATTCATTTCAGAACTCTATTTCTCCATGTATTTACTGAGGCCATAAATGATGTCTGTCTTTACTACCTAAGCATTTTGAAGTCCACAGGTATACACTGAAGGACCAAACAGGATTTATAAATAATAGCAAGCCATAAAGTGCATAAATAAATGTCTCAGGTTTTTATCACAATAATTTTTAGATTAGAAACCTACAGTTATATGGATCTAATTTGTAAAAACATTTCAAGGTACTTCATGGAACAATCTGTAGTTCTATATTTGTCTTGCAAATTGACAGCTCATCATATATTCCTTTTTTTATGTGTCTAATTGGCCATCTTAAATTGCACTGTGACTGCAACAAGCAGTTCCAAATATTTGTTATTATGAAATCTTAATTGCCTCTTAACAAATGTTAGAAACATTGCAAAGAAAGACAAAACTGACAAGCAGCATTCTTCAATTAATTGTTTCTCCCCATCCCATCTGTTATGTTTCAACAATTCTGCTCAACAGACCTGCCTATGCTTTTTTAGGATCTTCTTAAAATAATACCATTATCACTTCCTTTATGAAAGCTCTAAATTATAGATACTCAGCTGATGGAAAATATCTAACCTCCCATTAAATCAATTCAGCAAGATTAATTCACATCACTGAAAAGAAATTTAACCTACATTGTTTCAAAACAGGCTCCAGTTCTCAGTATTGTGTAAACCAAGTGTCCTCTACCAAAGCACACTGGTGGGATTTATGCATGTCTGTATGATTTCATAGACCAAGGGAGACAGTAATAACATCTAGGCTGGTACAGTTGTTGCTTTGGAGGAAATGTGTTTTATGTAAATAATGAAGGAAGGGGGATAACAAGCCATGCCCTTGAACATCAAGGGAAGAACTATAAAGCAGAACGTGATTTCTTTCACATGGATGCTCAAAAACTGTGCTAAATCACATTCCTTACAAAAATGATTTGGAGATTCATTTAATCAGTTATTTAATTACAAATAAAACAAACAGTGTTTGAGCTATGAAAAGCAGAAATATGCTTGGAAGCCTTAATGGGTAAATACAATTATATACTGTAGTAAAACCTTGCACAGATCTTTTCAGCCAGTGATTCAGAGCACTCAGATGCGCCTTTGGAGAAGCATAAACAATGCAAAAACCTGTAATTGCAATGTCAGTCATGGTGTCCATACAGAATACCAAGTACAAAATCATATCTTGATTTATTTCCACGGGTCTTTGGCAAAACAAAACCCTACAAAGCCAACAGCAGAAGCACAGTGTCCTCTGCTGGGGAAGCTGCCTGAGATCCCTTACCTGAACATAGGGGGGCTGGGGAAAAACATGGCTCTCCTAAAACTGAGCCAGTTCAATCAATCATTTGTTCCAAAAATTCCATTTTTCACAACACACATAAAAATAGTAAGAGAGAAGACCATCCTGGAGATACTGCTTCTGTGACTTCCAACAATTCCACTTTGATTGATTGATAGCTCAATAGCCCTCACTTATATAATTCACCATAAGTGATCTTAAAATACTTCACTTTTTCATGCATACTGCCATTGTTAAAAATGACCAATTGAGCCATTTGTCAAAATGAACTAGAAGGGCTCCTGAGCACAAATGTTCTTAATCTTTTCTTCTTTTTTTTTTAATAAGATGAGGATTCAGCTATAAAATGTGCCATCTGTAATTTAGAATGGAACAAGAACTGCAGCATAAGTCAATAGCTCCCTTTGATCACTGGCTGTGATCAATTTGCCCATATACCTGAAGAAGCTGCAGCTCTCTCTGCTAGGAAGATAAATAAAATATCTCTTTCTAATCTGAGGTACAAAGGAAAAGCCCACCCCTACCCTGTGTGAATCCTCTCTCACAGCAGCAGTCAATAATGCAAGGGTGTAAAGCTGTAAATTTAATGGAGCAAAAATGGATGCAACTATCAGAAGCATCTCTCCAATTCATATGGATTTTATATTTGAATGTTAAATATAGCATTTGAGGGAAAAATAATAACAAATGCAATGAAAAATAATAAAGAAAATGACAGAAGCACCAACCACTAACCACAGCTAACATTAAACAACAGCTTTTGTAAATAAATGAATTCACAAGTCACATCCCTTTTAAATTGTTTTTGTATTCTATGATAAATCCATAAGACCAAACTCTTACAGACAGGAAATATCTTATTTGCTCATAAATATTCCTTTATATTTAAGCCAGCTGATAGAGTTACATTTTTTGCTTAGTTAACCAGCATAACACTGAAGCAACTTCACAGCAGTGATGTAATGAAGTTAAATTAACTCGTGAACAGAATGTATTGCTGTGGACCTAAAGGTCACTACTGATGCAGGGCAAACATCTTGGTTTTAATTTGCACTGTTAAAAGACCCAAAATGCACTAAATAATACAAACTCAGTACATACCCAGAGTGGAGACTCATCTAGCTGTGAAAAGGAATATGGACAGGGCAGAACATGGCTGGTAATGATCTGAAACACTGCCAAAGACAGCATGGCACCAACAGGGTAAAAACAGGCAAAAGTCACTTGGTTTATTGTACATTAACTCTCATTTTGTGACAGTGCTTAAAATCTTCAACTATAGTGAAAAATCACACGAGCCTTTCACTCTAATATTGAGTGACCAGTGGATGATGCCATGAGACTCAAAATGTGTTAACCTGGCAAATATGTCTCCCTGGAAAAATACACTCTATTCCAGCTCTCCCATTTGTAAAATCTTCCAAATATAGGGGGTTTTGAGTTCTCTAATGGGCTTGTGGAAATCATGACCTATGCTGTATTTAGTTAAATCAGGAAGCCAGCATCTTCTGTAGCCCATCTTAGTCTGTGTGGCTGTATGTGCACTGGAACTGAAAGACAGCAAATTGTCAGTGCTGGTATGATTTGGAACTGTTGACCATTCAACAGTGTGGCCTTATCTGATTTTTTAATTCACATGTACATAATTTATGTTATCTTTTGAAAAAGATTCTGCTTTAGTCGCAGATGTGGGGCACAACAAGAGCTCACTGATCTGATTTATTCACATTAGAGATTATTATCTGTCTTGAGTCTATTCTTCCAATGCACGTAAGATTTTCATGCACAGGATCCTGTCATGCATCATTTGCAATTACTTCTGCTGTGCATTATGCATAACTCAGTAGCAAATGTAGGGAAGGCTGTGTTGGTAGATTAAGGAGAAAATTCTAAGGCAGGTATTCTTTGACACTTCAAAACTCCAGCCTGCTCCTAACAAACCAAAATTCCCCAGTGACACCACTGGTGGGAAAATGGCCCCATTGCCCCTTTCTGCCTCCAATGGTTACATTTATTTAAAAGGGGAGATTCTACTGCTCTTATAAATGACTTCACCTGCATTTAATTATGCTTTAAAATGCACAGATAAAAATTACATCCCACACCTACTTATTATATTATTGTGTTCAAGTTGAGTGCCTGATTTACAATTACCACAACCACACACCATGTGCACATTGGCCAGTTCATTTCATGTGTGTTCATTCCATTTGTGCACATAAGAAAGCGATTTTTTGCACAACCGGAATATTTTTTTGCCTGAAGATTCCAAACTCTGTTTTCAGATTGTTTTCATTCATTCAAAATACACTTTTCATGAAAAGGACCCAACAACTCAACTGTGACAGCACTTGTGCAACTCAAAGTCTTCTAAGTACAAAGGCAAAAATCAGGAACATGTGCTTGTATATGTTTACAGGAAGAAACATTCTCAGATGAAGACTTTTTTTCCCTCAAGTAGAATGAAACATTATTTCTTTGAATGAAATGGTAAATTTAAAGATTATAGGAGGGAAAGATAATTCTGTTTTTCCATTAAGAGCTGTTCCCAGTAAGATAACTATCAGCTAAATTAGATAGCAGCTAAATTAGACAGCCCAGCTAGATACAGCTCTAAGCAGTTATAAAGCATTTATCAGAACTGTACTTGAGCCTAAAGTCAACTTGACTATTGACAGCAGATCCTTTACAGTGGATATGGTGCAACAGATGCATTTTCTGTCTTTACATATTCAAACGAACACTTTATCTACAGGTTTGTATGGAAATACAGCACAACCAAACAGCAAAAAAACCCCCAAATCCAGTCATTCGTTTAACAGAAAAAGAATGAAACTTTTTTACAACAAAATATCCCATCTGGATATTAACATGCAGTAATAATTGGATCCAAATGGCATTTCACTTGTCTCCTGATCTATTTTAAGAGCCAACTGCCTTCCACATTTTCCCTCTTTTCTCTTGCACACACCCTTTATACCATTCTCTGCTATCAGTCACCAGACACATTCCCAGGAATATAAAGCAGCAGAATAATTTAATGCCTTGGATCTATATGTCATTGCTGTAGCACTGCTAAGCTCTCTAAAAATCTCATTCAAATATATCATTGCATCTCTAATGTCAGACTAGTTTAGGGCATCAAAGTCTAGAAGGTATCTATAATTGTTTAGTTAGTCCAGCAATATATTCATTTTCTAGAAGGAGTAGTGGAGAGGGGAGAGAAGATGACTTAATGTCGCATAGATAAACAGGATTGCTGTTCTAACTTGAATGGATTCCACAGAAGTTTTATGTTTCCAAGTCGACTGATGAAGTGTGTCATCATTCCTGTCTAGTGATAAAACTAAGGAAAAGCTACCACAGTCATTCAGCTGAATGCAAAGCACTGCCACTGTGATCCCCTAAAGCTGCTTTCTGAAGTTGGAAATAAATGATTTTTTTCTCCTTTGTTTGCTATGCCAAGAAGAGATAATGCAGCACATTCAGTTAACATTTGTCCCTGAAGACATTATCCCTCCAGGAGTATTGCGTGGGAGTAGCACAGACATAGGGTTTCAAATTAATCAGGAATGGGATTAATCATGCAAGAAATAGAAGTTAAAATGTAATATTTAAAAATAAAGTTACAGGAGTAGAAAAATATAATTAAAATATCCTTCCTAGCTACAATTTCTGTTGCCATGTTAAGTTTGATTGTATCAGTTACTTTCCTCTAGTTTTTAATTTCTCAGCTTTAATGACTTAGAGTACAAACCTGCCATTTATTGAAGCCTAGTTTGAAATGCCTGAGCCTTTTTCCTGTTCCCTCATTTTCAGCAAATTATAACAGCTTCATAAAGATTCTGCACATTGGATCTGTCTGACCTGAGAGCAGCAGATGAGGACAGTGGACTGTGGAGTGCCAGGGAGCAGCACAGAGAGGGGAAGGTAAGAACTGAGCAGGTGGATACAGGGAGTGTTGCTCTGGGTGAGAACTGACCATGAAATTCAAAGCAGAATTTTAGAGCACACTCAAAATAATGTCATATGAATTCCAGCAATAAGCACAAGAAATTTGAACACAATTCATAACACAAAAGGGTATCAATGGAAGGGCAAGTGGCAAAGTTCACCAAGAGCTCTGTGTTACCTGAATGTGGAAAAATATTCACACTGCAGAATTCACATGTCAATCACATGGTCAGGATTGCTAGAATTAGAAATATGAGTCAGGATGCTTATTCTCTTCCCCTCCTCACGTGTGATGTTTTAATTTCAATCAAAAACCTTTGATTTACTAAAATCAGGTTTGTCAGTGAATTCTGCCAGGACCTCACTAATTCCTTCAGCTGCAATTTCCACCAACTATAGCACAGGATCAAGCACCAAGACATGATTTGAAAACATTATATATAATGAACTACTGTCAGAAGAACAGCAAATGAAATATTTATGTCATGTGCATATTATGAATCTCCTATTTATTTGTCACAGTATGTATTAACAAGAATTGCTCAAAACTTCACTTTTACCTGACCAGGAGCAGTTTTCCAAGTGGAATCATGGTTTTATTATTTCCTATAAACACAGCAAAAAACTAAGAGTACAGATAATCATATGTCGATGCAGATTGCCTGTATCAAAATTAATTGCCAATATTAAATTAAAGGACAGTAATCATCTGTCTGTATTTCCACAGGCTCCAACCTTACTCCTATGGAAGATACAGAGATCAATACTTCATTTCTGCAGGATCGTGCTGACACAGAACGCAACTGCTTCCCTGGAACCACGTTTTCTCTCTCTACCCATTTGTTCTTCAGAACTTACTGTCTTCCTATTATTTTATCCACCAAGCAGCTTATATCACCTCATGTTCACTTCAAATACAAAAAAGCCTTTATCCTTTTGGCCTGACAAGGGATTTTTTTTTGTACAATGATATTGATATTAAATATGACAGATCAACGTTAGTTTTCCTTTCCTATCAAGAAGCCAAATGAAATCTCTTAAGAGACAAAGTGCTAAGTGTTTTATCTAGTTCATGGTATTAATCAAACAGTATATTCTTAGTTTAAAATGCATAATACAAATCAATACAGATCCCAGGATTTTAAAATACCAGAAGTGTTGCTCAGTTAAATTGCTGTCACTAAAAAAGTAAGAGCTGCAGGTTGTACGAATAAGGCATTGACAAGCTTCACATTAACATGCAGGGGATTAATCTTAAATATTGAAGAGCTCAGAGTTTTACAGTTAGCAGCACATTTAGAAGCTCAGTCAAGCACAGGTTTTATACAAATGGGAAGTGCTCCAACACTTTCTCCTTCTCTGCTTGGAGCACCTTCAAACAGAGCAGAAATGAAGCAGTGATTTCACACTCACAGGAGCCCAGCCAGCAGGTTCCACCAGATCATCCCCCATATCCAGCACTTGCAAACCATGCCTTGAGTGCTGGGTCTGCTTTGGGGCTACTGTTGGAGGAAAGGCACCCTCCAGCAGAGGGTCAGCAAAGCTCTTGGGGTCTGGAACAGCTGAGGGACGTGGAGGGGCTGGAGGAGCTGGGTTTCCACAGGCTGACAAAGGGAGGCTCAGGGCATCCTATGGCAGTTGTCAATTACCTGAGGCAGTCAGGGTTTGTAGGGCAGGCACAGCCAGGCTCTGAAGGCTGCAACAAGAGGAAACAGTCACCATCTGCAAACAAAATTCTGATTAGATAGAATGGAAAAATTCTTCACCATAAGAGCCATCAAGCCTTGGAACAGATGTCCAGAGAGGTTTGGAATCTTCATGTCTGAAAACACTCAAAGTTCAGTTAAAAAAAGATCCTGAGCAATTTGGTGCATCAAAGAGTCCAAATAAAAACACATATATTGGGGGTGAACACTCAAAAGTGTTTTTGCTGATGACCAAAAAGTTTGGAGACACTTCAGTAGGGAATCACACAACCAATGCAACTCATTCAGTCTGGGTGCACCTCAAGGCAAGTTCATCACTCATTTATAGGAAAGTATTCAGTTCCACAGAACGTTCAGCACTGCACACCGGACTGAAAGAGTATTGAGACTCAAGAGAGAAACTAGAAGCTCTAAATAAAACTTGAGTTATGTGAAGGCATCTGCAGTAATCAACACAGGGTCAAGGACTTCTCTAATGAGACTTTGATGTTGTGTGGAGTACTCTATTATACAGAGACTGAGACTGCTACAGATCACTCTGTGACCACTTGCTAAGACTGCTCCTATGACTGCTCCTATGGCCACTGCCATGGCTACTCCCTTATGGCTACTGCCTACTACTGCACAGTGAAAATTCCCTTTATACCCATCCCACACCCAGGATGTGCCATCACTTAAACAGGAAAGATGAACAATACCCTGTAAGGTCACCAAGTACAATACTCTCACACAATGGGTGCAGAAGGCCACAAAGCCATGATCCTCTTTTCCCATGTCCATCCCTGGTGACCTGGATGTGCTTCCTGCTCACCTCTGGGCCTTCCAGGCCTGCTTTTCTATAACACACAGAGTGTAACTCAACAGGTATCCAAAAGATTTTTGTGGTTTTAGTAAATTATTCTTCCTGTATGTCGCAGAATTGAGGACTCAAAAATCCTACTAAAATTCTAGACAGCTTAGTTATTCAAATAAATCCTGACACCAGCAGGTGGTAAGGGAATCCAAAGCACACTTCAATTCCAAGGAGGCACAGATTAATGTCAAGGAATTTTAAGCAGGGGCTAACAGTGCCTTTTGTATAAACATTCCAATTAGCTAAGCCTGTTAAACCAAAGGCACAGCAGATTGCTCCAAAAACTTTCTGAAGCACTGTTTAATGTTAAACTTGCAAGCCTTTAACAAGAAAAACTCCAAGAACAAATTTGGCTGAGGCTGGAAGAGAGGGGCTGGAAGAGGCAGCAAAATCCCAGGAGTTACTCTGCTGTATTATTTGAACTGAAATCCCCAGGTAATTTTGAAATCAGATCTACTTGGTTGAATCAAACTGTGGTTTACAAACGTGGTTTACAATAGCTCACATTACAGTTATATCCCCTCANATCCTTCAAAATTGTTTTTTCATGTCCAATAACTATTTTGAGGATTAAGAATTATTTTTGAAACAAACTCTTGGCCTTCTCTATGGAATTCCCATTCTGGCCAATAAAAATATTTCTATTACGTTAAATTAAATTAATATTATTCCAATTAATTTATTTTTTAATTT